>PVLA01001098.1:123835-405025 GCA_004027455.1 Hydrochoerus hydrochaeris | reverse complement strand
AGGAGGAAGAGGAGGAGGAAGAAGAAGAGGAAGAGGAAGAGGAAGAGGAAGAAAAGGAAGAGGAAGAAGAATGTTAAATATATTTTCACCATGTTAAATATATTTTCACCCACCCCTTGCACAAAATATAGCTTGTTGGGAATGTATGACCTATTAAGCCGTATATACAGGAATGACTGTATTTCCTTTTGAAATACAAAGGAAAAGGTCCGATATCTCAGTGTGCACTTTCAACACACACACAACCACCCCCGGTAAGCACTTTGCATTTGTTCCTTACTCTCCGACAGGGTCAGAGGATATTAACAGCAGCCAGCAGCCTTTCCATCTCAGCTCCCACCCGTGGAAGCCCGCTCTTGAAATGTGCCTCTTTCACCGGGAGCACTGGAGGGAACAGTGCCTGGACTGCCAGGCAGCAGCAGAGCAGAGCAAACAAGGTGGCCTTAATGGGTGACTTAATGCTGTGTTCATCTCTGCCGCAGTGTACACAGACTTCGTGGCCCGTCCTTACTGTATTGCTGTCAACCAGCATGTACAGACTACTGAATTCTGCAGAAATGTGTGGTCGGAGGGGAACAGAGTCCGAGGAGAAGGAGCCCAAGCGTGGCATCAGCTGTCAGGGGACAGGATTAAAGTGAGCATCTTGTGTTTCAAATGTTTGTTGAAAGAATATAAGCATGTACTGGGTCTTATATTTTGACATTATTATTTTCTTCCCCTGCATTAATATATCTAGAAATACTCCATATCTTACACTGCTTCACCTAGTTTCTCCAGAAGAAAAATATCCAATAATTACACATATTTACTCCCAAGTATTTAAAAAGACTTCATTAAAGATAAAGGCATTATAGTGATTTGCATTTATAAGATGCTGTTAAAATTTAAAGGTCAAAACAGAACTTAAAATATAAGCTCCATGGTTTGTGAAGAGTATTTTAAACAAGCCCATTGCTTTACCTGTGACACTAGTGTTTCTGAAGGGTGAAAAAGCAAGTCACGGCTTCATTCAGGAGCATCCCAAACTTTGAAAATATACTTCTGACCTATTGGTTTAACTGTAATTTTAAGATTTATTTGTAATATTTGAGCAACAAGAAAAAAAAAGTTAAATGGGAGCTTATGAAAGAATGGCAATGATGACCTTGGTGTTACAACCTTATCAGAAGTGACTAAACACTAACATATAACAAAGGCCGACCTGTGGTAAAATCTCTTTACCTTGCTTTCACGCATGTGCTGACAGCGGACCTCTACCATGACAGTCAGTGCTGTTTCCACAGTTACCAGGTAAGACTTGGGATAAAAATAAGAAGCACAGCTACATGTACACCTCGGGTATGTATTTAACCTACAACACTCTAGTGATTACTGCAACCTTAACAGTTTGGCTTAATTATAATAGTGGTGGAATGCCAAATTTTGTAACATTTGCATAAGCAAAGAGATAGTCTACTTTATATGTGAACACACAAAAATAACAAATTTCCCTCCAAGACTGTGGAGACAAAAAATATCCTGGCATGATGTGCTCAGAGGAAGGCCGATTGACAAGGAGGAGGACTCCAGGAGTGACCAGTCCTCTGCAGCGGGTCCGTGGGATTCTGCTCACCGTGGCTCAGAAACCAACGCTTCCTTCCCACAGGGCTGACTGAGAAGCCCAAGAAAGGTGCGTTCACCATAATCTCTCCACTTCTTCACTTCACTTGAGCTTTTCTCTTTTGTTTTATATTCCAGGTATCCATAGAAAGGTTTTGCTACTTCCGTGATTAGTTTCGTCCACGGAAGCTCAGTTGGCGGAAGCTGTCACAGGGAGATAAGAGCAGAAATCAACTTTAAAACCCATACCAGAGCCCAGGTAGATTACTACTTCAGTTCGGCTAACCAGATCTCTGGCTGACATCTCTGGTTTGTAACTCAACTGTGCTAAAATTACGTGATTACTGTATTAGATGGTACATAACATCCAAATCTTTCTTCTATCTCAGAAGCATCTAAAATCTCCCCAGGTTGGGGCCTGGGGATTTAGCTCAGCGGCATAAGTGCCTGCCTGGTGAGTGTGAAGTCTTGAGTTCGATCCCTGGTACGAAAAAAGAAAAGTATAAAATTTCCCAAGATTGCAACAACGTCATTTTTTTCCCTCTCAAGTGTTTTGTTCTGTAAAAATGTTTGTTTCTGAAATGACCAAGTAGAAAAATGAAGACACAAATTTCAAAGTCTTACCCACTGACTGGAAATTCTATTTAGAAAGTTTTTACTTTACTTAAAAAATAATAACTGTATATATGCATGGAGTACAATTATGTATATATATGTATATATATTTATGAGATATGTAATGGTGCAATATATTTATAAATTGTGCAGTGATTGTGTCAAGCTAAAGAAATACTTATATAAAGATGATAATATGATTGTAACTAAATGGCACTTAATATTTGGGGTTTATATGCATATTGTTTTCACTTTAAATGTAATTGTTTAAATTCACATGACTGCAAAAATAGTACCTATATAATAAGAGCTCCTGATCCTGCATAGAACTGCCCAATTCATGCACAATTATGCAAGTTATTCTCTTTACTTGTGTGAAGTTCATAAACACAAAGGATGTAGCCCGATCAGTGAATCTTTAACTGAAGTGATCACACACTAGCATTTCATAGTAGCATACAATCTGTCAAAATCTGCACTTGGTCACTGAACAAATAGTTTCCACAATATTTTACTAAACAATGTAAGAACTTGGGGGTTGAGGAACGGTTACTCTCCTGCTTCTAAAGAATTAGTCGATGGTGCGTGACTGGAGTTATTGAAGCACCATCATTATTAATAGCAGCATGAGCCGTCTGCCACCCAGTCATCATTTGGACTTTCCTGTGAATTTTATAAAAGTCCTCGTGGGCACTGGCTAATTGTCTTACTGTTGGAGCCTGTGCCTGTTGGAGGCCAGGGTTGTACATGGTTGAATCACTGAGCACAGCCATCTCTGGCTGTGCTGGAGAAGCTCCTATTCACAGCACTCCACAGTAAGATGGCCCCTCAGCTGCCACAGCAGGGGCGTCACTGCTGACACCTCCTATTCCAGAGCAATAAGGCTGCCAGCCTTAGAGATCAAGCGGTTCTTTTAATTGACAAAATTACTGCTTGGAGAAGTCTTTGAACTGACTTTCCAAGGTTCCTGCTCTGTTCCTGCCTTGCCTCACTGTCCCCTGTCTTTGTTTGAAAACCAAATAAATACGGGCTGTCTGGAGAAGCTCTTGTCTCTACTCGCAGATAGTAACTGACTCCCTGAGCGAGTCTGGAGCTTCTTGGTTTCTCCAAAATCATATGACTGGTCTCTTTTATTTAAGCTGTCCATGGTTCACTTGTATAGGAGGTTGTGGACCTGATCAGTTTGTGATATGTGGAGAAATGATCTCTGAAGGTTTATAATCATAAACTTAAAAAAAATCATAATTTTTGTTGAAATTCTTTTAAAATTAAAAAGTACATGAATTTTCCATAATGAATATGACACGTTTTAATATTTAGGTGTAAAAATGATAATTAAGATATACACTTTTATTATATTTTATTGAGAAGTAGGTGAGTTACACGTCATTTAAAATTTTTATAAACACCAGAGGGCTATCTCCAGAAAAATGGGAAAGGAAGTGATTGTGAGAATAGCCAGGGTTAAGTCACCCGGCAGGGACGCTTCATGGACACCTGGTAGCCCAGGTGGCAGCCTGCACAGGGTGAGTGTGCACGTGTCCAGGCTGTGACTGAGAGCGGGTCCCGCCTCCCTAGCAGACAGGTTCAGACCCAGCTGGAGACCAGTCTTCTGCTCTTCCCGATAAAACCTGATCGCATGCATGGCCCTGTCTGCATAGACAGTGCTGTAAAATCCCTAGACCTGGCGAACACACTCTTGTCCTCACTGACCTTTCTGTAATGTTGATGCAGTGTAGCCATTACGAAAGCGAGGTCAGATAATGGCTGTACTTTTGCAGTTTACCTCCTGTTACCCAATCTTTAATGGTACTTTCTTCCATTTTCTTTATTTGGAATGACTTATTTTTTTTTTAATCTCAAGTATTGTTCACAAGATGTATTTCCAATATTTGAATAACAAGCTGTAAAGATCACCTAGGAATTTATTTGAATTTTGTGTATCTTGTCAATGGCCTGATTTAGAATGTAACCCAGTTTTCATGACCACTAAAATCTCTGGGTAAAATTAGGAATGAAAATCTAGAAATTCTTTTGAAATCAAGAATAATATATTACATATTCAGAAAAGCTACGCTTTTTTATTTCATTACAATAGGGACTGGATCATTATTAAAAGATTGCTCTAGTGTTTACCTGAAATTTTTATTCATTGTTCCAATTTTGAAACATTATTTTATAATACTCAAAATAATACATACTTATTTATAAAGTATATCATGTTTACTGGGAAAGATTTCTTACAGTGAACTCTACTAATATGTAGTGTGCAGTTTTTAGTATTGGTCATTCTCCAAGATTAATAGAAAAGAATTCTAATGAATTTTAATGAATTTCAAAAATATAACAGCAGAGGTAGAATATTTTGCATTTTGAGAAAAGGATTACAGCAATTTTGAATTATTTACTATGGCCACTAGAGAGCAGTATAGGTCTTTGGACTCTAATAGGAAATGCCACCCAACCTAAATAAATAATTTTAAAATTATGTTTGAAAAAAGCTTTCACCAAATCTCACCAGAAGTAGAAATCTGAGGTAGAAAGTAATTATTATAATTTAAAATGTTTCTAAATTGTGCAACACTTTGGTTTGGAATTTGCTTTCTTGAAATTAAACAATAACCTGATTATGAACTCATTTTATTTAATTTACTCAGTAAATACAAAGACAGTATGCATTGATTATTGATTATGATAATCAACTAAGATGCTAGAAAAATTTGAGATAATTTTTAATTTTATATATAATTTGATTAGTAAAATTCTTTTATGTGTTTTATAGTGTTTTTGGCCTATTAGTCTGGCTGTTAATCTGTACATATGATAATTGACTTTATATGGACTTGTAAGATAAATAAATTAATCTAATTCTTGTAAAAAAGCAGAGGGGGGAGGGAAAAAGGATTGAGAATAGTAATATACATATTCCAATTCTCCATAATGTCATCATGTACTACAAATATGTACTAATAAAAATTTTTAAAACTTTGCATGTATAATATATTAATTAACTCATGTTAATGAAAATACATTGCTTATTAAAAATGCTTGAACATGCTTGTTGCAAATACAATTTTAACTTATGTATATTTAGAAACCAACTGTAGTCGTTTAGACTTTTTTGATCTCTTGAAATGGAGCTCACATTCTCTGAATCCCAGGAAACACTAAGAGAGACAGAAATGAGAATAATTCGTTGCATTGATGAAAACAAAACTGTTACTGTGAGGGAGTCTCTGGTGAACCTTTGGGTGTTATGAAGTGGATGCAGTGCACTGAACAGACAGTAAAAACAGAATGTGTGTTTCGGTGCTGAGATGGAAGGGGAGTGAGAGGCGTGAACAGCCTTCTCTCCAGGCTCACAGAGAAAGCTGGGTTTAGGGAGCACCGAGCGTGGTGACCCGGGATTGAGAGCCCACAGGACCACCTGGGGACATAGCTGGGCACTCAGAGCAGCTGTCTTCAGGGTTTCCCCGGTAAACACGCCCTCCACATTAACTGCTGTGCACTCTAGTGTACCCTTCTTTGGGCTGAAGGCAATTGTGTCCATATTTAAAGTATTTTGAGACTATTTCAATGTTTATAAAACAGAAATATTTTTGTAAGAGTGAGAAGCCTCATAATTTTACATAGAAAATTGGTAGCTGTAGAACTACATACTAAGCCAGTGAATGTTGTATGTTGTGTTGTGTTGTGTTGTGTTGAGAGAGAGAGAGAGAGAGAACGCTAAGGGGACTTGAGCTCCCTTGAAAGGCCAATGCAGTTAATCAAGAGAGATGAATTCTTCACAGAAAATTCTTCATTGCAACTGCTGTTATTTCTTGAACTGCACAACTGAAATTTCCCTTTCACAGAAGTTTCAGACTCCGACCTAACAGCCTAATGTTTTCTCCTATCATGTTTGACATAATAAAGAACTTTTGCTCAATTACTTTGTGACATAATTTAGGCACTGCCAGATTATAAAAAGTTTTAATATGAGTTAGCCTCTACTTACATCCCTCCATATGTCAGGAATAGTCCTAAAACACTCTTTTGCATTCACTTACCCAGCCCAGTGATGTGGCTTCTACTAGCCTCCTAAGTGGCCTGCAGTGAAAAGCTACTCAGTGCATGGTGAGTTGTCATCTGGATATCAGTTTCTCTGTCCATGGGCTTAGGATTTATAGTAGACAAAATAACACCCCTCTCTAAACTCATGTATGCCCTAATCCCTAGAATCTGTGACTGCGTCATATTATATGGCAAAAGAATTAAGTTTGCTGATTAACTGGTTTGGACATAAGGAGTTCAGCCTGGATTGTTTATGTTGCCCACTTTAGTTGCAGGGCTGAAAGAGGCAGAAGAGGGTGGAGAAATGGCAACAGGAGAGGCCCTCAGTCCATTTCTTGACTTTGAACAGAAGAGGGCGTCACAGGCCTTGGAGTGGGGCAGGCTGCAAAAGAGAAACACCTCAGTAGATGCTCTGCTAGAACTTCCAGGAAGAACATCCGGTCAACACCTAGCTCTGGGCATCCTGGGGTTTGTGAGTGCAGCAGCTCTGAGACAGAGCAGTGGTCACAGAATAAGTCCATGTGACTGGAGCACCGGACCCACTGGAGAACTGAGCTGTAGCCAAACCCCCTTACTCATGTTGGACAATAAGCATGAATAGCCTGGGTAAGTATTTCAGATAGCTAGTTAAATATTTCAAAAACCTAAGTGAATTTTCAGGAAAGAAATAAAAATGATGGGAGAAAGTGGGAAGCAGATGTTGGAAGAATGGACCAAGAGTTAGTGTTGCATAATAAAAGCAGTTAGACAAGTACAGATAAAATGTTGTGAAGATGTGATTTCCTTTTAACATCCATAAATACTGTCAGCAAGAAAACCAAACATTCAGATATTCACTTTGTAAAATAAGGATATTCTTGAACTTGAATAAGTGCCATAAAGCCGGTTCAGCATTTGAAGGCATCTATTATGTATTCAAGTATGGGGTAACTCAGGTAAATAAAAGCTTTCTTTTTAATCAAGTTTGGATCACATTAGAGATTCTGAGACAGATATCATTATTGAAATAATTCAGAGAACTTCTGTATAGATACAGCAACTAGTAAGAAGTTACATTAATGAGTGTCAGAGCACACACACACACACACACACCCCACATTTTGGAAGAATCGGCAAATAGTACTGAACAGACTAGCACCATGGACAGTACCCCCCCAAAATCTGGCTAAAGATGAGTCGCGTTATGCGTCCCGAGTATTCCCTATTACTGACAATAAAAGAATGACAACTTCTGAATAAAACTTTTACTTCTTGTGATTATTGAGTTGATGCTCAGTGGGGAAGAAAATTAAAGTATCTTAGACCCAGAGTCATGCATTTCATATGAAACACTTTCATAGGATGATCTCGCCAGGGGCAGCATTTTAAACTATTTCTCTTGTATACAGCACATTGTCAAAATCATCCTGCTGTGAGAACAATGAAAAGATAGAACAGAGGAGAGAGATTTTGCCGTTGGAATTGTGCTTCCGGTTCATATATCTACATTTTAAATGCCTGCTGGTGCCTTTGTGGAGAAATACAATAACGCAAGATTAACAGGTCAGGAACCTGACTTACTTTCTTCATCACTCTGCACAACAGCGCATGGTAAAGCTTTGAAAAAGTAAATCTCAGTAGTTTACAAAACTCAGAAATTATGGAAACAGGTAAGGAAGACATATTTCTGCCTCAGCTGTTGTAGAAAATAAACGCTATGCATATGAAAGACAACTATTTACCTATGATATGGGGAAGATTTACCAAAATCTTTTCAGAAAATGTGATGTTTCTTCTCCTGCATAAATGGAGAATGACTTGCATAGAGAACTGTGATTAATGGTTGAGTTTTCCTTTCTTAGGAACTTCCAGATTTGGAACCTCATTGATGCATTCATTTAACAAAATTTACTAAACGACAACTGCAGGGAAATGGCTGTGTTAATTTATCACCTGATCTTTGCCCTCAAGAACTTTTGCATAAGATAATAGATTTACAGCCTATCTGACAAATGGTGAGGAATGTGTATTGTCTGACTCCCCAGAATGCCCGGAAACCAATGCAATAGTAATATTTAAGTTTCAATAACTTGCAATTTTTCCAGCATTCTCAGGACAGGAAAGAGGATGCTTTGCAGCTCATAAGCAGGAAATTTGGTGTGGTGGTGATGACAAAGGACGGGTACCCAGAAAGGGGAGAGCAGGGCTGTGTTTATGTGGATGGGAGAGAGGCATTTATTTATTTATTTATTTATTTATTTATTTATTTTGAGACAGGGTCTTGCTATGCAGTTCAGGCTGGTCTTGAACTCCCTTTGTAATCCAGGTTGGTCTTGAACTTGCAAAGATCCTTCTGCCTTAGCCTCCCAAGTTCTAGGATTACAGGCATGTGCCACCATGCCCGGTGAGGGTTGGGTTTTGTAATACAGCAACCACAGTGGCTGTGAGATTCACTCCGAAATTGGAACAGCTGAGGAAACACAAGTTGGCTTCTCATACGTGGTCCAGAATCCTCGCTGGGGTGTGTGTGGAGTCTGGAGACCTGGCCTGCCAGAGATCCTACTTGACAGACGCTCCCTCTTCAACCTAGAGTTTCAGAGGACACTCCCCCCACACCAAATGCAGGATCAAGGGACAGCTGACAGCCCCACTTGGAAATGACTGACACGTGCCCACATGTGATTGGATCACTTGGCCTTGTCTAAGCACTGGGGTGACTTGGCAGTTTATGTGCACTCTCTGCCCAGAGCAAAGGGACACGACAGCAGAATAGCACTGCCTGACAGGTTGTTCTGGTGGAGATGGACAATCTCACCCTACTGCGGAGTCTCCCATCAGATTTTTGAAACCAATGAAGTCACTTGGGTACAATGTAAAGAGTGTACTAACACAGGGTCACAGTAGCAAGGGGGTGCGGTCATGGAAGTTGGTAAGAACAAAGGTAAAGATGCAGAATGTACTTCTGTGATAGACTTGACTGGGTTTGGTGAGGGGCTGGATGCTGAGCTGAGCTACGGGGAAGAACATCTCACAGAGACAGCAGGTTTTGGGTGACACTAGTAACTGAAGGGAAAGCAGGAGCGCACATGAAGACAGAGCAGCCTGGTCCTGTGAAAGGTAGGCCAGTCAGTTCTGAAGGGCATCTGGGTGGGAATGGCCAGGGAGAGAATGAAGACACAGGCCTGAGTCTTAACTGAGGGTGTGAGATGTGCTTTGCCCGTGTGAGGAGGTCGGGGGAGGAGTCAGCAGACTTCACGGAGATCCTGAGATAAACCTCACATCTCCTACACCTGGGAAAGACAGGTATTGGGACTTTCCCTGTTGGAAACTATCACACTTTTCTCCCTGGGATTATACCAACAACACGATGCATGGCATGATCATCGGTTAATGTCTATACCTGCCTCATTTGACTACTTCCGCTCCATTCTATGAGCTGTGCTTTTCCTCCCATGTTACATCATTGCATGCTCTGCTTTCTTGGAAGCTGAAACAGTGTCCTCTGCACCCATAGCAAACTCCACATGCCTGGCACTGTGGTTCCCTCCCTGAGAATTCTGACAACGACGCCGTTTATCTCGTGATTGCTTTCTCCGTGGGTCCACATTTCAAAGTGCCATAAAATTTAAAGTTAAAATCAAAGTCATGAAAGTTTAAGACAAGCACATCTCTATTCTACACTATATTTCTAATGTAGAAAGTACAGTAGATATAAAAGATTTTTATGCTGATTTATAATGTACTTTTGCTTTACATTTAATTTCTGTGCATATAGAGTTAATAAAGAAACAAGTTCAATTTTACCTCCTTCTTGAATTTTGTTATTACAGTGACCACCATTAATGGAGTTTTCTTTCTCAGGAAATTCCCTTCAGTTTAAAAATGACATTATTTTATCATAGGAGATAAAATATTGACATGAACTAATTTAATTTTGAGGTGTGGTTGAAATTTAATGTTTTACCACTTTGCAAATTCATTTAAGAGAGATGCTGGTCTTATGAGTCTATTCAGTAAGTATCTGCGAGAAACAATGGACCTCTCCAGGAACTGACAGAAGGAACACGGAAGAGCCCCTCAAGCTAAAGTGACATAAGAAAAAAATATTATAAAGCATGGAAACACAGATTGGTCCCTGAACAGAGCAAGATGACACTGAAGCCAAGGAATGAGTGGACTGGGCAGCAGTGGTGGTGGCAGAGATTGCATTAGCAGGTTTATTTCCTCAGGGCCCAGGGAACCCCAACAAAACTGTCCTTTCTCTGAGATGGATAACACGCAAAGTGTAGCAACCACCGTCTCTCTGCATGGCACCATCAGGCATTCCAAGCAGTGAATTACGTTTCCCGTTCTTATTGTGTAATCATCAAGCAGCCATTTGATTCCTCACCATGTGGAAATGCCCCGAACAGAAGATACCAGGCATCATCTTCTATCTTCTTTGCAGAGGTGTTCATGGGAAATGTCAGTAAACTAGGCAATTCCGTTATGTCCGTTCGTGTGAATGCATGAGCATGAAGCTCCCAGAATCCTCTCTTCAGAGATGACAAAACAGGAAGACTACAAGGTGGAAGTATCCAGCCAAAGGACAGAAAAAAGAACAGAAGAAAGCCAACTAAGAGAGATTTTCTTTGAGACACCCTTCCAATAAGTTCATTTATGTATCATTAAGTTGATACATAAATTTAGTATCAATTTAGGAAACAGTGTAGGAATAGTGACAATTTACAAGTGTGGTTTTTATTTCAGAATTGTAACAGCTAACACACAGGGGAGCCTGCACAAAATTAAGTTGTTCAGTTCAGTGGGTAGAAGGTGCAGGTTTCATGGACTCAGTCACTTGTAAAAGTGGTCACTTTGCTGGCAGGACACTGTGCTTGCCCTGTGTCATCTCCCTTTTGTCCACGCCCAGTAAGTAAACTAGAGCTGGCTAACTTGCTCTCTGCCGCCCTACAACACCTGACCATGTGTAAATAATGTTCAACAGATAAGTCGATATCTTATTCCTCTTAAAATGAATTGCAGCCTTTAAAACCTTACTTGAACCAGAATGAAAATGCACACATCTTAACTGCTCTTCTCTGCTGTGCTGTCTTTATTCGCCATTGAAAAATCACTGTGGGATGTTCTTTCCTGTCACGACATGGTTTGAGCGTCCAGTAGGTCTGTTTTGATTGGTTAATCCTTATTATAAGAATGAGCTGTTTCTAATGAAGGGAACTTAATGATAAGGAAAGATGTCATAGATGTAAAATCAAGGCATCCCAAGGATGACTGAAAATGGAGAAGAAAGCACGATGGGTCTGAGCACTAATTCTTTCCAGGACAGTCCTGTGACCCTCCAATCACCACCACTGGACAGCCCATTTGATGGAGGAACTGCCCCTCCGATACCCTAAGCACACACACAACTCTATGTTTCATCTGTAGTTTTCAGCAGACTGGGAAAGTGATGAGTTTTGCAGGTGATGCTAGTGGCTAATGCACACACTGTCTTTGAACAGCCACAGAGAGATTCCACAGGAGTCAGAAAATCTGATGTCTCTTTTGGAGTCACTGAATTTGTGACTTCTCTTATTTTGAGACCCATGAGAATGCAAAGCTGCATGTTGTGAAGGCTGAAAACTATATTAATGATTTATAGAATTCTGCTTTCCTCACATAATTGTTTTATAACACTTTGGAGACATCATTGTTTATTGGCTTTAAAAAGGATTATTAGCATACAGATATTGAGAGGAAAACTGGGCACACGCTTCACAAATGGATGAGTGATGCTAAGGAACCCAGAGGAAACTGTGGGTTCTGTCTCTCCAGCATCACGGCTCAAGGCAATTGCAGCCCTTCCCGGCAAGCTGTCCCCTCAGCTTCCTTCTGGCCAGGGCGCCACATCCTTGTCTGCACTTTTGGGATCGCCGGTGCTCTGCTCTTGCAAATAACAATTTAAAAAGTATGAGTTTTTAGCCTTTTAACCTATTCACCTTTATTCTGATTTTAAATGTCATACACAGTCTCATTTTTAAGGGAAAAATTTAAATAAGTATTGAAAAACCAAGTATTCTATTAACTCTCCTTTTATCTTCAGGGGTAATTTTTGTGTTCACAGTAACCCACGAAAAGCTCCTTGTCCTCTGTTTCCTACACCCAGGGATCACTCAGCTGAGAGGCAAAGTGGCATTCAGTGGCTCAGGAGCCTCAGTGGGACAGCTGGGGGGACCTTGCCGCTTTCAAATGGACTATCTTTTTTGGGATGTGTGTTACCAAATGAGCCATTATTTGAATCCAATGATCAATAAGCACTGGGCTGCTTCAATATGAGTACATAAATTCCTTTGTCTTTCAAAATATATCCAAACTAACAATCAATAGTTACAATTCATGGAATATTTATCTTTCCCGGCAGACATGAACTGAGAGCTATATATGTCTATCCCTATATACATACATTTGTCTATGCCTATCTGTCTGTCTGTTTAATGTTCTCTCATTTAATCCCAGTAGAAGTTTCATGGGGGAGACCTTATTCCAACAGCCTGGAGGGAAGGGAATTTTCTCAACACAACGCAGTTTGCCCAGATCGTGTTGGTAAGGCCTGCAAGGAGCTCCCCCTCTCTCCAATAGACATACACCAAATCTCCACCACTCTTTGCCTTATTGGGAATATTCTTCAAAGAGCTAGGAAAATTATTATAGCTGGATACTTACAAAATGGGATAAAATGTAGATATCTGGAGATTGAAAAGTTACTCAAATTCTCTCCCCTCAAATTATTCAATCTCTTTTCTTGTCAGCAATTCACAGCATAATGAAATTGTAAAAGAAACACTTTCAATTTTTAAAATGAAAAGATTTCTAGGGAAATAGAGCATGTATTTATAACGCTGTCCACACTTGAATGTACTCAAGCTTGATTCTGACCAGTTTGGTGTGCGGGGGGAATCAGTGGGTGAGGGAAGTTAATGAGTGAGCAGAGGAAGGTGAGAAATGGATTCTGCACTCAAACTCTCCCAGTTCCCTTGAACTGGCCTGGGGATCCCTGCATTCAGATTGTTAGCTGATCTCTAGGTGGTGACAATGATCAATGTGACTGTACATCATTCATGACAAATGGAAGAAGGATTCTGCCACAGAGATGCTAAATGGTGATTAGGACCATGTCTGAGCTGTGTTGTAAGCCTGGCTTGGAACCTAAACCCTATGGGGAGGATTGATGTTTTTCCTGGTAAGGCTGACATGAAAACATGTGATGTTTAATAAAAACAGCCAGAGAAATGTAGTGGGGAAAAAAGAGGCACGTGAATTCCAGATTGCAAACTCTGAACCAAGTCCCCTGCCTTGATGGACATGTATTCCCAGGGTTGGCATGCGTTTCAAGGGGAGTTTGTATTTAAAATACATGCTCTGTGATACACATTTTGAATAAATGGTCACACGAAGCAAATAAAATCATTCACAGTAGATTTCTTAGTGGCTAATAAAACCAACCACTCTTATCAGCTACATTAATCAGCGGCTGGGCCAATATACCCGAACAAACATGACACCTGATTATGGATTAACAGTACCTACAGATGGCTGTGAATAGCAGTGTATCAGCAAAGCATATGGCGAATCAGACTTCTCTCTGGTAATCTACCGGAAGGAAGAAGCCACAATAATTAGAAATCACTCTTGACACCTGCAGTTGTGCTCACTCACCGAAATGAAATGGTTTGCAGAAACGTCTGTTTTGCAGGTATACACAGTAACAGGCTACAAACGGGATGTTTGTATTACACATCACCATGCAAAATGGGCTACAGACTGAACTCTAAGCTGCGAGGCTGTTTGCCATCTGCTTTCGGTATTGATCTGACTTTTTTTGTAGATTTTTTTTGTTGTTGGTACCAGGGATCAAACTCATGACCTCGCACTTGCCAGTCAGGTGCTCAAGCCACTGAGGTAAATCCCCAGTCCCTGATCTGACTTTGAAGGGTTTGTTTGTTTGTTTACCTTGGAGTCTGGCAAGCTTGCCCTGAACATGAGGGTGACAGGATGCAGCCTGTGCATTTTCTCAAGAGGAGCATCTCACACAGGGCCAGACATCCATCTCTGCCTGTTCCTCTTACTCTCCCCTGTGATCTGCTCTATTCTAGACATTATCTTGGAAAACAGAATTCAATGTTTTGAACTATTACTAGCGTGAATGAGAATACGCTGAAGGCACCTCTGCAATTCTATGAGCTACAGTTCACCCAAGGCTTGTGCTCAAATATGGGAAGCTGGTGAGCTCTGGAGTCTGCATTTCCATCCGTCTTCAAGCCTTGCACCTCCTGATGGTCACAAACCGTACTCTGAGTTATGCAGCTGAAGGAGCTCTGCACTTCCCTGAGCAAATCAGTGCTCAGAAGATCTGACTTGTTTTTCCCAGTATCTTCTACACCCGAAACAGTCACACTTTTCTACTTTTCATTTCCTATCCTTTGAACTTCTTTGAAACCTAATTCAGTCTCTATGGCAGACATTACCTAAACGCATTGGCCTCTACAGAGGATGAGATACAGAAAACAGACATGCTTGGTTCTTCTTGCCGTGAAGCACACAGAAAGTCTAGTTGAAGAGAGAGCCTGTATAGACATGCATGTATTTCTCCAGGAGGAGGATACCGGATACTAGAGATGTGAAGAACTGAACCTAACAAATCTTCTCTGAGAAAACATCATTTAGCTAAGCTCTGAAATATAATGAGGTATCAGTGAGTATGGTGATGGAGGAAACCAGAAACAGAGCACTTTTAGTCAAGGAGGAAATGATGGAGAAAGTGTGTGGACAGAGACCACACTAGAGTGGAAACAAGAAGCTCTTCCATGCAAGACCTTGGAGACATGGTACAGATGAGACAGCCAAGTTCAGAGTCAGGGAAAGGTGTCTAGCATCATCACCTACTTAGGGGTAAGTAGCTTCTGCATACTGAATTGATTAGAATGGTAATGGATAAGCAAGTGAGAAGTTTAAGGGACCTGGGATATCAGCATAAGCACCTGCCTGGAAATGCAAGATTATGAGTTTGATTCCTGGTACCCTACTCCTGAAAAAAGAAGTACCAGAAATGTTCTGGACCAAAATTTATGAGGGCTTAGGAAGGTAGTGGCAGTGGAGATGGAAGCACACGCACACACACACACACACACACACGATAGATACACACATGTTTGTGTATTTTGGAAGAAGTTTTGTGGTGTAGTTTGATCAGATGTGGGAAGTGTGGGAGAAACAGCTATCTGTGCACAGTTTTGGTGGATGGTGGTGACACTGTGAGGGACACACAGGAGGACAAACAAGTATCGTGAATAAATCAGTGAGGATTTATGAGGACTTTTGAGTGTAGGAGCTTCTAAGATTCCCATCAGATTTTGGTCCTGGGCCTTCTCTTACCTGGACATGTGTTTTACAGGCATTTGGGACTTATTTTAATCAGGGGCAGTGAGGGGGATGGCTGTGAGGAGGAGACAGGTTTGCTGTGCTCCCTAGAAACAGGAAACTAGGCCTGCGACACAGCATTATGCTTGAAGCACAGGGCTGAGCATGTGGCTTTTTTGGTGGCTCCCGTGGGAAGCAGTGGACACAGCAGGGTAAACTGGCCTAGGCGTCCATATTTACATGGTTTAGGGGTACTCTGGGGTGCCTGAGCTGACCCTAGATGTATGGTCCCTGCTCACGGGCTGATAAAGGCAGAGTAATAGAAGCTCAGAGTGAAAACACAAAGTGTTAAGACCTGTGATCACACTGAGTTGGTTTGTGTTTGGGAGTGAGTTGTTCTTTGTCTTCAGGAATTGGCTGACCCAGGGAGGGACAGTCCTTCTGCAGGGAGCAAGGTCACAGACGTCCCAGCCCCAGTGTACTGAAAAGTAACAGCACTGGCATATCTAGTGGTCAGTTAGGTGTAGGTGTTTGCAGAAATAAAGGTCAAGGTGAAAAGCAGCCATTTAGAAACTCTAAGCAAGAAACGAGGTGGTGAGCAGAGCGTTTGGAAGCGTGGAGAACTGGGTGGGGATGTCTATCACTGAGGCTCTAAAACATGGGGCAGAGAAGTAGAAATCCTCAGAGTTTTTGGATAATGACTTGTTAAAGGTGTAGGAGACAGACAGGAGTTTCTGGCTTCTGGAAACTGAGGAAAAACATGTAGAGGCCAGAGCAATCAGCGGTGCGTGTCCAGATCAGTGGTGACAGGTCACATATACTGTCATTCGATTTAATAACTTTTCCTTTTTTTAAAATAAAAATTGATTGCTTCATTCTACTGGCAACTGAAATGATGGCTGCAGTGAGACGATCTCCCCAGTTTCTTCCACAGCTCTGGATTTTATTGGAAGTTTTAAGCAATTGTGACATTAATCAGAATGAATACCAGCCTTTAGAGTCCAAATTTTATTTCTAACATATAATGAAATTTAGACTGAAGTTGTTGTTTCACTAAATCCTTAACAATGGTGTGTTGTGTTAATTGTCCTGTTTTCAGGTGGTAGAGTTATGATCAAATGCTAGAACTTTCTTTGCGGTGCTGGAGTTGAACCCAGGGCCTTACACATGAAAGCCCTTTACCATGGAACTACCTCCCCACGCTCCATAATGATTTTATAACAAGAAGGTGATCATTTATTCATTCGGTCTACAACCATTCTTTGTTTAACTGAGTGACAAAATCATAGTTATAGAAATCACATTGCTTGAGTTGATTCAAAAAGTATGAGAAGTTATATAGCTTCTTATGTAATATTTAGAGTCATTAAAAACATTTTTCAAGGCTTCCTTGCACAGCAACAGACATAGAATCCAATAATAGGCTATCCTTTTCTTTTCAAGGTATTTTGTTTAATGTTTTGATATCATCAGTATTTGGAAATTTTAAATTTATATCACTTTGAAAAGTGGCACTATGGGGTTTCCTGATTGTCTTAGTTATTTTGTACTCATTGCTGAGACAAAATACCTGATGCCCAAAGTTAGTGAGGGAAACGTTTATTTCTTACAGTTCTTGAAGGCTTCAAGCCCATACTCAATTGGCTCCAAGGCGGGGTGGCGTAGCAGGGCTACTCATGGTCGCTGCAAATAGCAAGGGGGAAACAGGCCAGAGAGAGAGACACCTTCTTCCCACCATTCCATCCTATCCTGGCTCCACCCCTGGGTGGGTGAAACACTCACACCACCAATCTGGGTGCTAGACAATGAACCAATCCAAATGCTAGATTTGGTGGAGCTAAGTTCACTATTCCAGGTATGGTCCAAGCAGTGTAGAGTACAACTAGCAGCTTCCTCACCGTGGACACCAGCAGAGATTACAGTCCCCTTGCCAGCCTCACTGGGTGATGATGCCTTGAACCTCCATCCCTGGCAGGCCTGCTATCATCAAGCGCTACACGATTACCTCCGATTTATGTTTGATCTCCGGGAAAGGCTATAAAACACTTCTGTGGATTCTGTTAAACTTCATTCAGATTTTATCTCTGCCATTTTTTTTTTCTCAGTCCAGTCTGTGGTCTGAGTTACTGATCTCAGCTAGGCGCTGCCTGGAAATGTTGACATTCATGTTATTATACTCTCATGCAAGTTATTGATAAATCAGCTTTTCAGCACTGGGCCAGGTAAGAAGCCCTGCAGGACCAGGTTTCACCGTGGTGTTAACGAAGAACCAACCACCTCTCTACTACATTTCCTCTTTCACCCGAAGTGTAACCCAGTGCGCCACAGACTCGGCTGGCACATGCCATCACGCTGCTCAGCCATCATGGAAATGCAGCCGATGCTTTGTTGGACAAAACTTTGTTTTTCTGTCTTGTCACTTTTTTAGTAACCCTACAAAGTGGGTTGTTATGTCCATAAGAAGGAATCTTAGAAACAAGAGCTAGACTTAAAAATAACCAAAAGGGATGAGGCAACTACCTCTAATAATCTAAGTTCTTAAATAAAGGTCCCCATTTCCCATTTTCCTTGTGAGTTTGAATGACCAAGAAAACATGCTGATGAAGCACAGAAACATCTCTGAGATACTCACAAGGGAGGTCATTGACTCACAGTTTATTCTGTATCCAAATCACTGTTCTGTGTTAGTGAGGGACGTGTATTTAGGCTTTATTGTTTATAAAAAAAGGAAAAACAGTCATAAGGATTTTTAGTACACTTCTTATACACTAAATCCGTGCTGATATTATAGCCGTAACATTTCTGGCTAAGCGTACACTGAAAATAAACTAACCGTATTGCATTGGCTGAGAGAAAAGTAACAAAATAAACTATTCCCACCTGATGGGGCCTTAATCCCCAGCTGTTATACACTAGCCATTTAAATGCCCTCGTCTGCCTACAGTGGAGAAACCTCTACTAGTACAGCAGGGCTCAAATTAAGCGAGTCCCGTGTGATGGTAACTGTGTCAATAAATACCTTCTGCAGACTGGACCCAGCCGGGGCTCCCCTCAAACAACCCTCACCCTGATGGCTATGTGTCAAAGTTGGGCAGCTGGGGTAGCTGACTGGTACCTAGGGAGGTATGTTTTTTGGTTTTGTTGTTCTTTTTGCCTACTCAGGCCACCTTTAAAACACAAATAAAAGTGGTCTTCTGGTCTGTCAGGTTTCTTATCCCCAAGAAAAGATAATGACAAGAAAGGAAGGTTCTCAGTCTGACCCCACACTGGAGACACTGGTGAATTAGACTTTTCTTTAGAAAACAGAAAATGAAAAGGGCTGGGGATGCAGCTCAATCTGAAAGCCTTACTTTCATTCCCAGTACTGCAAAAAAATTCCTTTTAATCACATAGGCACTTCAATCATATCTTATAAAATCTTTTATATTGACCTATCAGAAATTCACAGGAAGTTGTATAAAATTGTGCATTCCCGTGAACTCTTTACCCAGACTTTCCCAGTACTGAATACAAAATAATGATCAAAGCAGAGAATTGTGATCACTTCTGTCTCATAGCTTATTCAAGTTTACATGCCCAAGTTGTGCATAGATAAGTTCGTGTCTGCGCATGTAGTTTTATGCAGCTTTATCTCGTGCTGACTCATGCTACCAATTTCACAGCCAAGATACAGAACGTTTCCACACCGCAGGCTGCTTTATGCTGTCCCTTCATAGCCAAATTTCCCTGCCCCAAGCCCTGGCCACCTCAACTCTCTCTGCCATCCTTACAGATTTGTTCTTTCATATTACATAAATGGAATCATGCGGCGTGTGACTTGTGATTAGTTTTTCTCCCACAGTATAATTCCCTTGAGAGCCATCTTAGCTGTTTCATGTATCAGTGTCCTGGTCCCTTTGGTGGATGCCCAGCATTCTGTGGTGTGGATATGCCACAGAGCTGTGAAGGACACCAGATGAAGGACAGTCAAGCTGTTTCCTGTTTGGGGATATTATGAATAAAAGTGATAGGAACACTCCTATTCTGCCTTTTGATGCGAACAAAGATTTTCAGCTGTTTGGAAGAAATATTCAAGGGTGCAATTGCTCAATAGTAAATAATCACTATAGACATGATTCATATATATATATATATATATATATATATATATATATATATATATATATTGAAACTGCCAACCCAGTTCCAGAGTGGTTAGATCACTCTGTATCCTCACCATTAGTGTATGTATAATCTGAGTTCTCTGAATCCTTATTAGCTGCTGGTGTCAAACAGACTTCTAAGGTCCCTGCTAGGTTCTATATTTCTTTTGCTCGGGTGCTGTTTCATCTCACGTTAACCATGTTCCTCTAACCATGTTCCTCTAACCATTGGTTTAGCCAAGGCTCGCGGGATGCTTGCATTGGCAGGACTTGGAAGAGGACGAGCCGGTCTTTCTTCCGGGCAGCACTGCCGGGCTCCTCGCATGCAGTCACTGCTGGCAAGTGCCTACATGGGTAAAGCTGTCCAGGCACCAGGCTCTCAGCAGACGCAGGCAGACCGTGGTGTCCCGGGAAGCCCTCACCCGGGTGGTGGGAGCTGTCCCCAGACAGAGGTTGAGTCCTTGTTTTAGAGTTGTTAATTCTTATAGACAAATTTAGACTAAAATCCGTGAGAATTCGCCTGATTTGGAAATTCAGACTCAAACCTTCAGAGGCCTCAGGCCCACAGATGACCTGAGAATCAGCTTTGGCCTGAAGACTTGTGACTGGGGAGTTGTGATTAGAGAGAAGACACTCAAAAGAAAACACACGTGCAGTATCGTCAGAAGCGACGGTGCTATTCTCAGCTAAGCAAATACAAATAGCTTAGGGATTTTATCCAACTAGAAGGCAATTATGACTCTCCCGGGGGAGTTGAGGAAAGAGCAGGGAGGGGAGGAGGAAGCAGCCAGGCCTGCATGTGTGCAGCCAGGTGTGAAACCCATCGCATGTCATCTTATTTTTGCAGACTTCAGTGTGAGGCACGAATCCTGTCTCTGCTGCTCTCGGCTCTCCGGTCTGTGCTCCGGAGCTGAACGAACAAGCTGCCTTGTGAGCTCGCTCATGGCTGGCTGGGATCTCCTGAGTCCCACAGCCGTAATCAAGCTGGAGATTACTCCAAGCATCCATGCAGACAAAAGGTGGAAAATGCGATTGGAGAATGCTTTATGGTAATTATTATGTTGATTCAGTTTGTTTTTTTCCTGATAATTGTGGCATTCATCTACCTAGACATTTCATTTCAGTGTTACATTATCTCAAAGGCTTGCAGGGCCCTCTAGAATTAGAATTCTTTATTACCAGCCAAAAACTGTTGGAAAACAGCAAAGTTTGCTATTGTTTAGCCAGTAAAACATTCCTATGTTTTTACCAGCTGGGAAAAATATTTTCTTTTATCTTTCCCCACAAATCACCCAGGGAATGCCTTAACCAGGACTCACCACCTCATGGGCTCTCAGCAATCCCAAGGGAATCACAATTTCTTATGATTTCTGATAGATGCTAAGTTTTAAAAGGTACACAGAAAGTACAGATTTCAGAGTGTGCTTGATCTTGATACCAACAGAATCACTTTTTAATAAAAATAATTGATGAATATAATGGTGCCAAGAGTTTTAGCTCAAAAGTTTTGTGTAGTAACAGTGAGAAATACTGACCCAAGTTGTTTGTATGCCAGGCCAGTCGCAGCCTGAAGGTCTGCTGTGTAGTTAAAGTATGTGTTGGCCTCTGCCCCTGGGCCTTCTGCCAGAGTACCCCCGTGTGTTTAGAGGGTTGATCACTATAGGTGGAAATGTATAATTCATACCTGCAAAGCATACAGCATCAGAAACTCTCATTGAATCAATTCATTAGAAAAAAAAAATTTCATAATTTTCATTGCTGTACAATTTTCTTGCAAAATTTATTTTACGTATGATTCTTCTAGACATTTTGCATTTAAAAAACAAAAATAAGTGTAATGACTGAGATCACCTTCAGACACTCTGCTTTGAAGACATTTCTAGAGTTGGTTGCAAGTACATTTAAAATCAAATGTTGAAGTTTGTGTATCAGTGCTAATGTCTTTCATTTTCTTGTTTTTTGTCTTGTTTTCAGAGAAGCAGTTTTAATTTCGGGCCATTTTTGCAAATTCAATCACACCTCCCTGCACCAGCTTCCAGCTTCGATAGCGAGAGCTTTGCCATGGCTGGAAATACGAACTTCTTTTCCGTGCATCTGCGGAAGGGAATCATCTCTGTCTCCTTCTCCATTAGTGAAGCATCTGTTTGTTCCATGAGGCTTGAACTCAGAGTGTTGTCCAGGAAAACTGTCCTGAAGTGTCAGGCAAGGTAAGGTACCCTTGTCTGTGTTCTTCAATGTCCTGGGAATTTAAAGACTGTTTGAGACTTCATGTTTATACCTACTGCGTGGTTTATGTACTTGTTTTTATCACCAGGTGTTGTAGTCAGGGGTTGTGCAGAGAACAATTAGAATCAGGACATGGAGTTTATAATATTTTTATGATGGTCACCCAAAGTTAACACACAAAAAAAGTAGGAAATCTATCCACAACATTAAAGACATAGAATAGTTAGCCAAGGGCCTGAATCCCACAGTAATGTCCCACAGATAAAGACCCAGAATTCACGATAATGCTCCTCATGAGGCCAACTGGAGGTCTAGAGCCCACAAGAAGGACTCATGCCAGTCTCTTTTATGGATCGGTGGAAGCCAGAAAGTCTATGCCAGTGGGGTGAAAGAGCTGTACTGATAGGTTGAGGGTTCTATGCTGAAGCCAAGAAGTCACACTCACAACAAAGACCAGGGCTGTCCTGAAAAACACTACAGCCATCCTCAGTAACACAGAGGCCCTGAGCTCCTCTGACAAGCACAGTCGAGTACATGCCAGGAAGCCAGTGTGATGAGTTCATCCTGGAGACCAAGCAGCACATGTCTTCCCCTCTGGAGCCAGGAAGCAATGCTCGATGTGAGGACCAGAGCTCCTCCAGGAGAACCAACGGCTCAAACAGCAACACGTAGGAGAAACCACAATGCCTCAATGCCTGAACACATCTTCTCCTTCTCCATGTCTCTATTTATGCTGGCAGCCTTCCTCAGGTGGGACATCTACGCTCAGCACCATGCTGATGTAATCTAGCTGGCGTTAAGTTCACCACCAGTTCTTAAACCATAACACCAGGTAATGAATCCATAAAAAACAGAATTGTCTTATTTTTTCCCCATTATTCCTTATTCTTCTGTATTATTTATTACTTAGTATGAGTCAATAATATTTTGTTCCATAAATGAATGAATAAATTAATGGAAAATATTTTCTTTTTCATAACAAGACCCCACTGAGTATCAAATTAGACTTGAGCCTTATATCGATGGGATTCTTCTACTGCCAGACTTTCTGACCTCCTTCAGAGAAGATCAGCAAAATGACACTGGTTGGTAAATTTGCTCACTAGGGAGAAACCAAAAAAACTTAAAGACATACGTCCTGACTGTTGCAGTCATTATTTTACAACTCAAGGGATCTTTGCTTGGAAAGAAGTAGTTATTTCATGGCCGATTATCAGACACTCATTTTGAACTTGATTGCACTACACAACCTCTTCCATGTTGTTTCTATTTACAGAGTGATCTGATTTTTATGAGGGATTTTGCAATGAATTTCAAGGACATTTAGGGATTATACTTCTTGTATCTTTGTCATAAATACATTTTTTGTTCATTTTGCTCGAAGAGGATGTAAATAAACAGATTAAAAGACTTCACCGGTAACATGATCAGTGAGCTTAATGAGACAGAAACAAAAAGCTGTGTAAATTAAACAAGATGATGCAAGACCTTGTACATAAGACCATGTAGTAAAGAATTAGAGGCTGTGAAAATATTTCAAACAGAAAACTAGGAAATAAAAGTCCTGTTATAAACATGGGCAGCAGAAATGCCCAACATGAGGAAAGAGTCAGCACTGGAAAATGTGGCTGATACTGCAGATTAAGTGCTTATGGCACCCCCAAAACCACAGGAAACCATGGAAAACTGAATGTGACAGCTGCTAGATGACATAAGAACACTAACCTAAGAATTATAGACGCAAAAGAAAGATGTGAAGATGACACCTGAGGTATAAAATATTTATTTACAAAAATCATAGCAGAAAAAAATTTCTCTGTGTAATGAAATAATTTAATTTACGGGTAGATTAGCCATAGAGAAATCCAAAAGCTATGATCAGAACATATTATAGTTAAAATCCTAAAAATCCAGCACAAGGAAAGAATAGTAAAAACTGTTAAAGAAAATCAGGAGAAGGAAACCTCCCAGAATAACAGCAGATTTCTCAACACAAACTAAAAAGGGGAGGACAGCTTTGAGTGCAGTTTTTCAAGCTCTAAAAGAATAAGACTTTCAACCCAGAATAATATATCCTGCAAAACTGTCTTTCAAAATTGATAGAGGAATAAAGATTTCCCATCACACAGAGCATCTTAAGAAATGTGTGAGTACCAAACTAGCACTGTGGATATGCTCCAAATAGTCCTTGCCAGAAACAATCAAGCCAAGGACACCAGTGAACATAAAGAAGAGAGTATATCTGGCAAAGTGGGTAATTAAGCAAAAATGAAGAATAAAGAAATCAGCAACAGAAAAAGCAATGGGAGGATTCAGTAAGTTCTTTTCAGTAGTATAGATGGCTTTAACTCCCTGCATGAAAGACAAGCATTGGATCAAAAAAAAAACCCAACTATATGTTGCCTTCAAGAGACAAACCCGATGCATGAAGACATGCAGACAGACTGAAAGGGGAAGGACGGAACTTAGTATGCCCCATGCAGGAGCTCCAAAGCAAACAGGGGCAGCTATCATATTTTCAGACAAAGTGGATAAAACTCAAAACTGATTAGAAGAGACAAAGAAGGTGTCACTACATACAGATAAAGTGAATGTTCCTATGGGAATACATAACAACTGTAAAATGCACCGAGTGCTGACAGATCCAACTTCTCAAAACCAGTACATCAGCACAATCATGCTGGGGAACTTTGATACCCTAATCACACAAACAGATCAGGTAGACAATAATAATAATAATAATAATATCAGAATTGAACCACAGCGTTAAACAAATGGGCTTCACAGATATCTACAGAATGTTTTGTCCTATAACAGAATACAAATTTTTCTCTGTAGTACATAAAACTCCAAAAAAAGATCATATTGTAGGACACAAAACATGCTTAAATAAATATGAAAGAATTGAAGTATTCTTGCACATATTATCAGATAATAGCACAATGAAACCAGAAAACAATGGCAAAAGAAGTTACAGAAACTACGCAAAGACAATGAGATTAAACAATAGTCTTCTCTATACTCAGTAGATCACAGATGAAATCAAGGAAGAAATTTAAGATTTCCTAGAATCAAATGACGAGGGCAGTAAAACAGGCCAAAACCTATGTGACACAGGGAAAGTGATCCTAAGAGGAAGTTTATAGCTATGAATTCCCACATTGGTAAATAGATCAATTCCAAATCAATAACCTAATGATGTATCCTGATGTCCTACATGCACAGCAGCAATCCTAGTAAAAACTTGAAAATTGAATATGGAAGACAAAGGTAGCCAGAAAGACATGACATGGGGATAAGCGGCTGCTTTTGAAGTCAAGACAAGCTTGTTTCTCCTCTGAGTGACTTTGACTGATTCTTTGAATAGGTTTAGGATTTGAATCATTTGGAATGGGCAGCCCCAACGTTGACTGTTACAGAAGGCTGGCTGTAACAGTCAAATGATCCATTTTGTGTGAATGACATACTTAAAAGGTTTATTTATTCAACAAATAAGTCTGTGAATATTCACAAAATAATTCCCTGGTTGATATCATATGGTATCTATACATCAAATTGGAAAGAACTAAAAATATTGAGTCTTCCTATCCATTGACATGGAATAACTCCCCATTTATTTGATTTTTCTTTGATTTAGTTTAAAAATCAGGGTTTGTAGCTTTCGCCACAGTTTTATTTGATACTTTTGTTAGGTTTATATTAACTGTTTATACTTTTTTCATGGTACAGTAAATGGTACAATGTTTTAAATTTCAAATTCCATTGTTCCTTGCTGTATAGAGGGAAGAAATTGACTTTTTTATATTACATTTTCTGCAACTTTCCTATAATTGTGTATTGGTTTCAGTAAGTTTCTATTGATCCTTTTGGATTTTATGCATTGAAATAATTTCATCTGTGGAAAATCAAAGTTTTATTTTTGTGTCCTTTTTGTGTACACTGTTTTTTCTTTTCTTGTGTTATTTCATTAGCTATGATTTCCATCTGATGTTAAAAGATATTGCTGAGAGAGAATGCTGGCATGTTTAATCCTAGTGCAAGAACTTCTATGTCTCTTCAATGTAGTACCAAGTACTGGATTTTGTAAATGTTCCTTATCTATTGAGGAAGTTTCCTTCTACGTCAAGTTTAATGGCTCTGTTTACCATTAATGATTTTGGTTTATTGGTGTTTTACAATGCAAATGTATCAACTAAATCTTTCAACAACCTTTATAATTGTAATATTATAAGAATATGTATCATATAATTGATGTACATGTAATTTTTGTGGTAAGGAATAAGTGGTTTTGCTTAAAATTACTTGAGAAAAGAAGCTGCTAAAAACTACTTGAAGCTTTGTATAAGAAACCAGAGCAGGAAAACACAGTAATGCAGGAAAGGGAAAAGGATCTTCTGGTGTTTAATCTGTACTGAGTATTCATACAGGTAATTAATTATAGCTATGGAATCTCCCATCACACATCTCTCATCTCAAACATTACTCCTTCGCCCTAAGTACTTTTGCATTTGGCAAATGGCAGCTTGGCAGATCTCAGTGGGAATGGCAGCACATCCTCTACTTAATCACATGAAATGTTCCAGTAAAAGAGACAGTTTCACCTATATGCAAGTTGTTCACTGCCGTCTTGAATTATTTCTAAGACATATGAGCCCTATAACTTCATAATTATAATTGGTTCTAATTATTATGATAAATTTAATCATTTTTAGCCCTCTCTTTAAATTTCTCTTAAAGCAGGAGGGGAAAAATACACTTTTATAATCTCATAGTGGGAAAATAAAATTGAAATAAATTTTTTTCCTGGGTTTTCACCATGCATTCAGCTTAACCAGCCGCTCCCTCCTTCTCTTGGTCATCTCTGCCCTCAGGTCTCAGTCCTGAGACCTGCGCTTTTGCACCACCCTCTTAAATCTGTACAGTTTGGTCCCTGGCTCTGACTTTCTAATTCTTTTCTGCTGTGGGTCTTGGGCTCTGTCCTAGCCAGCTGCTCATGGGGCTTCAGATAGATACATTTTTATTGAAGGGCTTAGTACCTGCTTCCCTTTCCCTCTAACACTGTAGGATCAGGGGCCCCCATTGGTAGTCATTATCTTCTTCTGGACATTTCACTTCCACTTTCTAAACTTTCCTGATGTTAATCTTCTTCATTCACACGACAACCCTTATTGCTGTCTTATCCACTGACCTTTATTGAATTGTTCCTTCCCTAATACTTAGGGCTCCTAAATAGCTGTCTTTCTCTCTAACACTGTTCCTAACAGAGCTCTGATTCATTTTAGTCTTCATTTGGCTTCTGTGTCCACCTCTCCACTGATCAGATCTTCCCTACTTTGCCAACTCTGCACTCTTGTCATTATTAAATCTTGTTCTTTACATTATAAAAATTGATAGCTTAGGAGTTTAATCACTTCAATCAAGATGACATAGAAATTAAGGCCAGAAGGGGAGATCACATGTATCAAGACAGTTGCTTAGTTTATTCCTGGCTACTATTCCTCCTCACTTCTTAATCCCACAATTCCAGAGAAAATTAAACCTGTTTGTAACATCGAAGTACACCATCTCTCCATCTATTATCTTCATTTCTCTTCATATGCAGTTCAAATCTCATGACGGGGTCAGAATCACCCCACATATATATTCTTGACATCCTAGCCTTCTCCTTTGTCCTCATACATTTAATTAAAAATAAACAAAATTTCAAAATCTATCTCTTTCCATAGTACCTACACTTTGGCAGCTGAATATAACTGGAGAAAAATACTTATATGAATAATCACTTTCAATTTATTTTTGCATGGTGTGCACCTTTCACTGACATGATTTATTCACAGTTTTCTCCTCAGTCTTCTCCTCTCTCTTTAGAGCATGATGATCCATCCCCTTCTAGATCCATTTTTTAATCTTACTGAGAAATTTGAAGCAATCTAAGGAGAATTCCCTTAAACTTCTAGAGCACATTTTTCTACCTACCAGATTTCATGGCAAAATTCTTTCTTTCTTCCTTCCTGGAGCTGTGGTCAAGTTATCTCATCCTGCCTGTCCTGCTCTTTCATTTACACTGGCCGGTAAAGATACTGTCATTCCTTCCATCAAAAAACCAAATTAATAAAAAGTAACCCTTTTTCTTCTCCTTCCTTACTTTTTAGCTATCACCCCAATTTCCACTTTTTCTGCATTCTCACTAGGATATCTAGCACACGTCTTAAAATTTCACATCATCCCCAGCCAAACTCATATGTCTCCTATTCTTTGACATTTTAGTTAATGATAGTTTAAATTCCTTTGGTCTAAAACCCTGAAATTGCACTTAAGTCTTCTCATTTTTCTATGTATTAATTAGTTTGCAAATTCTCTCAGTTTTACCCTGAAAAGATATCTACAATTTGGTCACTTTATTGCCACTACCATGGCAAATAAATTACAAGATATCTCTGTGTCTCTGTTTCTCTCTCTCTCTCTGCCTTTCTCTCTGTCTCACTCTGTCTCTCTGTCTCTCTGTCTCTCTCTCTCTCTCTCTCTCTCTCTCTCTCATATCTGGGTTATTGAATGAGCTCTGAAATTGGCATTTTTAGGACAATCTTACCCAGTTCTTACCTCAACATGGTCCCCATGGTGCTATTGATTAATTTGTCTACTTGTTTGTCCTTTCTGTTCAAAACTTGCCCTCTAATGCAGAATAAAAACAAAATACTTGTGACATTTTAGAAGATCATGATTTTTCTACCTTAGTACTTTGACTACACCTTCTACTACTCTCTGCACTGATCTTTTGTTCCAGATATTCCAGGTTTCTTGGAGTTCCAAACTATTCCTGGTGCAGGCCTACCTCAAGAAGTTTGCATGCATTATCTTATTCCTGTTTCTAAGAATACTGTTCTTCCATATAATGCAGGCTGAGTACTCACTCCCTTGTGGTCTTGGCTTGTTGGTCTTCTGCAGGCTTTCCCTGACCTTCTGTTTAAAAAAAGCAGTGCTTCATTCATTCTCACACCCAGTCTTTTCCCGACTGATTTTTACCTACTTGCAGTAAGTTTCTGCGTGCTAGATTGTAATTTCCACCAGTGTTTTTGTTTTTTGATTTGTCTTTTCATTGTTCTCTATCAGGGATCTATAACACTGCTCAACATACAGTAAGGCTTTGGTCAATATTTCTGGAATGAGTACATACCTAAAAATTAATAGTTTAAAAATCTACATTTATTAGGCTGTTTGACATATTTTCCACAGGCTAGTTTCTTATAGATGGTGTCTAGTCATTGTTTTTGGCTTTTCCCCTCAAAGTTAGTTAAGTATTTCTTTTATTTTTACCGTGCATTCAGTAGAGTAGCTTTGTGTTTCTTCTGAGTTGAGCTGTGATATTTTCTTTTTAAATGAGACACCACAGAATAGGTAATTGATTAGCACTTCTTTCAACTCTTCTATTGATTATGTGAGCCACTGTCAGAAAAACTGGAATAAAATGCTTTTCACACCAAACTCCAATAGTTCACAGGATTACTTTCAATAAAATACTGTGAAATTTTGTACATGGTGAAAGGATTCAAGTTTTATGTCCTACAAAAATATTAAAGTAAATCCATTTGGGAAGAATTGTTTCAAGCATTTCCAGTAGACGTTTTTATGAGGAACTGCTGATCAAGGTTCCGAAGTATTCTGTCAAGTGGTTTCATTTCCTCTCACATTTTTTCTTATAAAAGCAGTAAACAGCAATGATAATTCATATTTCATCATGCCTTTCACATGCAAAAAAGAATAATTTCATCTTGTTTTCATTATTAACCTTCAGTGCTGGATATAAAAAGACTAGATGTAACAACTTGGTCAAAATCATACTACTGCTGGGGAAGGGATCTCTCCCAGAATGGCCAGGACTCAAAATGCATACTGGGTGCAGCCCAGCTTCAACATGAACCTGCAGCCGCTCCGTCTCTGCTTTCTCCCTGCCTCTGCTTCTCTCTCTCTCCCTCTCTCTCCCTTTCTTCCTTCTTTTTTTTTCTTTTTCCTTTTTTCTTTTTGCATAGCTCTATTTACATAAATGTGATCTGTGCCTCTTCCACTACAAGTCAAATGACATAGATAGACATAAAAGCTTAGTTACTACACACACATTGTAATGCATATAAGGAAATTATAAATAAACAAATAGTACACAGCAACGGACAAGAAAGTGCTAACTAGAAAGAGTGGCATTTTTAAAAAATCACCTAATATCTAAATATTACTTGTTTTAAAATGGTATGCTGGTTCACTTTAAGAAAACAAGGTGTTACCTTATTTTCACACTCTTAGATAGAACACTTGGTAATGTTTCCATCCCTTTACAGAGAATGAAATAATAATGAGCCATGTAAGCATGTGATAGTACTAGGATTTAAGATGTATCGTGTTACCTCAGTGTTATTACTTCAACCTGATTTTTAGCCTCTTCTAGAGAGTCTAAGACTATGGTACATGACATTCTTCTTTCCTTAAAAAGAACTGTGTACTTTGAACATCGCTTTCTATATACAGACAAATTAAAAAACAACTCCAGTCAAAAATTTTATCTGCCAAAATTCAGCATCCTATCTGCATTTTAGCAACACATACACATTTATTCTGTGCAAAACAAAAAGTGCTACTTTCCTGCTTTTCATTTCAATATTAAATGGCATCACATACATTCAATCTTCCTTACATAGCATGAGTTTCCTAAGGAGAATGTTATCTTGCTTCTTGGGGTATTTTGGAGTTATGTCATCTAAATTCTGAGATTAGCACACATCTTGACATTGAGTGTCAAAACACTTTTTCTGGTTTCTGCCTCGAACGATTAATTTGACAAAGCACACAGAAAGTGAGAGGTAGTAACAGGCCTTGCGTTAGTGCTATAACTGCTGTTCGCCAGCTTGTTGACTTTAAGTAAATTAAGCTATGTCGTATAAAGATAGTGCCCTAAACTTCGAATTAAAAGAATATACTTCATCATGGATTTCCTGAAAGAATTATGTTAAATAATATTAAAGTATTTTATGAAGCCTCAAACAATATTTTTTTATGTACTAAACCATTGTCATAAATGTAAAAGCATAGTTCATTTTAAGTTCAGGTAGACTTTTAGGCTTCTTAACACTTGCAATTTTATGGGTGTTAAACTGTCTAAAATGATTAGGAAAATTTTATGTTTCTTAAAATGCTTATTTAGGTATATATCCTGATTATAAAGGCTTCCTTTCAATTTATTTCTGTGTAAAAAAATCAAAGTTTTTCCAGAAAACAATGCATTTATATTTTTATTTGTGTTGGGATAGTGGTTACGAGATTTGATAATATGAACTAATTATAGTGGCATCAAATGAGACAAATTTTGGTATATTTATATATATATAAATTTTACTTATTTGCATTTGTACCTCAAAATATGGAGAGGGGATGGCACTGATCAGGGCCGCTGCCTGATGAATTACTCTATTGCTGGGATCCTGAAGACAGATTCTTGTCTTATACATTAGAATTTTTATATGTACACAGCCTAACCATGAAAGTAGAGGTCAATGGTCACTTAGATGTTTCTGTCTACTTTTCACAAATAATGTCCATCTCAGCTGATACATTCACAACATAAAATGGAAATAAAACTACAAAACTGTTAGAAGAAAAGATGGGAGGATGATTTTATGATCTTATATTTGGGAGGGAATTAGGAAACAAAGCAAAAGACCACCGACTCAAATAAGAAAAGTAAGCTCTGATTTGCTTGGATTAAATTAGATAACAAAATAGGATATTGCATTAAAATGAAGAGTATGTTTAGGAGAGGAATGTGTGGCCTGCATAGAAGACAAAAAAAGAAAAAACATGAAAAAAAGCAGTAAGAAAATCCTCAAACCATTCTTTAGACCATTTTTTAGGTAACAATAAACAGAAAAATAATAAAAACCTCATACTATGTGGTATAATGCTCAAATGTTAAAAAGAAAGCCACAGTGAAATAAAACTCTCCATCCATTGTATTTTGGAACATGAAAAAGTCCAGCATCAACCCAGTTTGATTGGAAGGTGAATAAATATGCACTATCTTGAGAGAGTTTTGAGGTAATCATTGCTGCAGCTATTTAAAGAGAATCTTGGCAATAAAATATAAAAACAGTTCCTAGATTATGACCTCTCTCTTCTCTTCCATGTTTGTGTCTTAGTGAACTGCTTTCACCTCTTTAAGGCAAAGCATAGCAGTATCATAATATGCATCAAAAATTAGTCATGAAATAAAAGAATTTCAAAAGAACTTTTATATACATTTGTAATGGAATAGAATCACAGGCTATGGTGCAATCTTGAACAAGAAATATAAACAATATTCTTTTATCTATCTCTCATATGAATCTGTCACAAAAACATAATTCTGATTGACAAACATTAAGTTACAGAGTGCAAGATCATTTATGGACCTTTAATAAATAAACTCACAAAAGTGATTACTTAAGTGACAAGTAAGAAGTATGTGCTAGAAGGACAAGTCAGATTCAGGACTGTAGATGGCTGTGGGCTGGGGGAGGAGTAGTGTAGAGAATAAAAATAAAAGAGAGTATTTCAGGTCACAAGTCGCTGGCCATATGTCACTAATATTTGCTATAGTTAACTGTGCCTACCCAATTCCTAAGATAATATGTGCAGAAAAAAAAAGAAAAATGTGCTGTTAACTTTCATAACTGCAATACATGGTAAACTCATAGATTAGATTACTGCATCATAGTATTATTTTAAGCAATAATACATGGAAGTGATACTGACCTTTTCTGGAATCTGAAATTTCTTTCCAATATTAACCCAAATCCTTCACACTCAGAGAAACTCTGTCACTGGAGGTGCCCCAGAGAATAAAGGCCCACTTCTGGCTCAGGGAGAAGGATGAGGGTCCTTAGAGAGTGAGGAGAACTCCTCATTCCCTGCAAGGCCCGCCGCTTGGTCATCGCAGCTGACCACGTTCTGGTTTCCAGGACCACAGCTTCCTTCTTAGGCTGTTGAGTCCAGATGAGTTAGTGAGTGCAGAGGGCTGGCTCTGTAGGACACACAAGTGCGGGACGAGAAAGTCTTCTGCACATCTCTGGGGAGCGGCTACTGAGGTATCTGTGCTTCTGGGTTCCATGAAGGTCTTGTTCTATGTCAGAAGCAGCACAGAGCCCACTTCCACTGAGTGCCAACATGCTCGCAGATGGTTAAAAATCATTTTAATACAGAAGAAAGTACCAGTGATTCATAGTAATGGATTCACTGTACTTCCACATTTTTTAGACTTTGATACAAAATAGACATGCCCCCAAATCTCATATACACAATTCGGGTATTTTACCCCTTACATAACTTAACCAATTCTTTATAATGGATGTATAAATAAATCAAAGTTAATTATTGATGATGAGGGACCTCTAAGACTTCTGATTGAAAGTCCAGTGGTATTGTTAATTCTGTTCTTCTGTATGGGTGCTCAAAACTATGTTGATTTCTACATTAAGAAGTTTTAAAATGCTTTTTGAAAACAAATGCACATCTATGCATTTATAGGGACTGGTTTCTTTATATACGTTAAATATGTTCAAGTGCCCAGGATGAATGATTTTGGTAATTACATTATCATTTGCAACAGCCGGAGAACCTGCGATAGTATGTATTGGAAGTCAAGTGGTTTCTTTCAGCACCCTGCAAGCGTATCTGGCTGGGGTCTCTTTGGGAGGGTTACCTCACATGATCCTCCTCTTTTCCTGTCCTAATGCAGGGATCGGCTCTCTCTCAGAAGCCTGTAAATGTCAGATGGAAAAACAAAAAGAAGAAGGAATGAAATGCAGAAATAAAGGGGAAAGAAAATGAGTTTTACCTTTTTATTTTCTTCCTAATATTTTTGGAGTTACTGCTCTCACTTCTTTGCCAATATTTTAGACACCTGCTTGCTGGCTTCTTGTAACCTCTCACCCACGGAGGAGAAACTGGCCCTTATTTGGCCTTATCTTATGAAATCCCTTTCTATAGTGAAGACTCATATCAATATGGAGAAATTATTACACATTGCCAATTTTGACTTATTCCTTAAAATCATAAAATTATACTTACCTTTATAAGTTAATGGATATTTTACTTACTCCCCTGATTTGAACCTTGTCTTTATTACACACTTATTCATTCACATTTGCTTTCATTTATTTTGAAAAATTCATTAAGTATCTTAATTGGCAGGCATAGAGTCAGATTTGAGAGTTAAATCTAGGAAGTGAGGAATACTATGTTAGCCCAGTATAATATAAATATCATCTAAGGAAGTTATTGCTACTCAAAGAAGAATTTCCTTCTACCACAGACTTCACTGCTATGTTGCCCAGCTGTCCTCAAAACTGTTTCGCTTTTGTGATAAAAAAAAAACAGGGCATAAAGATATTCATGTTTCCACCATTTAAAAAATTATGGGGTGCCTCATATTTCAGGTAGTGTGCTTGGAATTGGGAGAATTATTAATGAGTGAATCGGATTAATTTACACCTTTGAAAGTCTGCCTGTGACTCTGAGCTACTCTGATGCAGAAGAGATTACTTTCAGTCCGGAAGCAAGAATAAGTTGTTATTCACTGAAGAAAAATAACAATCCTGACAGTGTCTACACAAATACAAAGCATGTTGGTGACCATGCCTGAGGAGAAGGTGTGATCATGAGTGTCCGGGACTTTAGGTGAGTAGTACAGCTCTGTAACATCATTGTCTTCTCGCGATTCCGTCTCAGTGACTCCTAACAGTGTACCCGTGCTGAAGTACAGAACTAACCTGGATTAATGGAGTTTTGCATTTGACACTTCTGTCTTCCTTTTAGATGAAAGATTCACAATGTTCTACAATGATAAAAAGTTTTAATGTTGCACACGTGACCTTTTGTGTGAAATGGTTAAAGCGGAATCACCTTTAGGTGAGCAGCAGCTGACAATGGAGATGGAACCCATGCTAAAATTCTAACAACAGCAATGACCAACAGGAGGGAAAGGAATTAATGGGTCAGATATGTAGTTTTGCCTGTGTTCTTTTTTCTTATTTAACCCAGAAGCAAGAGCGAGTAGACCACAGGCAAAATGAGAGGAGGTATCTCAGACGGATGGCAAGATACTTGGAGTTGAAAGGATTATATCATAAAGATCTTAGGTAAATTTTGGCAGGCAGTAGATCGAGGTTATAAAAGCCCCTGACCAGGAAAGTATCAATCAGAATACTCGAGTGGGAGAAGGCAGAAAGCCCAAAGTGGGGGAAAGTAGGAAACTCTTAACAGGAGGTAGTTCCAAATGGGATTAGGGCTGGTGACAGTGCTCAAGGTTTCCAATTATTATACAGTCTTTTGAATGTTTTAGTTTATAAAATATGCTTTAGTTTAGTGCATAGAGTGATCTTCCTCCTGTCATATTGTTGATGACAGAATTTTCCAAAGACTGGTTCCAGCGGAATGGGGATTTCTGGTTCACATGCCTTCATCTTACTTCCCAGTTCCTGTCAACTGACCATCTCGGCTAAGCTGTGTTCCAGTCAGTTTGAAGGGTTGTCAGAGTCTTTTCAACAGTGTGTATCTGGTCCAGGGCCATTATATTTGGAAGCAAAGTTATCCATCTGGGCCAGCCTGCTGAAATAAAGTGTAAAGAGCAGGTAAAGTCTGACTGCACTTCCGTACTATTGAAATAGCTCTGACTGCTCTGGATGTTGCAAAATCGTGGTAACGATGGTACCCCTGAGGCGTTAATCCAGGACTCTTCCTATTTGCCTCAGCTAAGTGATGATGGTGAGTCTCAGGACCTGAGTTCTGTCTTCGTGCTTACATATAGGGGTACATTTATGGTGATGTTGTCATGCTAAGAACTGATAACCAAACACTAACATGAAGTGAAACAAAGGAAGCTGGTACAGTTCTGTAGTCCACATCTAAAAATTTTTGCTTTTAAAAGCATTTCAATGGAAGTAATTGAAAATACCAAAAGGTTTAAGCACTTACCAGAGATGTAGTTGCAAAAGAATGTTTTACTTTTGATAAAAGATGCCACATGATGTTCTAGTTTTCATAAATTTAAAGTTCTCAGGTATAATTTCCCAAGAACAGTTAGAAATATTTTTTGTTTTATTAGGATTTCAATGTAGAACAAAGACTAGTGCTATTTTCTTGTTTAAATATAGTATAGATATCAAGAGTCAACAGCGTATTTGAAAAATGACTCTCAGTACATTAACACTGAGTACAATTGCTCTGGCCAACACAAACATGAAGAATGAGAGACGAGAACATCTGACTGTCTAGCAGAATGGAATGGAATGGAATAGATGTCGGTGCTACTGCAGATCTCGTTTACCAGAGAGTTTCATGATGGCAGAGAAGTCCGGGAGACTTGGTTTCCCTGTTGTTGCCTTAAGATATTTATGTTCCAACACATAATCTGAAGGATGATGCTTCCAAACAGGGCTTGGTCTTATCAGAACCGATCTGTACATCTCCCACAGAATGCTTGCCTAGCGAGCGCTAGAACTCTACTTAGGTTTAATCCGACTTAGTTAACTTTAAGTAATGATTTCTAATAAGTTATTTTGTAAATGCATGAAAATAACTTGATGAAAATGAATGAAAACACCATCTGAAATTAGAGCCATTTCTATCACACATGTAAATTAATTTGTAATTGCTAATTCCAAAAGACAGGATTTAAATTTTATATTCTGTTCAAAGGACCGCTTAGCATTTAGGGCATGAATGCTAGTCTTTTGTCTTAATTCAGGACTTCTAGAAGAATATACTACTGACTCTTTGATCCTGAATTGATTCCTTCTTCCCAATATGTGGAGTATCTGTCCTAGTTGTTTACAATTATGAGTAAAGAATCAATGTGATGCTTTTGCAGGGTAAATCAGCTTTGATTTCTATGTCACTAATATAAATTAATTATAAGATTTCAAACATTACAAAAATTATATCCTCCCCCCAGTATCATGATGGTGAATTTTTCAAGTATCTCTGTAGGCATATGTTCACGTGGAGACAAACAAATAATTCTAGGAGAGTGGAAGCATTAATTTTGTTACCACTTTAAAGACAACACAAAATTTCTCTACATCTATCCTAGTAGTCTATTGAGATTTCAAAGCTAAGGGATTAATTTTAATATAGTGCTGGTTTAAATTATTAGAAATTATAGCAATTTATTTTTCTCTTAACAATGTATGGGGTTACATGTTCCTTATATTTTGGGCTATTACTCTTTTTTTTTTTTTTTGGTACTGGGGATCGAACTCATGACCTCATGCTTGCTAGGCAGGCGCTTAAGCCACTGAGCTAAATCCCCAGCTCCACTGGGCTATTACTCTATGAAATGATCAATAGTTGATCTTAGTGATGTATTTTTCACTTTTTATTTACCTAAATATTAGTCACATTGTCTTTTTGTAAATATGTTCATTGGAGACATTAATTTGATTACTTTTAAATTGCTTACTCAGTCTCAATCCATTTTGCCACTTTATAAGATACTTTTATTTTCTTTTTACAAACTAGTTTGATCAGCTTCAGGGGGGCATCCATGGATGAAGAGAATCATGCTAGCCTATCAACAAAGGCAAGAGGACAGATTTTAAGCACTGAGTCAAGTCAGGGACAGGTCTCGGTCCTGGATTCATGTTGAATCCAGATGTTTCAAGAGACAATTTGGTTTCTATGGGGGGGATTATAATGGCTTGCAGGGTAATCTCAACCATATGAGGCTGCTGGAATTCCAGGGGGCCACAGGTTTAGGGTAAAGAGATTCTGGGCAAAGCTGAATATCTCTGTAAATTTCTTATTCTGGTATGCTCAGATTGAAGATCGATGAGACTGACTAGATCCATTTAGGACTAGCACATCTTGTTTCACCAATTTTCAGACAGGTACTCCCTAAATGATCAGCAGAGCCAAGAAGCGTGGCTCTGACTTTTAGAAAGTGAAGGTCAAGCATGGCTCTATTTTTAGTTGCCTTGGGCATTTTTGGGAAGGCTCAAGAGAAGAGTAATGTTTTGTTTTGTTAGGAAAATCACTCTTAAATCACCGATAACCTTATGAGAAACCACAAATCATGCTTTTGATGATTAATGACATAAGGGACCAAGGGACTGTGTGTCCTTTGTCCCTGTGTTGGTCTCTGACTTTTTCTTGACTGTATTAATAGCTGAATATGATTTTAGGAGCTAGGACCTGGTCAGAAGAGGTGTGTCACATGGGCTTGACCTGGAATGTCTATGCTTGTCCCTGGCTCCTCCATTCCCCGTTTTCTGACTCCGGTGGATTTTGTAGTTTTTCTCTGTCTTGCCCAGTCCCCATAACATTTCTGCCCTGAGATGAGCCAACCCTCTGAAATTTTGAACCAAAATAAGCCTGTAATTGTTCAAATTAAAGGTGTCATGTGTTTCATCCAAGCAATAAGAAAGGGACCAATATGAAAAGCTGGTACCAGAGAAGTAGGGCTGCCACTGTGACCATACCTGACCGTGTGGCTCAGAAACCTTGGGAAGCCTCTGTGAGAAGAGTTTGGAAAAGCTTGGAGACGCCGGCTACTGTAGCCTTAGAGTGTGGTGAGCAGAGACTGATGGGACATTCTGCTGAACGCTCAGATCAGAATGTGTGTAGAAATGTGGTCGGGTTGATGAAGTATCAGCGGTAAGGACACTCCACTGGAAACTGTCACAGCATGGAAAGTATTCCTTGCACAGTCCTACAGGTCACTGTACATCCTTCTGAAGCAGGTGTCTCATCTATTTTCTCTGTATAACTTTGTTTTTTACTGCAGTGTCGGGGCATATCCCTCAGACAATATGTCTCATGCATCTAAGCGAGTTGTTTATTCACTTACACCTATTCTTTTTGCAAGTTGCTTTTGCATAACCTATTATAGTTTAAACTTTTTGTTCCAGGCAAGCTTACATCTTACAGTGATAAAGTTCTTTGTAATTACAATGTTACTATTGCTTTAAGCATGTAATATATTTTTCTCTACTTTTTATTTTGCAAAAAAGTTGGGAAAAACTGGTTGCATGGTTACATGTTCATAATTTTTAACTATTCTTAACCTGAATGGTTAATTCTAAATTTTCACACAAAGATCTTTGAAGAACTTAGAATAAAATTGTGTTGCCTTAATTTCAAGACAGATCTTTTAAGAATTTGTATAAAATTGTGTTACTTTTTACTTTTGCATCTCTTCATTTTCCCTAATTTGTTTCTTTACAACTAGAATGTGTGAGGTAAAATTTGTGGATTAGTCCAGAAAAAAATTTGCAGTTTCATCAATGCCAGGCATACTAAAAGGGCTGTTCTGATTTAAAGCAATTCTGCATATCAAAATCTTTTCTGAATAAAAACATTATAGTATTTACTCTTATTTTCTGAACAAAAAAAGTATAGTATTGACTTTTATTTATTCTAACGATTATATAACAGTTAAGTGTAGAGAGTTATTCTGATCATTTGGCAAGATGATTTTCCATTATCATGAGAAAAATTTGTGATTTTATTATTTACTACTTTTTTCTACTTTTAAAAGTGACTGTACTGGTGTTAAACAGATGTGATTCAAATTCCATACATTATGAAACTCATAAGAATTTGAACTGTATAAAATTTATTGAAATGTTAAGATTAATTGAAATTAATAATATGTCATATACTAGACAATTTGAAGTGAATCATATTATTTTCATTGTACTATCTGGTATGAAAGTAAACTTAATTAATATAGATAAATTTTGAGTTATCTGTAAATATTTCAGTAGAGCAGTGGTAGTAAGTAGTGGTGAACTGGAGAAACAGATTTCATTTTTCTCTGGTTCATAGAGCTGAACTGTATTTCTAACCCATCTTTTTAGGAAATGTGCCATAAAAATTCAGTAAGTGCTATGTTGGCATGAAACCATGTGTGGGCAGTAGCCTTAGCAGTAAAACGTTCCCATAGATATTTTGCATTTTCCTCTTCTGTAGCAAACCTGGACGCCTCACATCATGGGTGGCAGTGACATTATATGTAAGAACTCTGAGTCCCTGAATAAATTCATGCAAAGTGCTCACTTCTGCCCCAGCCAAAATTAACAAAACTTGAAGTTGCATTCACATACAGGCATTGTGTCAGAAGGTAGGCGATCACTAATTAATGTGAAAGTTATTCACACTAGAGGCAATTTAATGAGTAATTACGAGTTTGAGTTTTAAAATGTATCTGAGTATCCATTGTAGTCTGTTTCTTATTATCTATGACTTGTGAAAATCACTTAATATTTTTAATTTCCTCAGGATGACAAGAATATATTAATAATGCCAAACTGAATGAAATTGTCACACCGAGTAGCTCCTTAAAATGAGCTATTAACATTATTATTTTTCAATTATTTTCATATTTTTGAATTATTTAGTCTGTTCTTTCCAGGATTTTGTTTGAACACAAAACCCTGAATCTCCTAGTTGAACACTGCTAGCTTATATAGCGGGTGCTGCAATGCTTAAGCAATGACAGGGGTGTCCTAACGGTGTCCCCGCTGAAGTCAGACAAAGAGTTCCCAAATCAGACTTTACAGGAACAAACACCGGGAAAATACTACTACAGAATTTGCCTCCTCAAGACACCATAGTAGCATGGTCACTCAGTCAAAGCTAATTTTGTTTTGTTGCCATAGGAATGAGTTTTATCTGCATTTCTTGCAGGGGAATAAAAAATACTCATTAATATTTTCAGCTATCTTCTGTACAGAATGTTCCAATGTCATTCTTCATGATTGTATGTTGCAGGGATGTACTTCAAATATTTTGTCGGCCAGAATATTTTTATAATTAAAAAGTTTAAAGATCAATTTTCATACCAAAGTGATGATTTGGAGAATTGTAAAAAATCCATATATCAGAGGATGGCTTATAGATAATACATATGATACAAAAATATTTCTGCAAAACATGAATCAAAGAAGAAAGAAACGTGTGTGCTCAGTCTCTATGTCCAGGGCTGGATGACAGGTCTTTGAGAGGACCCTTTAATCAGTAGAGAAGAGGCCAGATGTTTCATGATTCCCTCATCTGCTCTTAGTGACAGAGGGAGGCGATGGGAGTTATCAGCTGAGCCTTTCTAACTCCTGGGCCGATGAATCAGAGCAAATACCAGCACCTGTTCAGAAAACATAGCGAAAATCACAGAGCCAGGAAAAGTGTTCATGTCTGAGGTCTCAGGTGATTAGGTGGTAACTTCACTTCTTTTACATTTTAGCTGCATGAGTTTCTTGGGGAAGTGTGATCACAGTACAGGGAAGATTTCTGATCGTTGCTTCTGTAAATGGCTTCACTCACGGCGGTTCTCCACGCAGAAAGGATGAGGCAGAATGGAATTTCCTGAGTAAATCATCAGTGGATCTGAAAAAAAAAAATGCACTCACCTATTTCATTGTATCAAAAAGAAAACAAGACACAAAAGCTATGTCATAGCAATATAATGGCTAAACTTTTTCTTGAATTCTGCACAAATATTTTATCCAATTTGCTATACGCTTCACAAGATTCAAGAGTGACTTGGCTCTGTGGTGAAATGTTCCTGGCAGGACAGAGGGCGCTGAGTTAATCTGATTCAGGCCTCAGCACCCGACTCTTAATACATTAGGGATGAGCCAGAGGGGCAGAGAGGCAGGTCCCTGAAGATGCACAGTGGAAATCCTTGGGCAATCGAAAAATGTAACAAAAATAAATGGAAGCATTTGTTAAACTATGACCTCAAATTGCACATTAAAATATAAAACCTCAATAGCAAAGTTTTACAGCCCTCTAATATGGTTCTTTACTTAAAAGGACTGCTCCCCTCTGCAGAGAGCACATGCATAATAAATCACTGAGGAACTTGTAAAATTACACATTCCTAGGACTCTGTAAGAGCCATTGAATCACAAAGTAGAACTATGGAATATGTATTTCACCAGGAACCTCAGGTAGTTCATATGCAAAGGTAATAGGGGCACGAAGCTGAGATAAGTTTACTCAAAACTGCTTTGAGGGCATGTACCACAGCAGAGTAATTGGCTTTCAAATATATACACATATGGAGAGTCTGTATGAACTTCTGCCATCTCTGTTCATGAAAGAACTTGAGAATAATAAGGGTTGTTTGATTCTGGCTTACATGAAACAAACTCTCAGTGCATCTAGTATTTCGGGCAAGAGAGAAAGTGGGAGGGAAAGCCATAGTGATTCACACCAGATCCAATCAGTGATGAAGGTTCGGCTTCATTTCATGAACTATGTTCTTAGATTTAAAATTTTTGCTCATGAGAAATTCCCTTAAACAAGAGCAGAGACATTTGTCATTTCATTTTATGCGTGTGTTGGTTGATTGACATTTGCATTACACTTACCTTAATTCAACAATTCCTACCGTACTTAACAGGAAAATAAGCAGGTTCTAAGCTAGATAAATTCCCACACACTATAAAATGAAAAGAGAAAATAGCTAGCAGTTTATATTCAAACTGTGCTTTGACTTTTAGAATTTACAGTGTGTTACCGTGCAACCTGCATTTCCTACACTATTCGTATTAGCTTTAGTCTCACTGCTACACACTACCATTACTATTCATTAGAAGCACATTTTAGAACCCAATCATCAGTTTCTTTTCCACACTCCTTACTCAAAGTCAAACAGGTGCCAAATCCAGCCAATTCCATCGCTTCCTACCTTTGAATCTGAGCTCTCCTACCTTCCACTTTACCACCACCTTGGTGTTTGCGAGGCTCAGTGCCTTTGAATAACGCTCTCTAAACAGCCTCGAGTTTCCATCCTGGCACTTCCAGGAATTAACATCAAGATATCATGCTCCAAGCAAAGAATTGAAGCTGTTGCTTCCTCAATGAAAAGCATGTGCTTCTTCTTTCCATTCAAGATATTGCTCAAATTCTAGCACAGCGTACATCTTCTCAATAGCTTATAATTCCTTCCGGTAAAATATAGCTACTCTCACTGGATTTCTAATGGACCTATTTTTCTCTATCAAGTGGCCTTTGCCAGTTTCCATTCTCCATTTATCCCTCCTTGCTGTCCAATCCCATATCATACCCTTCATTTATTTTCCTAAGCTTCATTACTGTGCGATTCACTCCTGCAGCTGGGCTGTGTCTCCCAGGAACCTTGTTTGCCGAGAGTGGCCACCAACTGTCTTTATCATTTTTTATCCAGTGCCTGACTTTTTTTGTGCATAACACATAGTGCACTTTCTTGCTATTATAAAAGATTTTGCAAAGTATTTACAATGATTTAACAGTCATTGTTAAATCATTGTAAAGAGCAGACGATCTTAAAAGTATGTTCACATCTTAAACACCTTTAGAAATCCTGCATACTGTGTCTAACATGGGGCAACTCACCACGGAGGGTCCGTGAATTCCTGTTTCAGGACATCATGTCTTAGTTTCACCAGGGATTTCTGAAAGTGGAGGACTATTGCTTTATCTTACAAATGAAGAAGATGAGACGTTGGGACTGGAAACGGTAATCTAAGAGAGGGATTAGCTCACTGTGACCCCAGAAGGAGCTGATGTGTTGGGAACCGAGGCACGTCCTTTGCTCACTCAGCATCTCTGCCAGACCCACTACGCAGCAGAGCTGGGAGGATGTGGCAGAGCCCAGGTGGCCCGCAAAGCCTGCCACGGCTGCTCCAAGTCCCTAGGGTAATCCAGAATCTAAGGGAAGGAGAGGGCACTGCTGCTTACTGCTCAATCGTAAGGAAAGGGAACTGAAGTGATTGTCCGCCACACCTTTGTTTTGTTTTGCTTGTTGGTAATGTTCACAATCCAATTCATAAAACATGCATAAAAGAATTCGCTATCCCCATATCTGAGATCAAAAAATACCTCTCATCACATTTATTTCTTTTCATTCAATTTCTTCCTAACAATCCCATTAAGTATTAAATTCTTTTTTATTTTGAAGACAAAAAACCCAAATGAAATAAAACAGAATAGAGTCAACCACAACAGAATGCTGGCTCTGATACAGGACTTCAAAATAAGGTAAAAGGAAATCAGTGGCTACCATAATGCCTCTTCTTATCTCCAAAATCGCTGCCCATACCTTTAGGCATAATAAAACCAAACAAAACAGAACAGAATAAAAGCAATCAAAACAAAACAAATGAAAGCAATACAGGACCTCAAAACGAGACAATAGGAGAGCAACAGGCTGCCATAATATATCTTGTTATCTTTGAAATTGTTGCCCATGCCACCAAATACAGTAAGTATATTCGTAGAGTAAGAAAGTGCTCACGGTGAGTCTCTTCAGCTCCGAGAGAGTAATAAGTTCCGTAATATAAAGGGAAAGGTAAGTTTTTTAAAACTAGACTTTCAGGTCAGGTATATAGATCAGTGGCATAGCACTTACATGGCAAGGGGGAGGTTGTGAGTTTGACTCCCAGTACTCCCTCCAACAAAACAAAACAAAACAAAACAAAACAAAACAAAAACAAACAAACAACAAAAGAAACCCTCTGGACTTTCTAAGTAAAATAATATTTTTCTCTCAGGTTTAATTGTCTCTAGCCAGTCTCATATTTTCTATGATATCCCGATAAAACAAGTTCAGTTCTTTTTAATGAAAATATCCTTTTATTAAGAAAGTTGCCATTAGATTACCATATTGAATCCTACCATAAAAATGATCCAACTAAAGATATAAATTAAAGTAGTTCCTTTATAGGAACTGAAGATGAAAGCAATGGTAAAATACCAGAAACATCTTACAAAAAACGTCAGGAAGAAGATCTTATTTTTTATTTTTCAGCCCTGTTAGCACTTTCACTTTGGTCTTACAGGATTCATTTTTGGAGTTTTGCTCTCCAGAACTGTAATATTGAAGGCTATTTTAAGATACCAAGGCTGTGACGATTTGCTAGAGCATCTGCAGGAAGCTCCTCCTTCCTTTTTCTGTGGGAACCCTCAGAGCACGGCTCCCTCCACCTGATCCAAATGTGTCCTCTCCTCCAGGGCCACTACTTTGCATTCTCTTTTGTCAGTGATATGAAGACATTTTTCAGATGACTTATCATTATTTAATTAATCTTTCCCTCTATCTAAGGGCAAGCACAAGTATTTTACATATCTAACTCTTTTGAACCAAAGCAGCCAGTTTGTGTACCTTTAGAGTTAATGAACCATTTTTAATATTTATTTTTATTTTTTTTATTTTGGGGGGTGTTAGGTTCAAACCCAGGGACTCATGCATGATAAACAAACATTCTGCTACTGAGCTATATCTCTAGTTCTACCTATATTTTTTACAAAGCAAAAGAACTAAAAAAGAACTAAAAAGTATTGCCCAAATCACATAGCAATAATTGATAATTAATATTTGAGGACAACTCTGCCCTTTACCTGCCTCTTTAGACAGAAATGATTTATAGAAGTTTCTCAGGTTCATTCATATTTTTCACCCCACTTTTATGTATGTTTCCTTCTGCTGTTAATCTAACTCCCAGGTGTCTCCCCCGATGTTACAGCTTTACTTGAGACATTTCCTCCACATTGCAGGGCATAATCAACAGGTTATAAAGAGCATCTCAAATAAAATTGCCCAAACTGAATGCCAGGGGCTCCTGCAAAACTGCCTCCCATGTTCTCTTCCATATGTTACAGAGCCTTGGTCCTTCTGGTGGCTCTTAAGTCACCTGTTTTACATCTGCTCTTGTTTTTTGCTCTCTGCTTCAGTCAGTTCTCAACATAGTAACCAGAGATCTGCTAAAAATGCATCAATTTTTTTTGCTCTGCTCCAAGCTCTCCAAATGGTTCCCATTCACTGTGATAATCACCAAACACTTGCCAATGTCTAGAAGGACTTATGTTTTTGGGTGACCACTGTCCATTTTACCTAGAATCTGATTATCCTCATTTCTGCTGCTCTAACTACTTGCCTTGTATTGTTGATTTTTTTTTTAAGAAAACTGTTATATTTTCACCTCTGAGCTTTTATCAATTCCTAGAATGATCTTCCTCTAGATGTCGGCACAGCTTCCAATGGCTTTTGGGTATTATTCATTTTCATCTTACTAAGGAATTCCTTTACCAGTTGTATAAAAGTGAACAGCTCTCCTTTCTTTACACACACAGACACACACACACACACACACACACACACACACAGCCCTCCCAGCCTCTATCCCTTCTCTTTACATCCACATTTGTCATTGCACCACATAGGTTTTCAATTTTAAATATTTTTTTCTTTGACTTCCCTGTAGAAAATCAGTGAGGAAATTTTTGTCTGTTGTGCTCAAGGTCACATTTTCAGCTCCCAGATCAGTGCCTGATAGACAAAAATGTGTTAAATGGTTTTAAAATTATGTTTATTCTGTGAAACTTAGAAAAATAGATAGAATACTTCATCTCGAAAATATAGAAAGATGATTAAATACCTGAAAATATTCAGAGTTGCAAAAGTCTACATCGTGACTCAGAGATGGCGGCTGCGGTGGCTGGCAGGCCCCGGGCAGGGGGGCAGGCCCCGGGCAGGGGGGCAGGCCCCGGGCAGGGGGGCAGGCCCCGGGCAGGGGGGCAGGCCCCGGGCAGGGGGGCAGGTGGTATCTGGGAGAAATAAACCTCTCTGCTTCTCCCCAAGACACAGCGCTGATGTTTTCTCCAGCAAAATGAATTTTATTTCTTGGAGTTTTTCTACTCAACATCTGGATTAATACGAGCATTCAAAAAATAAATTGAGGTCATTTTGAACTATAAGAAACATTTCGGTGACAAAAATCATCGATTTTTTTCTAATGTAAAAATGCTTTCATAAAAGACTGAATAAATCCCCTTGCAAACAGTTTACAAATGAAACATAAGAAATTGGCTTTATCTAGACTATGTATCGATTCAATGTTCATAAACACTTTTGCCGTCAATACCGTTTGACCTCTATGCCATTGTTATAAAAGGACAGAAGAACTTAGCTGGCCAATTACACTGCAGTGAAACATTAGTTCTGTTACATTAGCACTCTGAGATGAACCTCCTTGTAAGGCTTGAAGCCAAAGTGTTATATCTAGACATTTTCTAAGGGCTTTTAGATTCATTTCATGAAAATAAAAGTACTTCATGTCACAAGAATTTATCAGATTTATTATTTGTGTTGAGCTTGATGAAAATCATATTATGGGAAAAAGTTTTGAAATGATGTAGATATGTTTATGAATCAATATAAAGTATTATTAACGTTGTAGTATTTGCTATATGTAGGACCCAGTTTTTAATTATCATATGAGTTTGATAATTAATTTTACCAATGTCGTAATTTTTCTTTTAAACATATAACTTACTTTTTCTCAAAAAAAGAAAACAGAAAAATTTGAAATATTTAAAAAATATGCATGTTCTATAAACCAAGCACTGGAAGAAAATATTTGCAAAATTCGTATCTAATACAGGAGTGGAATTAGACATGTATTAGGAATTCTTAAATCTCAACATTAAGAAAGCAATTATAACTAATAGGTGAGAACAGATATTTTATTAAAGACAATAAGTGCACAGCAGTTAATTATAGAAAGGATTGTTCAAGATCAATGTCATTAAGGGACTGCAAAATGAAAGAACAAGATGGCATCACACAGCCACTGGATGGGGCAAACCGAGAACACTGCTGATGTCAGGTACAGGCAAGGAAGAGGGGTGGACAGGAGTGATTCTCCACCGGTGGTGCAAATGCCACGTAACACAGCCACCGTGTAAGATAGTTTGACAAATTCCTACAGGGCTGAACACACTCTTCTCATATGAACCAATCCAGTCCTGCTCCTTGGTATTTATACAAAGGGGTTGAATGCTGCCTCCCAAGCCAAGGCCTGATCATGTTTAATTACACCAGGGTTATTCATAAATTTGACTTTACTAATGTAACTGTATGACATTCTGAGAAAAGCAAAACTATGCAGACTGTAAAAAGATGGGGCCTGATTAGAAGAAGAAAAGGATGGGTAAGTAGAATCCTTTAGAGCAGTCAAACTATTCAGCATTTACTAGTAGGGTGTGTACTTGTCATACATATCATACTGTAAGCTATGGGCTTTGCGTACCGTGCTATGGGCTATTCGGTTGTGACAACCATATCGCGCTGTCAGTGAGGCGGGGAACGGTGTCATGGAAGTGGATGGGAAATCTAGTTTCTACTCATTTTTTTGATTAAACTAAAACTTCTCTATTAGTAAAGTCTAATAATTAAACAAAGATTAGTCTTGGGTAATTCGCAGTAGAAATATATTAGTTTTTAATATTTTATTCTGCTTCTTGTCTAATTAATAAAATAGACAGGAGAGTTCTCCAAAGTTTATGTCCCTGCTCTATTGCCGCCCACTTCAGCAGCTCAGCTGCTCTAGAAAAATGGGTTACAGTGCCGTTCTAACTTCAGGGGCATCTTCCACTTGGTTTATTCACTGTCTCAGAGCTCCCCACGGCAGAGCAACAGACTGCAAAGTACCGGAAAGCTGTGGCTTTCAAAAACGAATTCAAAGATGTCTATAAAAATGCTTCTCCTGAGATCCCTTGCTGGAAGTTTCGTTGGAGTTATTCTAAGCATGGTCCTTCAAGCTAGAGAAGCATCTGGCCAGATGTTCTCATTAGGGCTCTCAAGAGAGCTGCTATTTAATGGGTTGTGGAAGCAGGTCTGGGGGTGTATGGACCTTGGTATTTGCTTTACAGGCAGAAGCTCAGGTGTGTAATGACCTGCATGGCCTTTGTGAAGTCAGCAGAATGACAGATGGTGCCAAAGACAAACACGGAAACAAAGACTTTTTGTTTATGTAATACCTATATATAATGCCTCATCCATTATACCTAATAGATGAGAACAGATATTTTATCAAAGACAATAAGTACACAGCAATTAAATATAGGAAGGATTGTTCAAGATTATATGTCATTAAGGGGCTGAAAAATAAAAGAACAGAATAGCATCACACACCCACTGGATAACTTATAATATATAAGTTTAAAAAATTAAGACCCCGTTAATTTCAGAATTATTTGACTCGGAAATAAAATATTTCATTAAGGATAAAATTATGTGAGAGATTTTCAGCTAAGGTACATGTTTAAGGAACTACATCAGATTTAATTTTAAAATTAATAACAATGCACAAATATTTAGTTGAATATCTTGGTTCAAAGTACATATTAAAAGAGACTTAGACTGAGTTTTTACAAAGTAATTATGTTCTACTTTATTCTTAGGTCCACAGATTCTTAGATTCAATTAGAAAGTATAAATCAAATTATGAAATGCACTTAAATTTCACATAGAAATTAATTTATTGGAAGCAGGTTTCAGATATATATAAAGGCAATAAATATTCCTTACGGATATTCCCAACTAAGTGATTGAAGATTTTCAAACTGCTATAAAGATAGGTGCTTAATATCGAGATTTGAAATAATGAAACATTGCATATCTCTTTCCTAATATTTGTACAACATTTTTTTTTTGATAAAAGACATGTAAACATGATGAATGTGATTTGAGGTTGGCTTCTCTTTTCTTGCTATCCTGTGTACCTGCCTCTCCCCAGGACACATAGCTGGAGTCATGAAAATGGACAATTAATATCTCAGGTTTAGAGAATGGTTTTAATTCTTTTAATAGGGTAAATTTATGTTTCCTCTAACAAGCAAACATAGCAACAAATAATCATGAAATCTAAAAATCTCCATGGGTTTAAATTCCATAGGAAATTTCTGGTTCAGGTTAAGAGCCCAGTATCAGTGCTCCAAAGAGTGTGGTTTGATGCTGCGTGTTAGGTGCTATGCATGCAAGAAGGCTAAGGTCCTTGTTCCTGAGGGTTCCTCAGCCCCCTACAGATCCTCCACATCTTGACAGCACCCAAGAGAACCGAGAGAACAGATAGAGCGTAAGCAGAAACAGTATTTTAGGTACCTGTCCTGGTCATCAACTTCATTCATATTCTACTGGCTGGAAATCCATGTCAGAGTCACCTGGTTCAAGGAAGTGAGAACTGTAATCTAACTGCAAACCCCAGGATGTGGTAAGGAAGTAGCCCTGACTGTGCTACAACGTGGTAAACAGAATCATTCCTCCTCTCACCACCCCGTACCTTCCCTTCAGAGCCCGTGTGTGCAGCTTCTTGAGAGCATGGAGTACACAACTATTGGAAGATGTCTGGTCATAATTTTCATTTAAATTTGATTTTATTTCAATTAATTTCTCTTCAAACCAATACAAATTGCATTAACATTGTATTAGGCATGACTCTGTTCTGGGATGCTTAGTAGGCACCAGAGATCCCTGCCCTCAAGGAACCCAATCTACAAGAAAAGAATCCATTACAAAGATGGGAAATCTAGAAAAGGTAATAGAACTTTGAAATGTGGTGCACTGCAGTCGATAAATGCTAATATTTAAAGGCTGTAGAACTTAACTCAGTTTGAGATCTTTGCTCTATGACTATGACTGTTAACCCTCTGCAGAAATGAGTTCCCCACATGGGAGAGACAGAGAGAGAGAGAGAGAGAGAGACAGAGAGAGAGAGAGAGAGAACGAGACACATGTTCAGGGTAAAACACATGCTTAAGCTCATGTTAAGAAATGAAATGGATATAATGATTTCTAGTCCTTAGTAACTAACACAAATCAATTTAAAATCTGAAATTGTCTTGTCTCCTGGCAACGGTTTTACTATTTACATGTAGGAAAGAAGAGAGCCATTTATTTTTATTTATTTATTTTGATGTCAAGCATTTGAGATGTTATTTCAAATGTGAAAAGATGTTATTGGTTTTAAAAACTATTTATTTCTTATTGACGTTTTAATTTATTTTAACCAATACACTGAAATGAAACACTATACATAGTTATTTGGTGCCCTGGTATTTTGGAGGTTTGGCATGGAATCCAGCTTGGTCGCCATGCTACCAAACTGTGTCACTTGCAGCTGTGTCACTTCCTGAGCCTGTGTCTTGTCAACACCAGCACAAAACTGAATTAAAACTAAGGTGCTCGGTGCCACAGGCTGCCCTCAGTAGCTGGAACCGGAGTCTGAAAGACTGGGGCGATGCACCTTCTGGCCTCACAGACCTTCTAGCAGCTGGGGGCAGGCGGGTCTGGGGGCAGGACTGTGGATCTGCTCTGTGGTAGGTTTCACCAGCCCAGCACTAAGTTCTTGGGCAAAGCCTCACCTTATTGCCCTGTTCTCTCCCCAGGGACCGGGGTCTCCTGAGCTGCTGGGCTGTTGTGGTTGGGGTCCTGTTGGGAAGTGAGCCCTTGGCCACCTGGGCTTATGCTGAGTTGGATCATCACTGAGCCCCACAGCCACAAACACCCACAAAGTCCTGGGGTTGCACCTCAGGTCTGTGCTACAGCTGGCAGTGAGGAGGCCACAGCATGAGCCTGTCCTATGGGGCACAGATCTCCGGGGCTGTGCTGTCCTAGAGCCCCATCTGTGACAGTCCTAGAGCCCTTGTGCCATTCTATACTGTAGGATGGGTCACCCACATAGTCTCATGGCCACCAAGACCGATGGGAAGCTAAGCTGTGTTTGGGGCCCACAGTGGCAGGGGACTGTGTGGTTTCGGGCACCCAGACTCACTCCAAAGCTGAAAGTGATGCTGACACAGAGTTGCCTGTGTCTTCCAGTGCCCAGGTCTCGGCTGGAAGTTGGGTGCAGTCAGGCTGCCACTTCTCTAAGCTCTGGGTTACACATGGGTCCCGTGACTCCTATGGTGTGCCAGGTCTCTGCATGGTAGGCCTGGAACTGTGACCCAAAAGGAAGCCCCAAGTGGCTTTCCCACCTTGCTGCCCTGGGATGGGTGTGGGAGGAATCCTTCTCCCCCTCTGAATGCTGAGGTCAGCGGAGGCAGTGGTGCCCTCAGCCTCCAGCCTGAGCTGGCTCAGGAGCTCAATGGGGACTTGGGCAATGTCTGGCAGTAGTTTTCACCCTGGTAACCCCAGGAATGGGTTTCGGGTCTAAGGCCTTCATTCTCTATCCAATGGGAGATGCTTCTCTCCATGACCAGTTGCTTAGGGCTGAGGGAGGGGTGATTCATGGCACTCTTTCCCTCCCGCCTTCTCAGTAGTTGGTTGTTTTGTTTTGTTAGTATTAGTCACGTAGCCTTTGACCTTCTTTCTCTCTCATGAAGGTAGTTTGGTGTGTGAATGGCTGTTTGGTATTTCCATGTCTGTCAGGAGATCTTCACTAGAGGGTCTTAGTCGCCATCTTGCTCTACCGCACTAGATTTATTTATTTTTTTATTCTTATTTTTTTGGTACAGGGGATCGAACTCATGACTTTGTGCTTGCCAGGCAGGTACTTGCACCACTGAGCTAAACCCCAGCCCTAGATTTATTTTAAATGAGTCCTAGATGGCTTTAAATTTTCTGTCCCATTCCAAATTTCCTTCCCATTTGTCTCAAGTTTTGCTTATATATTAAGACAATGAATAGAGAAATACGCTAATCACAATGTGAGATATGTGATTATATATGAGAAACACCAGAGGAAATATGAGAAACCAGAGGAAAAAAGCTACAGAAAGAAATATAAAATTAAAGAAGAAATAATAATTTTTTAAAAAACCAACTACTTTGATTTTAAACTAAATACAATAAGAACAGAAATTTATGGTTGCCACTCTCCAGGAAACTGATTTGTATAAATTTCTGAGCAGAAAATTGTGAAAAAGCGATGTATTTTTCTGAGACCTGTCTATGAGTTTTCACCATGTACATTCAGTGTTGGAGAATGATAATTAATAAAATATTATCACATATATTTGACTCATACTCCTTTCCAGTGTGGTAGAATCCTGTGTTTGGAGCTCACATGTTGGAAATTTGCAGAAAGTTCTCCAAAGCACATTAAGAAAGAAAACGTTAATGGAAGGTGAAATTCCTCATAATCCTTCAGCTCATTTAAGCCTGTAAAACTTCGTTAAAAAGGTTGTCAGTTCACCAAAAAAAATGACAAAATAAATCAGTCTAATATTTTGCAAGAGAAAAGTGCTGTTCATTTGGTATGGGGTTTGCAAGTTATTTTTATGCAGTTCTATCATTCTTGCAAAGCCATGGTCAAAATAACCCTGATTTTTTCCTAGGTAATTGTTTTCAGGCAGTAATGACAATACAATAATCGTCGTGAACACTGTTTACCGTTTCATGTGTGTTAACTTGTCTACACTTTCTAGGTACAAGATGCACTCGTGACAATAGCTGTTTCTTTCAGCTGCTCTGAGCATGTCCACGGCTGACAGAGTTTCTGGACTGCTTCACACTAAGGCTTGCTCAAGGCCAAAGGAAAATGCTGATTCTCACCGAATTCTCTCTTCGTCTCACATAAGAACAGGTCTGTGCTTCCTATGGCTCAGAAACAAATTTCTGTAGAGTCAGCCTAGAGAAACGCAGATGGTTTCACAGCATTTCTCAGGGTAAGAAATGTCACTTAGCCGTGTGGGTCTGGCTCAGTCTTTGACAAGCAGCCACAGGGTTTGGGCTCCAGCCTCGGTCATTTGAAAGATGCCCGGGAGGAGCATCTATTTCCAAATGGCTCTGTCTCCTGGGCCTGGCTGAAGAGGTCTCCCGGGCCTCTGCTGGGCAGCCTGCGCGTGCAGTGCAGGAGTGGCTGAGGAGCTCTGGACAGTGCGGCCAGAAACAGCGTGCTGGAGCAGCCCATCAGTGCTGCCGGCGTGCGGGAAGGCTGGTGTGGCAGACCTTACACGGCACGCCAGGGGCCTCACCAGCTTGGAGGCCCAGGGAGCAAGGCTCTCTGCAGCGCCTCTTGGAGGCGCACCGCCCCCTGGGAAAATCCAGATCATTTGAAATAACTGTCCAGCTTTGGGAAATAAAGCTAGATAATCCAGCAGGTACAAGTAATAGCTTCCTTGCATATAACTGCCCTCTCCATGCTTTAAAATGACGCTGAAACTCGCTACTGCAAAGGCGAATGTGACTTGCGAATTTAAAGTTATCTTGTTAGGTTTATAAGCCGTGTGAACTTATAAACAATGAATGAATTTTGAGTTTTTGTCCATTGGAAACTTAGTTGAGATCATCAACTCACTTTACACACCAGAGTTTTCAGGTAGAATTAAAGGAAGGTCTTTGCTGACCTACACTGAGTATGCTTAGTGGTGGCAGATTTAGTGAAAACCTTTGGACGATTCTTTCTCCTACCTGCTAAACTGCGCAGTTTCACACGAGAAATGCCCTCTACGACAGAAAGAAGAGAACACAATCACTTTCTACTAGGATCTTTTTAGTGTACTTCGTATACACAAAACAACAACAACAACAAAACTACCAGAATAAAGGGAGGAGACCTTAACAGTCACCATCACATTTTAAAAACCATCCTGAGATAGTAAAGGAAGTAGAGGGAAACTCTTAAGAGTAAAAAACTCATCATTGTTTGGAGTATGATGGATGTACAATATTTTAGAAACCAATTACTCTCATTTAAACTCTTTCTTTGGGTTATTTTTGATTTCAAAGCCTTGCTTCATGGGAGAACTTGTGACATTTTTATACAAGCAATTTATTTTATATCATGTAATTTTTGTTTGGTTCAAATAACTGGATCTCAGCTAAATTGCTAAGTAAATGCTTCTCTGGCTTAATATCCAGGCACTGTTGAAATGAGAGCTTGGGATGATTTTAACGCACTTTGGAGTCTCTGGTTACTTTGGGATTATATTCCTCGTCCTCGTGCCCACAGTGTCTTGTGGAAATATATACTATGTTTACCACGCAAAAGGAAAGATGAGTGCCTGTGTCTTTGGGGGCAATAAAAGCTTAAAACTTCAAAGTAAATTGGTTTCTTCTCCAATTGTTTTTGAGAAGAAAGTTTGTATTTAAAGTTTTACTTTAAAAAATAAGAAGAGATGATCCCCAAAATTTAGATAACACTTTCTTTGTTGTATTTTGCTTTACCATGAAAGTAAGTCCACTTACTGCCTTATCAGCCACTATTTTTCGACTCAGCCCTGCTTAGGGTCAGGCCCTGAACAATTATTAGTGCCATTAAATACTACTCTGTGATATCTAAGCCTAAAAGATTCTAGGAAACTTTATGCTCCCCATTATCCGTGACAGTGGTAAGAGTAGGATTAAGAAGGGGATATTTGGAAGAATTGGTCATAAAACAAAAGCAAAAGTAAAAGAGAAATGTCAAACTGAGGAGGAAGGTTTTGCTCTGAATGAGGAGGAAGTCAGGAACTATACAGCTATAAAGAACTATACAGCTATAAAGAAAAAGGTTATTTTTTATTGTTTTTTGTTTCATTTTGCTTTTTTTCTCTTTCTGAATATTTTTTTCATGCCGGTGGTTTGAAAAATCTCAAACCTCAACCTGATCTAATTATTATAGCCACAGATTGATCTCAAGGGAAAGGAGAGAATGCGTGAACAAAGATGGGGCGCAGTGCAGACAGCACAAAAGGAACGCGGTGAGCACAGAAGTGGACTGAGCTGGAGCTACGAGCCAAACACTGTGACCCGTGCGATTCCGGAAGGCTCAGATGCTTTGCTCGAGGTTTCGGGCCGGGAAAGCATTGGCTGAGGATGAGGGAGTTTCTTCCTCTCCTGCACTACTATACTAGGTTGTTAAAAAGAGAATCATATTTTCACATTTAAATCTCCGTGTCTAGCATGATACATGGTTCATTTTGAAAGAATAAAGGAAGGAAAAAAGCAATGAAGAGAAGAACAAAAAAGTAATTAATAATTGCTGGGAAAATGTACAGAAATAGGCATGTTATATTTGTTCTGGTTTGGACAATAAATGTTCCGCAAAGGCTCACATATTAAATAAAGACTTGGTCCCCAGGGTGAGGTCTCAGGGAGATAGTGGAACCCAGTGAACCTATAAGCTTTTTCTCTTTACAGTGGAGTTATCTCAGGGATCTTGTCATAGTGAGGGAAAGCAGACTGACAAAACACTCTGGCAGGGCAGCAAATAATGCATCTCAAAATGAATAAAGTGTAGAAGATGTGATGAAGCTGGTCAAGAAGTGAATCTAGTTACAAAGAACACTGATGGCAATTATAAGTAATTATAAATGTTATTGTTGTTTGCATGACATGATAAACTATTTGGATGGTTAATCACACAAACTTACCATTATAGAGATTGTGTTAATATGAAGAAAAGCTTTTTACAGTCCACTCTTAAATATTAGTGAACCATCTCTAATGTATAAGTATTTATTAAGTATGTAATATGCTACTGTCATAGTTTTAAAGACTTAAACTCCTTATTTACTTTACAGTTGCCAAACAAAAATTGTACAGTATACACTTATGCATACCATGATGTTTCACAACATACACACACTGTGAAATGCCTAAAGTTAATTAACAAGTGCATTACCTTCCATGATACTTTTTGTGGTAAGAATGCTTAAAGTCTATTCTCAGAAATTTTAAAGAATATGGTATATTGTTATTAACTATAGTTACCATGCTGTACAGTCAATATCTTGAACTTATTCCCCTGAACCAAAATTTTTATTCTTTGACCATCATGTTCTCAATGCCATTTCCTCCCTGCCCCAATAACTACTATAACAACCTTTGTACATTTCAGCATATGTGCACAAGTAGAAATTTATTTGGATGAGATAAAAAGAACCTAAGAAGAAGCACTGATTTTGCCTCTCAAGCTCCAAAGATGTGATAGAAAGACCAACGGAGGAATTGGGGAAAAGCAGGAAAACTCCACGGGGACTACATCTCTAGTTAGGGTCGAGAAATTGGGAGGAATAAAATATGTGCAAGAATCATTTCAAAGACAGACAATGATTAATTTATTGTCATGGAGGAGAGAAAAGAAACAACAGAGAATGAATGGCTCCAGGGCTCCATGCGGATGGGAGAGGGAAGGGCTGAACTGCTAGGGAAGGCACACAAGTGAGCTCACCAACTGGAGCCGGCATTCCCCACACCTGTGTGCCTGCAGCTCGGGCAAGACTTTCAGTAGTAGGTACTTCTCATGACCCCAAAGCAGAAGGATATTCTTAGTCTAAAGAAGAGAAAACTGGGTCCTGGAAAATGTGAGTATTTTCTCACATCTCTAAAATGACTGCTGTTGGAGCCAGGGCTTAAATCTGGGCGCTGTGGTTCCCCGGCTTGGCAGTAATGGCAGGGGAAGAGGTGTGGAGACAGCGGAGCACTGCAGAGCTGGCCTTAGTGATCCTAGGTCCCACAAATAAGAGCTGTAGACCTTGGGATTTAGTCTGTCTTATCATCCAAAAAACTATACCTAAAAAGTTCTCACGACTTGAAATGTGGGTGCATTCCTATGAGATAACCCCTTAAGAATGGTAAATATTAAAATTTAAAAAAAATAAATGTGTTATACTAAAAGACACATCGATATTAATCCCCCCTGAGATACCCCCTTGGCCAGCCCCACTCAGTGCTCATCCTGTAATCCTCACCCTGTCTGAAGTAGCCCTGGAGGTCTTCTCTTCTGAGTGTCTTTCTTTGTGCGGTTGTGGCTGTCTTGATGTCCTGAATCAATTAGAATGTTTGCCTTTCCTGGTCATTTTGACCTTGGGGAGGAACCAGAGGTCATTGGTTCCGGATCCAGTGAATATGGCAGATGAGGCAGGGTTATGCGTACCTGAGCCCAGCTTTCTGCTGGACGTCATTGGGCAGCAGTGTTCGCTGTAATTTTTTTTTTTTAATACCTCAGATACAAAAGAGAACTCTGGGGACTGCTGAAAGGATGGGGTCAGTGTGTTTGAAGCAAAGTGGAATTTTTCTAGAATTAATGGCAAATGTTTTATTGTGACACATTTTTTACATACTTTCCGTATATCTTGATCATACCTCATTTTATGTCATGTGAAGATAATCAAAAGATACAGTGCTAATACATCACCCTTGAAAAACCGCATACTCAGTATGTTAATTTTTATTGTTAAAACAGTATTTACAGGGAAAATAAAAGCAGCAGGTCAGATTCCAACTTTAAATCATCCCAGGAAACATAGAAGGTAACTGGTGACTTTTCCCTGAAGCTTCTGGTACCCAGTACAAAGCAAACTTAAATATTTAATACTTATCTAGAGCCATGGCAAAGTTTATGTTTTAATTATTGGCTTAAAATTAAATGCTTCTGTGTTTAAATTGACTGATTCCTAAAGAGTAGTCTTAGAATTCAAGTAGAATATCGATTTATTGCAGTATCAATCTATCCTGAGGTAGATTAAATCCTGACTCTAGCCATGATTGAGATAAGGCATTTGCAAAAGAAAAATAATCTCAACAACACTACACAGTTCTAGTTCCATGAAGGAGGCAGAAGGCAGCTTCCAGGTTTGTCAGTTATTGTTGTGTGATTGTGCACTCTCAGAGTCACGGGAAACTCCCCGTCAAATGGTAGGACCACAGGTCACTGGTCCTTATCATATTTCCCTCGCTACTAGGTAGAAGCAAAAGTGGGGCTTTGGAACGGAGCTAGTGGCTAAACCAGAATCCGTGCTCACACCAGGTAGTTATGACACAGGGGAAGGAAAATCTCGACCTACTATGTCTGGCACCAGCTCATGTTCTCTAAAATCAAAGAATGAATTTTAGGAACAACGGAGGTGAAAAGTAGAATACTTTCATTGAGAGAAAGAAAGCTTCTGTGTAAAGAGAGACAGAAGAGGGTCCCGAGTGGGTTGCCCAAGACTGTCTTTTCCAAGGATTTTTATAGAATAAGACCATGGGTTTAAGGTGGGGGAAGACTGGGAATTCACTAGGCAGATGGGCATAAGGTGGGACATAACTATAGTTAGCCAATAAGATCAATAGTTCAGGTAAAATTGATTACATTAGGGACAAATGGGGAAGCCAGTCACTTAGAAAGCGGGCATTCCTATGGAGCAGTGACTTTCCTAGGGGGATGGGAACTATTTAGGGTATCAACCCTCAGGATATGGGTGCATTTGTTTGGCCTTTTGTCTTGAGGCCCACAGCAGGAGGCATCAGCTTCCCTTAGCTGCCAGTATCTGCACTGGCTCCATTGAGGATCCAGCCCTGTTTCACTGGCTATAATATTTCTAACCAACTCAGTTATGTATGGGGAACTTCATTCTAACTGTCTTGCCCTATCTTTCACACCGGTCCTCTAATCTGGTTCTCTAAAAGAATTCCAGGGCAAGATTTATACATTGAAGCTGCTGGAACATCGTGCATACCCTTTCCCTACTGAAATGCAAATGTCTCTAGCTGAAGTCCAGCAGTACAATGAAACCTTTGCAGGAAATTCCTGTCTCCTGAATAACAGAAAAACATCTCTGTATTTCCATTGTGCAGACAATTCTCACTGGAATAGGAATGGTAAGGATGGGAATGGCATTTCTTTGTGTGACTGTGCCCTGTGCTCTGACTGCAGTCTTTCACAGTAGGGAATTATTATCCTTGTGTCCTTTAGCCTTGGGACAGATAGCCCAGTGCATGGTTTAATACAGGCATTCTGATCACAACCAGCAACCCAAGCACTTGTGAAATAGAAACATACCCCACTGAAGGCAAAGCTGCCTGACAAAGAGGTAGACAGGGACACTGACTCAGGACAGGGTCTTGGGGTGAGGACTCTCAGGATTCGCTTTTGCCATTTCTGTTCTTGCTCAAGATTTAATGTTTTATGACACTGAGTGTGATGGGCCTATTTTAGGCCACTCGGTCTTTTCTTTTGCTTTTTTTTGTCAAAGATGAATTCCTTCAAAGGAAGTTAACACGGCTTCATCAAAAAAGAAAAAGAAAAAAAAGTATGGGCGGGGACTGGAAAGGTGGAGGCAACAGCTGGGTCCCGGCCACCCTTCACCAACAGCAGCGCCACTGTTGCCCCAGCCTGAAAGTTTAATTCTGAGTGAGAGGAAACACCGCTGGCTGAGGCACCTGGCCCGACGCGCACGAGGCCTTGGGAAAGCAGACGGCTGTAGCTGCAGCCTAAAGCTAGGGGAAAATGAACCCCTGGAGCACACGCACGTGCTGCCGTGCTGACCTCTGATTAAAACTCAGGGCAGACTCTGTTTTATTTGGAAGGAATCAGCTTGATAAATAACTGAGGCACTTTTGCGGGGAGGCAGCAAATTATTTATCATTTCTGAATGCGATTTTGCAATTTTAAAAATGAGGGTAATGAGAGCAATATTCCTAAATAAATTGTTCTAAAGATTAAACAATTTAGTGAAAATTCAGTGCATAATAGAATGCTGGACCCCAGAACCTGTTCAAGCATTGTTAGCTACAAGTGTGATTATAGAGGCAATAAATTCCATTGATCAGCACACCAGCGTCTCATATTTATGTCCAAGTACCTTTATAATTGGTTCATGTGCATCTCAACTATAGATACACTTAACCAGCGATTCTGTGTAAATATTAGTTCTTTCAAATACTGTTTTCTTAGAGAGAATTTGTTGTTGTTTGGTTTTGCTGAAGACTGAATACAAGGCCTTGCACTGAGCTACCTCCTGAGCCTGTTCTTAATTTTTATTTTGAGACAGAGACTTCCCAAGATGCCAATTCAGGCCTCAAATCTGTGAGCCTCCTGTTGTAACCTAACTCAAGCGCTGCCATCCTGTTCTGTATGCACCGCATTCCTTTGTCCTGTAATAACTTTTTGTTTCCTGTAAATCCCCCTGCACAGCCCCCAGAGTTTTATTCCCGGAGCAGACCTAACCGCGAGAGTCACATCCCAATCCTGTACAAACAAAATGTTCAGTCACCACAAGGTGTGCTGATGAGCAACCTTCCTGTCAAAACAGGCATGTTTTTCAGAACAATCTGCCCTTTGCTCCCCCACCCCCTTGCAGTTTCTCCCTTATAAGTCCCCCCAAGTCTTAACCGAGTTACACAGCAGTGAGAATTCCACCTGCACCCTGTGTCACTGGGTACCAGCTTAAATAATGTGCTCCTTTTTATACAGATGTCTTAGTTTTTCTTCTTCCTTTTCTTATTAATACCTTAATTCTTGATTTTTGGAGTACAACACCTCCTGCCTCAGCCTCTCATTGTGCTATGATTACAAATGTGTGCTACCAAAAGAATTTAAAAATTACAAGTTTAATAAATATTCCTTATACTTCTTAAAAATTCCTTTTTTCCTTTATCTCTGAAGAGTATAAAACAATATCATTTCAGATACTTTAAATTGTATTAAAGAAACTAAACTATCAACTAACAGTCTGATAAGAGACAAACTACAGTAGTTACAGCTGGTTGCCACAGTGTTATGAATACCCATGAGGGAGAATTATAAATTTTCTGAAGGGAAAAGAAGATCGAATAAGTAAAAGAATCCTGGGAAGGATATATTGGAGGAACTAGCAGATACTGCAATCTTTATAAAGCTTTTTCTCTTTGGCTGAATCCAATGGCATGATACAGGCTAATCCATCTCCAAAATATTTTCAGTCTCTATGATTTGCCTTTTTCAAAGTTTAGCTTCAGTCCTAAGTCAATATTTTTTTCTTTTAGCTGAAATGTGAGTTAAAATATCATGCTGTTTGGATAGCAGCTAAGGGTTGGCTTGCACACTCAGCTTGCTCAAAGCCCTGGTTAGATCCTTGACTTTGCAAAATAGAAGCCTGTGTACCCCCCAGAGATTCTGTCCCATAATCAGAAGAGGGACCCACAGGCTTGAGCCTCTGTACTTGGCTTTTTATTAGCACGTATGGTAGTGCAGAGTGCTGAAGTCCATCTTAGTATACTGGTACACATGCAGGCGGTATAGTTTCCTTACCTCTCTCAGCCTTGTACCACTCTCTTCTCCCTCTCTTCTCCCCTCCCGATGCAGCACATTTTGGTATGAGTTACACATCACACTGTAAGAGATGCCACCAAAGGGTTCTGGCTACTCTGTGGTATCCACACCCCTTATTTATTTATCTTTACAAAAGGCTCCATCAACTAGTAATTTGTAATTTTCCCTGGTGGTGAGAAAAGTGACAGGGAAAATCTGAAGCCTTTTACATGTCAGATAAATTGATTTCTTATTTGCATGTGTCTAATGCATAAGCTGTGGTGCCCAGACTGTCATTTCAGAGGTTACTAGAAGGCGTTCTTCAAGAACAGAGTTCTGTACTTTGCCAGATTCGTGTGTAATAACCCTTTGTCTCTTGCTCAGGTACATGTGCATGGACAGGCGCAGACAGACACAGAGTTAGGCAGTTTCCTCTAACCAAGCTCCCAGATTCTGAGCTCAGCTTCTAAAGAAGGCATGACTGTTACCATCTTGCGGAAACAACCCCATGTCTGCAGCAGCCGGAGCCCCACCTTGTTTTCCTGCTGAGGAGGCTGCTCATGAGCCCCTGGGAACAATGAGTCAGAGACTGTTGTCAATGGCTATGGAGGGTCAGGTGCTTTCCAAACTGAATCCAATTGACAGGATTTAAGGATTTTTGTGTGGCTAAAACTGTGCACGTGACAGGTGCAGGTACTGTAAGACGTCCCTCTAAAGCCCTCTTCTTAAAGAACTTAGGAATGAAGGAGGAGTGTGTGAGTCAAGAAACTGAAACCAAGGACAGTGAAGTCAGAGTTATGCCAAATCGCTGTTAGTGACTAGGCATGCAGGCTGGGACTGAAGGCCAGTCCACTTCATAAGAGTGCAAGGCACGAAGACCCCTGGGCCACGTAGTGAGGAGAAAGTGAAAAGAAGAAAGAAAGAAATGACTGGAAAGGATTGTTTACTTTTCATAAAAGAGCTGGAAAATATTCAACAGTAACAATGACCCGCAGGATCAAAGTGAGATGGAAGGAGCTGGGGATACAGCTCAGCGGCGCAGTGCCCGCCTGGCCAACTCGAGTCCTGAGTGCGATTCCTACAGAAATTAATAAATTAGATAAACGACTCAAGATTAAATGGAAGACAGACCTGCTGTGTGGTCATGAAGAGTGGTCTGATAAAGTTATGTGTTTATGGGAAATGAATGCCCTAGGTTAACAGAAGCTGCTTAGGGTCTTTACAATTCCTGGACTTACCTAATGAGTAAGCTGTGTTCCACTTTGGTTTCCTTAGAGACAGGGTATCTTCATTATGATGATGTGTCTATTCTGGTTGGAATAAAATTATAATTCTCCTTGCAAATAACTAAATTGCTATCCTGTTTTCCATTCTAATCTTTCACTAATTTAATTTGGAGTAAGTTAGCATCCCTTTGTCGGATCACATCTTGGGAACTACTCAATTGGTTTTCTGGGCAAAGATGTTTCCACAAAATTCAGACTACAATGAAATCATCATTCTGATCCTACCTGATGAGGTTTTTGGTGACTATTACAAAATATATCCTGATCTTTCTATTTGTTCTTGTTTAAAGTATAGTATATTGAATATAAAGATTTGTATGAGAACAGGAGTCTTATTTCAAATGGGGGTATTTTTGTTGTTGGAAGAAGGAAAAAAGTAAATTTAGTTCCTGCTGCTTGTGCTTGGCTATCTGTTTAGCAGTCTGTAATGGATGGACTAGATTATTCATTTGAGAATTGATATCTTTATTACTTTTTCTCAGAGCTCTACAAAATGGTACATTAAAAGGGAGTTATCTTGGGTGCATTTCTTGTACTCTGTTCTTAAATATTGCCAATACAATTTCCAGTTTCCCTCCTCTGAAATCACTAGGTTAGATTTGGCTTATTTGTGCCATAGCATTTGAAGTCAGTTGGGACAGATCCTGCATAGTCAAGAATTCAGGTTAGAAATTCTTCCTCTACCTCGTTTTCACCCAGTGTATAATACACAGTTATTATAGACAGTTGTACTGGGCATTGAATTGTGCATAATTTTTAATAACTTCTAACAGTGAGTTCTTTTGTGCAGACTTCTAAGTGAAAGAAGACTTTTTTTATTTTTTCCATTCTAAATTCAACATCTTTCATATTGAAGATTTTTAAAATGTGTTATCGAAGGTATTAATCCTTAATATTTTATAGATACTTGTAAAATCTCCTCACAGCTAACTATATAATAATCTCAAATGCTCTGTGCTCTCTCAGAGTTTTCTGTTGGAAGACCACCTCCAATTCTATAATTCTCTCTATATACATAGTCTCTCTTTTTTTGTTACATTTTCTTACCTACCTAAGGTATTACATCTAAAAGTTGAGAAATGCAGACTTTACTCTCCTTCACTAATATAGCTGAGTTAAAGGTAAATACCAGTATCTGTATCTGTGGAAAAATTTACATTAGTCTTTATTCTGTAAGTTGATCCTGCACTAAAATTAGAAAAGTTTTAGTAGCTATGGAGTCTTTTGACCTCCTGTACTGTTCTTTGGTGAGAATATTTATTTTTATTCTAAGAAAATATGCAAAGTTCTTCTTTTCTTAGGATGCTACAAAAAACCAAAATAAAGTAAAATGGAAAATAAATTTAGTGGAGTAAATACGTATTTACATACTCCTTGTTAGGTTTTTCGGCAGTAGCAAAATATAAAGGAAAAATAACCTTTATTCCGAGGATGTGGAGAGAAGTCTATGGCCATACGCAGCCTGGCTGTCTCTGATCTGAATGTGGGGTGTGGCATATATAAAACCTCTGACCGGGGTGGTGCTTAGGGTGGTCCCTGATGATGCATACAGAGCTGACTGGAACTTTCTTTACGGCAAACAGGAAGAGAAGTTGCAATTAGGGCTGAGGAAGAAGCCTGAAGAGGTAGGCGCTCCCGCTTTGGCCTTCTGCCACGTTAGACCACCACCGTAACTGTACAGTAATTTATTCTAGAGCAAAACTCTTTCACTCCTTAATTACTAAGATAAAAACTTTTAATCACATGCTGTGTTTTCCAACTAAGATAAAATACCTGAAGTATTTTGCCAATTGACAATTTATTAAAAAATGATGCTTTTCCTAGAGTGACCATCAATACCAATGCTCACGGTCACTACAGTTCTTGAAAATGAAAGGATAATAAGGAAACAAGGACTAAACAACAAAAAATTTTCATAGTTCACCTTGAAGTGAAGTCAGAGGACTCCAATCAGTTTCCATGTCTCCTGCCTATTTGATCTGCATTTTATTCAGTATTAAACCCTGGGCTGTGTCTGGAGATATGGACCATCAATACGTTCATGCCTTGTGATCTAATGGTTTTAAAAAACAACCGAGAAAAAAAAAACTACAGAGAAGAAGGATAATGACACCATTATTCATGCCATTATTTGATTACAAGGTCTCTAGGATGAAGGGTCTGTTTCTTTGTAAAACCTGACAGAAGCGTGTGATTAGATTAGATTGCAGTGTCATGTAACAGGGAATTACTTGCAGTGAGGTGGTCTTTTGTTTGTTTTCATGCTGTCCCCAGCGTCTCCTCTGCGGATTATAGCTCTGGCATAGCTCTGGCAATGTGGAACCTTCACGCCATGCTGGCATAGCCTCCAAAGCAATGGGGAGTCCTAGGGTCAGAATGATGCAACTGGCCACCTTCACACAGTTCCCCCGTGTATGGTTAGGACAAATTTCAAACATTCGAAAGTGTTAAAATTATTAGAAACATCCAAGTAGCTACCAAATCGAATTCATAATTGTAAATGTTGTGCTACATTTGCTTTCAGGCCATTCATTTATGCATCCATGTAGCCATTTATGGACTCATCTTATTTTTAAAAACATTGTTCAAAGCTTGTAGCGTAACTTACCTACAGTTGAATTTGTCACTTCAGTTTGCATTTTGAGGAAAGAATGGAATCATGTGACCACCATCAGTATGTACAGCCATTTGGTGTTGCCTATTTAATAGCTCGTGAAGTTTCTATGTACTTCAGAGTGCATGCCACTGGTGAGATGTCGGCCTTTCCTCCAGGTCATCTGTACAAGTACTTAGGTAAAATGTGCGTGGAGGGAAATGCAGAACCTACCCCCTTCCTCCCAGCACTGTTCAGGCTTGGATCTGACCAGTGGAATGCAGAATCCTACGGACCTCCAATCATCTCCGGACTCTTTCTCCTCACTGCTCCCAAAACTGTCCCCTACAGTGTCCCATTACTCACTGCTCAGATTTCTATTTTTTATGATTAGTTTAACTTATTCTAGAATTTCTGATAAACAGAAATCAAAGAGATGCGATTTATTTCTTCTTCAGTTCAGCATATTTCTGAGACACAATCGTGTTGCGTGCAGTAGCAGCTCTTTCTAAATTGCCGAGGGGTATTTCGTGGTATAAACGCATCATAGTGTGTTCCTCCATTCTCCCATCCATGAAACGTGAGATGTTTCTGCTCTTGATTATTATGAATAAAGCTACCACAACATTCTCATATAAAGCTTTTAGCACATGTATACATATATTTGCATGTGTAAATATGTTCATAGATATTCATAGATATATAAGGTTCTTAGAATACATGATGTAAACTATGCTTATATAATAATATATATATATTTATATGAGTCTCTAGAGTTGGAAGTTCTTGGTCACTGAGGTGAGTGTGGCTTGGCTGGAGTGCTGCAGCGCTGGGTGTTATTCCCGAGGGCCACATCGTCAGCTCACAGCTGAATCTGCATGCTGCCCTGCAGGGGGACAGGGCCTGGAGGCCAGGGGACAGGGGATCTGGGGGACAGATGGTGATGCTTAGCCTTGGCAAGGCCAAGTGCACACACAAGAAGGTGGATGGGATTAAGATACACTAGCAGGGAGCCTCCGCACGAGAGGTCATAGATCACGGTTGAGAGGGGGGGTGGCTGGGGACATCTCAGGCCTGTGTCCTCGGGACCAGTGCTGGGGGTTAGGAGGGACGGGACCAGCTCCGGGGAAAGGTCACCTCCATCTGGAGCTCCCATGGCGGGGTGCACTTTCCCTCTGCTGGAAAAATCCCTGCTATTTTGTGGCAGTCTGTGTATGATTCCAATCAGAAAGAAACATGAAATTAGGTCTTTTGAGCTGAGTACTGAATGAACTCATCTTTTCTGTCCATGCTTTTATTCTTCCCCTGAAGTGAAGTGCTATGTAGCCTATGTATCTTCACTAAAAATTCACTTTTGAAAAAGAAACATAAATTCCCGATATTTCTTCATATTTGAAGTAATATGAGAGACTAAAATATAGTCTATTAAATTATAGTCATTTCAATGCCTTAGAATTTATGGCCTTTGGAAAAAACATGACATTTTTATTGAAGGAGGAGGTGACATATTACATAAGAACTAATTAAGATAAATGAAGGGTATGTGTGGTGCTGTATTTCACAGATGGTTGAAGTCACTTTGGGAAAAGCTTGGATTCAAGTTCACCTATTTAAGTTTTAAAAGATAATTTAAATTTGAAAAGATTACATTTACTAGCAGTTCAAAGCATTGAATTTATAATCAATCACAAATAAGAATGACAATTCTTGTTGAACTAGCTATACAACTGAAACTCCTCAACCAATAAAGTCAAATAAAAGCTTTAAAGTCTTTTTAATTTGTGTTTTTCCCCCAAATAATGGCTGCTCCATGTTTATGAAGATTTAAATAGAACTAATTTTTAGACATGATTTTAGCCAGAAAAACTTTTCCAAATTAGCTACCCTAAAACACGAAAACAATTTTTTTAAATTACAGAAGTCATGAGAGATAACAAAAATGATAAATAGCCACTCTACATATGTGAGAGGAACTGCAACAAGCCATTTACTCTTTAAATAATTTCTTTTTATTAGGTGAATTTTTATAAATACTGTGAGGAACAATTATAAAGCACACTGGCAATCTTTAATTTTATGTTATACCACCTAGCATAGTTATGTAAAATAATAAGTGTTATCATTAAAATGTAATTAAAGGCTCACATTTCATGCCAAACTGTCAACAAGGCTCATTTTGCTTAATTATCCACAGATTTTCAGGGCCACCTGTTTGCAGGAGGCTTTTCATTTCTAGGAGGTCAACAGGAGGGAAGGAAAACTTCTGCCAACACCTTGCCTGGAACACGTTTGCTCCTGATGCGATCATAACTCAGCGTCCCTTAGAATCTGGTATTTTGTTTTGTGCAGAAGTCATGGGATTTATAGCCCTTGCAAAGTGGAGCTACAGGAAGCTACAAACTAGAGGAAAAAGATCTTTTATAAGAAAAATACAACTCAGTACCACAGCTGGTGTTTTGTGGCAGTAAATTTGTTATTTCTATTTATCAAAGGCTCTGCCTGTCCCTAAAAAGCTAAAGGTTTTATTTGTTAGTGACTCACTGTTTCTTACTTGCTAAGTCTGGAATACATGAATTTTGATGTGATTTATTATATTAATGTTCTAATGACCTACATGAATATATATATATAAATATTTTAAAATAAGAAAGCTTAGCAGTTTCTTATTACAAGAATCAACTTTAAGATATCTCAATTTAGTTAATAGCAAGAAGGGCTCCATCATGGCTAGCAGGTTTTAGTATTATTTTGGAGATTTGCTGGCATTTAGAACTTGCTAAATTGGAATCGTGTACTCTTTCTTAGCCACCTTAGAGGAATCCATGTCTTACAGAAATGAGTGCAAGGCAGTAGTTGCGACACAGGCTTTACACACTAACTGCTTGGGACCAGACACCAGCAGTATTGAGTTATTCCAGATACCACATCTGGGTCTAAGGTAGTGATTCTGAAGAAAATCAGACACAAGAACAAAATACATGAAGAAATTCTCAACACAGCTGGCTGTTAGAGAAATGCAAATTAAAACAACACTTTGATTCCATTTTACCCCCCATGCGTGGCCTTCGTCAAGTAATCAAATAATAACAAATGCTGGTTAGGCTGCAGGGAAAAAGGAACCCAAAACACTGTTGATATGAATTTAAACCAGCACAACCACTGTGGAAATCAGTATGGAAGTTCCTGAAAAAAACTCAAAACCAGAAATTCCATTCCATCCAGTTATTATCCTTTTAAGTATCTCCCTGAAAAAGTTAGACAGTATTACACTCATACACATCATGCCCATGCACAATTCTTAATAGTCAGATCTTAGAAAAGACCTGTATGTCCATCAATAGATGAATGTATAAAGAAAATATGGTATTTATACATGATGGAGTACCCCTGTGCCACGAAGAAGGCACACTGAGTCATCTGTAAGGAAGTGAATGTACCTTGAGGCCATAATGCATGTAAAATAAATCAGACACACAAGATTAAATGTCACATAGTTTCTCAATAGGAAAAATGCAAATTATAAACAAAAAGCAGAATAAAAATAGATAATAAGCAGTAAGGATCATCCTCAAATGGGAAGAAGATCAAGAGACAGATGGTGAGGAGCGGAAGAGAAAAGGAACCAAGGTGTGTTACATGCCTGGACCAATACCCCGTGAGCAATGTGAACATTATGTACTACAAACATGCATTAATAAAAAGAAAAAAAGAACCACACATTTACAAATGGAGTCCAGAGGCCTCTGGGAGTGACTAGGACCTGGTGACTTTCGGGTCGTGGCTGACACTGCCATATATATGTCAAGTGCACACACCATTATGGTTTGTGTCTGGATGTCCCCCCAAAGCCTCCTGCGATCACACGGGGTTGTTTTTCAGAGGCAGCTAAATCTAGACTTTGTGTGCTATTCTCACCTTAGGGCCGGTAGCCTGCGTATAATGTAAGGGACAGAAACCATCTTCTCTCTTCCCTCCTTCTGCTCTTTTGCCTCATTTTGCTCTTGCTGCTTTTGCTGTCTTCTGCTACCATGAACTATTGCCCTATGCCAGGCCACCCTGCCTTCAAGCTGATGATGGACTGAAACCTCCACAAACTGTAAGCTAAATAAACCTTTCCTCCTTTGATTTTGTGTGTTGGGTATTTTGTCTTAGCAATGAGAGAAAAGTAATCAAGACACACACACACTTGCTTGCACACACATAGTCAGTGGCAAAAACAGGCCCCAGCACAGGTCATGGTCTTCTGTCTGTCAGCATGGGCAGGCAGGGGATGTGGGAATGGACTCAGCCTTCCTGGAACCCTTGGCTCTGGACGCTTTGCTTTGGGTAGCTTATTAATCTGAATGGTGCATGATTTAAGCAGCACAATTGGGCTTTGGGGACCAAAGGGAAGCTGGGGACAAAAGCCTGAAGATGGAGTTGTAAGTGTGTGGCCTCCCAGTTACAGCAATCTACCCGAAATAGAGCCAAAGACTGGCTCTTCTGTGGGGGCTGGTGTGACTGGTCAGTGCGCTTTGCCAAGTGATCAGCGTTTTAAAATAAGCTTCTGTATACCAGGCATTCTGCTGATCCCAAAGGTGATATAAAACATTCTCAGGTGTCAGGCATTGGCCTGCAGTGTCAGAGACAGACATGTAAACACAGTCACACTACAGTATCACAGACGCAGTATCACACTACAGTATCACAGACTACAATTCACAGCATGGGTCAGCCATGAAGGTGTCACTAACACTCAGGAAAGGAGACGCTCAGAGATGCTGCGGAGAGTGGTGAGCACCAGAGGGGTAAGGCTGTTTGAGGCTGGGGAGTTTTCTGAGGGGGGCTCATGGCAATGTGTCTTTTACATGATTTTTAAAATGTAAATACCATATTTGCCATCTTTTCTGGTATGTATGTGGCATTTTATGTGGCTAGTGCATTTCTACCTGAAGACAAAGTTAGAAAATTGTAATTATGAATTTTTCCACTGACCCTACCTTATGTAAATCTTTTCAAAAGCCTTCTGTCATTTCTTTCATCACAGGATTATCTGCCTCAAGGACCAAGGCATCATGTGTTCCAGCACGGTCCTCAAGGAAGCTGGCACCTCTACCTCCTCATCTACATCACAGCCCACCTCCTCCCGGGGCCTGGCTCCCAGGTGTGGGGATAACTCTGGCATGCAGACAGGTGAGGGCTTAGTGTTTCTCAGCTAATTATCCAGCCCAGAGGTGGGGACCACCCCACCCCAGCTCTGCAGCCCTTGTCTCAGAGGGGATACTGCCTTTGCTGCCCTGGGCTGAGCTCCCTCAAAGTCCCCAGGGACTCCAGCAAGCTAGAACCAGCTCCCTGGCTCCTTCTGTCTGAAGTGAGTCTTCTTGAAGTGCCTAATATGTTTTGTCAACGTTTCTTTCAGAATCTCCTAAACGTCACTGAATGTAAATCGCCTGTCTTCTACACACCCTTTGCTGAGCCCCCCGTCCCTTCTCCCTTAGATTTGAATGAAGGACTGTGCTGCTCCCGATGAAAAGGCTCCATCTTTCCACGCATGCTCTGAATCTGCTTCCCACTCATGTCAAGGGCCTCGCATTTCAGTGCTCTTTTTGCTCAGCAGTGTTAATGCCACTCATAAGGAGTAACTTGGAAATGTGCATTGGTGTTTTCTGCTCTTGAAATCATCTCAGCACACAACTTCCGTTACTGCCTCTTTCCACAGTCACAGTTCCCAGAGACACTCTCTCAGGAGTGGTCTATCCACGGAGTCCCTTTTTGATCTATGGTTCTCTCCTCAACCTACTTAGAACTAGCTTGTGCCATCGGCTGTCCAGGATAGCTAGCGTTATTCTCTATATCTGCATGAGCCCCCCCAAAGCTAGTGAGTCACAGCAGAGGCTTTTTGAGGTGAGTGGATTGGGGCAGTATCCCTGGCTTGCTTTGGGAGGTGGGTTCTGGTCTTAGGAGACACGGAGGGTATAGAACGGGAGGGATGGTCTCCCCCTTCCCTGCACTCTGAGTCCCAAAGTCCTGGAGGTGAGCAGCTTGTCTCTGCCAGAGCTTGCCCCCATGTTGCTCTGCTGGACCTGGCAGACCACACAGGAACCAAAACTCCTAAAACATGAGCCGCATCAGTCTCGCCTACTTCAGGTTGCAGGCGTCAGGTAAATTTTGTCCCATGAAGAGGGAAGAGACTGAGACAACTAAAGTAGTTAAAATCTTTCACAGTTTCCCTGATGCCAAAACCAGTTGGCAGCTGTTTACCCTGGTCACTGGATTTTCTAAAGACCTAGTCTGTAAATTCTGTTATAACCATGCATCTGATTCCTTGGGTTATTCCTTAACTGACAAATACAAGCTGTGTAAATTTAGGGTATGTAACATGCTGTTCTGACCTATCCTTTTAAATACCATTTTACATCTGTAGTTCAGAGCTCTCTTGGATTCAATATCTATATTCCTCTGATTAATCAAACAGTTTTATTTAGATACCCTGTGTATACTCTAAATTCAAAATTTTGATTTCCACCCGCTTCCTAGCTTTACGTTCCAATTGTACTTATTTCCAAAGACAAGAACTCCATCTCCATAATTTCTCAAGCCAGAGACTTGGGGTTCAGCCTCAGTTATCCCATACGGTCCTCACGCTCCTTCCCCAGATCAAAGCACAATGCCTGTAGGAAAGCACATTTTAAATCTCTTCACTTTTCTCCATTCTGCCAGTGCTTTTGGTGCAAGCTGTCCTTCCCGATACGCTTTCCTCTTGCCACCTCCCAGTTTAGTCACTCATTTTCCACATCAGAGAGATTTGTGAAATAGAGGTTTGATCATTCTGCTCACCTTCATCAAAGTTTCTCAGTCAGTGACTCTCCATTGTGTTTATAACACGTTATGTTCCTGAGGCCTAAAAAGATCACAACTCATCCCTTACCTCCAACAAAATGAAGATCATTTCTCCAATGCAATTTCTTATTTTCCCCATTGTCCCCTGATAACCATACATTAGCCCCTGTCTCTGTCTCTCTGTCTCTCTCTCTCTAGTCCTTAAGATCACCTCAGGGACTTTGCACATGCTATTGGGTAGATCACCCTTCTTCACTCCTGCTTTCATTGCATTAAATAATTTACATATCAGCATAAGTGGCTGTTCTGCCATTTCTATTGAAATTAGTCTTCCCTACATTTTCTACCATAAAAATACCTTTTTGTTTTTAATATCATATATCACAGCACAATCATTTCTTTTCTGTTTGATCTGCTTGCTATCTGTCTTTCTCCTTAGACTGAATGACCATGCACTTTGGGGCTACACCTGCTTGTTAATCATTCTGTCTCCCTGTCCTTGTGTGCTGTGTAACACAGTGAAGCTGGGTGGAGCATTCATTGGCTGCAGACTGCTCTTTGCAGCAGCACCTTTCTCGCTGTCTGAGTGAATGCTGGATGTGCGTGTGTGTGACGCGGATGAAACATTAAGGAGATGCAAAGTTTCATTCAGACTCTCCTTACTAGTTCTTTGATACTTTTAAAATTAACTGTATCGGTACATTTCAGTTGTTCATAATGATAGCGTTACTCATAGTGACTCTGAAAAAGGAGATTGAAGAGCATATCAGGAAATGGAAAGACATCCTTTGCTCTTGTGTAGGAAAAACCAGTACAATGAAAGTGGCCATACTTCCAAAATTGTTACACAGATTTAATGCAATCTCAATAAAAATTCTAACACTATAATTCACAGAATTAAAGAATGTAATTCCAAAATTCATTTGGAAGCAGAGGATACCTAGAATAGCAAAGGCAGTTCTGGGAAGCAAAGGCAACACAGGGGGCATCACAATTCTTGACTTTAAATTATACTTTGTACAAAGCTACTGTGACAAAAACAGCATGGTACTGGCAAAAAACAGACCCAAGGATGAGTAGAACAGATTAGAAGATGCAGAAACCACTCCAGACACATTTAGCCACCTTATCTTTAACAAGGGTGTCAAACAGCTTCATTTGAAGAAAGATAGACCCTTTAATAAGTGGTTCTGGAAAAACTGACTTTCCCCATGCTAAAGTTTAAACTAGACCTATATCTTTCACTATGCACTAAACTAGAATCAAAATGAGTCAAAGATCTAAATATTAAAATAGAAATACTAAATATGCTGGAACATAGAATAGGTAGTACCCTTGAAGACACTGGTGTAGGCAAAGAGTTTATGAACAAAACCCCAGTCTCACAGGAGGTATCAAAAAGAATCAACAACTGGGATCTCATCTTATTAAAAAGCTTTTTCACAGCAAAATAAATCACCAACAGAGTAAAGAGACAACCCACAGTGTGAGAAAAATGTTTGTCAGGTGTTCCTCAGACAAAGTGCTAATGCCTAGATTATACAAAGAACTAAACTATCATATACCCTCAAAATTTAAAGACTCAGTCAAAAAAATGGGAATATGACATAAATTCTTTGTTTTTTTAATGACCAGTCATTTTAAGGCAAGAGATTTTGCTTAGAGTGACTTGTGCTTTTAATGCTATTTAAAAATTCTATGTAAGTTCTATTAAAGCTAATGCTGACAAGCAGGGTGTGGTGTTGCATACCTGGAGTCCTAGAACCCTGGAGGCTGAGGCAAGAGAATCACAACTTTGAACCCAGTCAGGGCAACCTAAGGAGGTAAGTCTCAACATTACAAGCATCAAATTGTTTGGAGACACATCTCAGTGTGAAATCTTTGGGTTCAATCCCTAGTATCACACACACACACACACACACACACACACACACACACACACACAGAAAGAACAGCACTGACTGAGAGTAAAACAGACAATGGGGAGTTGAACTTTCTGCTGTTTCACCTAACTGGCTTTCACTGTGTGTTTGTGTTCACCTGGGAAGTGTGTTCACAGTCACAGCTCTCCAGCGGTGCTTGGTGGCACTTTTTATACACTATATAAACAATAAAGAGCAGAATTACAGCCTGCTCAGGAAGAAACAAAACACTTCAAATCTACTCAACCATCTCAGAAATTGATCCCTGGCATTGTAGGCTCAAGAACACAAATTGGTTATCAGAATAGATGCATTGTAAACACACATATGAGTATATTTATCAACAGGTGTATTAATAAACAAAAATCCACTGTCTTAGTTTCTCACTGCTGGAACAAAATACTGGACACCTACAATTTAAAGGAGGAAAGGTTTATTTTAGCTCATAGTTTGTAAAGATTTGAATTCACAGAAAGCATATGAGGGGGAGAAGCAGTCCATGGCATGGCAGGCAGGACAATTACCTTCCTCTTCCCCTTTTAATTCAACCCAGGATCCAAGTCTATTGGCTGGAATTGACCCACACACAGGTGGAGTCTTCCCTCCTCAGGAAATCTACCATCACATCCAGACCTATGCTAAGCAAACGCTGGACTACTGCAGTGATACTCACGTATGATCTAGTCAGTCCCAGAGCCCAGTCAGTCCCAGAGTCCACCTATGAAAGCATGAGGCTTGGCATGGGGATTTAGATAAAAGCTGGGGTGTGCACCAACTGAATAGCTTTGTTGTACCTGGAAATGAATTTTATTCACCACTTGATATTCATCCATCTGTGCCTGATATCTTAGATTTATAACTATACTCTTAGGATAGTATTTTTTCTTATGTTGCATGTGGTCAAAAGGAAATATGTTCCTATGATTGGTCACAAAAATAATTGGGTCCTAAGCAGCAATAAAAATCTCCTTAGATTAACTGAATAAACATATTATTTTGACCTATTTCTTCCTTAGTTTTCAGTTCATGGCTCCGTGAACATAGATGAGCTCAAGGTCAGGAAGTTGTGTGCAGCTGGTGTTATTTTTGCTTCTCAAAATAAGTGTTGGCGTGACATTAGTTGCTGAAAACTAAGATGATCTGAGATTTATTCTACAAATTCAGAGTGAATAAATGTCCCAGTTGTTTAAGCTTTCCTTTAACTGCAAGTGGGAGTTAGGCATCAATTTCTCTGTGTTCCCTAAAGATGTGAAGACTTTTCTTTGCTGCTATGTTTACTCTTCATTTCTTTTATGATACTCAACAGCATAGAGTATCTCTTACTTAAGACTTCTATTGTGCAAACATGTCAAATGAAAAGTTCAACTTAATGACTGATGTGTGATATTTCCACAAAGATATGTTTTACTACTTACTTTTTTTTAAATTGACAGGTGAACTGGTATTTATTGTGTACAATGTGGTGTTTTGGAATATATATTTTCCTTTAAAAACTCATAGTCTCCACCAGTGTGTGCATTTATATGCATTTTAAACTATACTGCATTTATATATTAGGTAAGAAACTTAAATTGAGAAGCTCTGTAAGCATATGAATAAATAATTCACATTAAAACACCAAAGCACAGAAAGCTGATGTAACAAAACAAGCCCAAGATACTGCAATATACAAAACCACACACACACACATGCACACACACACACACACACACGTATATATGTGTGTATAAAATCTTTTAGATTAATTTTTTAATGCAAACAATATATTTAAAAAATTGCCTAACTCTGAAGATAGGAACATAGATTATTTTAAACCAGTTTTTAAGTAATTTGGAAGTGTATAATAAAAATTTATTACAGACAAGTACAAAAATTAATGTTCAAAAACATTCATATTATTTACAATGATAAGTGTTATTCAGTTGGGGGAAAGCCCTAAATATCTACCAAGATGTAAGAAGTTCTATGAAAGATTTTTGATTATAGTTAGTATATTTTCAAAATGATTTTAATGGCAGGAAATACTTATGAGTGAAATTAACTTTAAAATTAAACACAAACAATGATATATGTGTGTGGTATCCCCAGTACATTTCTAAAAAAAAGTTTTAAGGGAAAAATAAATCTCATGCAAAATGAAAGAATGATGTCTTTATTTATCACTGCCCTCCCTTATTAATTTCAAAACGAAAGGAAAGGAGGTGAGTTTAAATGTAAAGAGATAAATGTAAAAAGCAAAGCGGTGACATTAGTTGAGGAATGTTGGGCCTGGGGAGGACACCAGGAAACTGCACCTTTGGTGATCTGTCAGGACCCCAGGGCCCACCTGCTCGGAACCAATAGGTGCTGGGTGAGTGAGACGTGGTCGGTTCTGAGGCTTTGCTAGGTTGCTCTGAAGAGAACCGGCCTCCATGCTGGGGGAAGAAGTAAACTCCAACAGCCGAAGAGTAAGTGCTCCAGGGCTGAGGCCGGAGTCACCAGCAGTTTGGAAAGCAAGGGTGTCATTTAATGACAGGTGCTGAGCGCACCGCTGTGAGTGAGCTGTTGGCCAAGGTCACAGTGACCAGGAGGGGCGCTGAGTGCTGATTTGTGCTCAGAGGTGGGTCCTTTGGATAGTCAAACCATCATCCCAAGCTGTGATATTTCCTAGTCCCTAACAGAAGCCAAGTTATCCCAAATTAAATTCAGAATATGCTATGGTGAAGATCTGGGAACCATCTCATAAGAAGTCACCAGCCACCCAGGCATGCTGGCAGACAGACATCTGTAATCCCAGACTTATGGGAGGCTGAGGCAGGAGGATTACAAATTCCAGCTCAGCCTGGGGAATTTAGTGTCTTAGCAAGACCTTGGCCTCAAAGTAAAAATAAATAAATAAAGAACATGGGCTGTAACTCAGTGCTGAAGTCCTAGGTTCAACACCTCCTCCCCCACCCAAAAGAAAAGACACCATAAGAAGCAAGGAGAAAGTGTTTTCAAAATTTTCACTGAAAAGGAGTGGTAACTGTTTGAGGAAATAAGTCTGTTTAAACTGATTCAGACGACACAAAGCTCTCATGCATTATAACTTCACAGAGCACTATATTAATATGCACCGTTTGTAATGTTTTCATGTGCCAGTGTAAGAAACCAGAAAAAATACAAAAATACACTCTGAAACTTTAAAAATGAGTAATTGAGGAGAGAATTAATGATATTACAGAGTAAATGACACAGGGTTTTTAGAATGGAAAACAAGGGTAAGGGGAACATCGAACAGAAGCTAAAACACAAAGAGAATTGAAAGTTTTAAAAAACATATCAGTGCCTTTGCGGTACATATTCACAGTGAGGAGCTGGTTTGCACGAGAGACATGTCTTAGTTCTTAGCTCTTTTCCTGTCCCTTCCTGTCCTGCCCCTTTTCCTTCCATCTAACTCTTGGTCCTTTTTCAAGGTAAAATTCTTGAAGACAGAAGCATAGGCAAAGATTTACTGAAACAAGCCCAGTCACACAAGAAATAACACAAAGAGCCAACGGGATTATATCAAATTCAAAAATTCTGCACAGCAAAGGAATCAACCAGAAGAGTAAAGAAAACCTACAGATGGGAAAATGTTTTGCTTGCTACACTTTGGATGGAGAAATAATCCCTGGAATATGTATAGAAACTTAAAAAATAGGGTTCCTAGAATAAAATAACTGGTCAAAAATGGGCAATTCAAATGCACTGATACTTCTCAGGAGATGTACAGAGGATTAATTAATATATGAAAAAATGTTCAACATCTCTGGCCACTAGAAAAAATACAAATGAAAACAACACTGAGATCCCATCTCACCCTGTAAAGAAAGGACATCACTAAGAAGTCAAATAATAACAAGTGCTGGTGAGGCTGCGGGGAAAATACCTCCTCCTACTTTGTTGGTGGATGTGTAAGCCAGAACAACCATCAGGCAAATCAGAATGGAGATTCCTCAGAAAAACTAAAAACAGACATTCCATTTTTTATGGCATCTCATGGTGAGAAACGTATTCCAAGAAACTTAACACCTGCGTGTACAGAGATTTTGGTACAAGAGAGAAACTGAGATCGTATTTGGGACACAGAGAAAATCCACAAAATACATTTAGAAAATACTTTAGTGCGATGTTTCAGATCTATCCTACCAAAAATATGCTGAACAATGAATAAGGAAATGGTTCCCGATTTTGCTAGCAAAAAAAAAAGAGCAGATTTCACAGATAAATGATGAATGTAAGCCTATTTATTTTTTAAAAAAAAAAGAAAGAAAAGGCAAAGGGAGAGGTGGAAGGAGACGGATGGGAAGGAGAGGATGCAGGAAGTGGAGGAGGAGGAGGGTTACGTGGATACTCAGCGACACAGGGTTGCAGTGTCTGTGTAGGAGACTGGGAAGGGGCCTCCTGTGGGAGCTAGGAAACCTGAGCTGTTACAGGGCTCAGGAAGGGGGGCCCTGCCCTGCCCTGCTGGCAGTGTGGCCTTATCTCATCGAGCCTCTGTTCAGACTCCGCGCGTTTCCAATAGACTAAGTATCGTTACGAACGACTCAGTCTGTTTACCCACATGGGGCGTGAAGGACCAGCAGTGGCATTTGTTCTTAACTCTGCAAAACACTGGCCTCTTTTTCTGCATTAAACACTGCTGCCATTTAAATCAGAAAAAACAGCAGACTTCCCCTCCCTTCGCTTCCTCCTTTCTGTGGATTCTGGTGTCCACTGAGGTCCAGGAGCCTGTCCCCTGCAGATGCGAGGAGGTACTGTGATCACAGCACCCTCAGCACTTCTGTGGCCCAGCCCTGGGTTCTGGGCACAGTCACACACTTCCCCACAGCAGCTTATCTGCAGTGACAGGAGAAGACACAGAAAATGTCAAGGGTACAGAATGTGTTTGTGAGCCATTAGGCCAGTGAAGCTGTGTAAGAAACACCTGCAACATCTCAGCTGTGTGCAGTGCAAAGCATTTACTTAGCTAGAGTGTGCAGGCCAGTGACTGATCCAAGAAGGGCCCTGGGCCACTGCCTCTCACCTTCCTCCTGGGAGCATGGGTCTCCTTGGGCATGTCCCTGGTGAGGCGCCAGAGAGCACACCCAGGCATGAAGCCTTGGGTCCTAGCTTTGGCCACTTCATGGCTGCTAACCTGCCACAGTCAAAGCGCAGCACAGGGCCAAACCCAGAGTTACAGGGGGTGGAGCTGTGGGGGTCACGGGGCCAATAGTGGGCACAGGGACCCATGTGGTTAGGGTTGTTCTTGGGTTGTACCTGCCCCTCCAGTGTCTCCTGATACAGAGAGGCACTCAGCACCCCACAACCACAAAGCCAACCTGCCAGGTACAAAGCGAACTCTGCAACTCCCAGAATTTCTATCTGACCTGGCTTTTCCCCTTGTAGGTGCTTCCTGAAAAATCTGGAGACTTCATATCATAGAGCTCCATATGGAGCAGCCCAGTTCCTAATAACTGAATCCTGAGAACAGAACATATGTGTCAAATGATGAACAGCTAAAGGCAAGGTGGTGTTTGTACAAAGCGGAGCACTACTCTGCCCTAAAGAAGAATAAACTCGAGTCATTTGTAGGAAAATGGACACACCTGAAACCACATCAAGTGAACTAAACCAGACATACAGGCTTAAACACTGCACGCTTTCTCTTAGGGACAACCTGTACTACAGATCATTTAAAGCTCAAAGTAATGACGGATAACAGGGAACAGGGAGAGAGATTTTGGTGACAGAGCGGGGCACTAAGAAACACAGGGAAGGAGAAGGAGAGGAACAGCAGGTGAGAAAGAAGAAAGACGTGCCACGTGCGCACTGCACACCGCCCACGACCGGTGTGATCGCGTGCTGCACGCAGCACCGATGAAACATGATAATCACATTAAACACAAAACTGGGAAACTGATAAAAGAAGTAAATGAAAAGCTCTAGGCAGCTTCTCTGGAAACAGAGTAGGTTTTCGAAGCTGAGCCCTGTGACTAACGCCCCTGTGCACTGTGTTCCACTGATCGCGGCCTCAAACTCGGGGTGATGAAGGCAGAAAGCACTTCCAGGGCTCTGAAAATCAGCGAAGTCCGGGAGGCGACCTGGCAGACCCTTGGGTGTCACCGCCTTGAATGAAGGTGTCCCTGCGGGGCCTCCCGGGCTTCGGGGCATCCCCCTCTCAGGGCCACTGGTGTCCCGCTCTGCGGTCCAGCTGTCTGCAGTATCCGTCACCTTCCCGGAGGTGGCCAGGTCCCCTGGTCTCCTGGAGGCTCCCGCTTGGCTCCCACAGGGAGGCCAGCACAGGACACTGTGCCCGGCTGTCACGGGTCACCTGCGGCTCCAGCACTGGCTCTCGACATCGGACACACGGACAGAAAACGCCAAGGGGTGGGTTGCCCTCCTGTTTTCTTCTAGGAAAACATGCAATTCATCAGGCTTCTCTAAACAGGATCACTCAGAGTTAATGTTTTTTTAATGAATGGTTTCAGAAGGTTATATTTTCCTGGGAATTTATACATTGCTTCTAAGTTGGCATGATATTTTATTTATGATTGAATTTCTCAACTTCTCTTCTTACTTCATTCGTTACTACTCTACTTATTCACTATTAACATGGATCACTGAATATTTATCTCTTTTTCCTAATCCATTTAACAGTATTTTTCAAGTTGATTAACTATTTTGAAGAATCAGCCATTGGGTTTTGGTTACTTTAATTTTATCTTCATATTCAGTTAGTTACTGTTTATATTTTTATTTTCCTTCTCTACTTACTGTGGGGTTGTTCTGCTATTCTTTTTCTAATTCCTCAATGAAATTCTGTTCTACTTTTTAATATTCAGCCTCTTTTAAAAAATGTGATAATTCCCAGATGTATTTTTACAGCTTTTAAATAGAGTAAGCAAAATGTAAAAATCTATTAGATTACATTTGTTAACTGTGATGTTTAAGTACTTTTTGATTTTCCAATGTTCATAAAACTAGATTTTTTTTAGAGATTTATTACAATCTCCAGCTATTAATGTATTTCCCAATTTTTCTTGTAATTCTTTTAACATGGTTAAAAATACTTTGGGATAATTTGATTTTACATAAAATAACACTTTTTTCTGCTCAATTAAACCTTCTTGTAATATGTATTTATTCTTTCTCTTCTAGCTCTTATAATAACTTAAAATCTCAAAAAGCACATCTAACAGAAGTGGAGCCTAGGGCTGTTCTGTGAATTATTTTAAAACATCATTTTAGCTTCAATATTCCTGTTTCTCTCTGTTTTAATCAATCTTATAAATATCATATGGATACTTTTCATAAAACCCTGTGTAGTTTGGTTACCAGTACCAAAAGGAAAAAAAAAAACCTGTATAAAATTTTGGACTTAACTGAAAAATTAAACCCATTAAACTGATACTAATTACTTAGGAAATTATTCATATTGGTTATATTATGTTTTTTTCCTGCCCCCTCCCACATTTTCTTTCTCTCTAGTGTCTTTTTGATTGTTAAATTTCTTTAGTTTCTCAAATCCTTTGGAAGCTATATCTTTTCTTTTTCTTTTTCTTGTAGTTACTCTAGAAATGTTAGTATAAATGTCTAAATTAGCAAAGTCTTATGTTAACTGGTAAATCTTTATTTCTTTGGATTTTTTCAGACACACTTGAAAAGCAATTGCTTATTGTTTCCTTAGCATTTCAGGGGAATCTTTACATCGTGCAGGGAGCGGTAACCTCCCAAAGTCATGTTTTCACTGTAGGATCCCACTGGCTGTTATATAGTTGGGAACCCAGTGTTATATTCCTCGATGAAACAAACATTGCAAAACATTAAGCAGTATTGTGAGCCATTCTAATATGTTTGTGAAACCAAATGAATTGGAAAAAATTTTTTAAAAGACATACAATATTAAAATAGCCCAAGAAGTAAAAGAAACTATGGCTAACATAATTTAAAAAGATGGAATGACCTTTACAGAATAAGCAGATAATTTTTCAGTGAAGTCTACCCAAATATTCAGAAGTAATTATATAATATACAAACTATCTCAGAAAAATAGTAAAGACAGTTCATTATTTTCTTTACATATTAAGTCACTTTATTTTAGTTAATTACCTTATATTTGGAAAAATCATCAATTTCTACTATTGTGCTATTTCTACTGAACATAATGCACGTGAGGTTTGTAAAAGTTTCAAAAGGGACCAGTTTTACAAGGAGGATGGAAGGCTTTTCTCTTCTACCTCATCACCCGGAGTCCGTTCACCCCACCAGGGACAATCGTTGCTAAGTTCCGTAGACATTTAGGAAACACACACATCCACACGCGTCTATGTCCCTGCTGTTCTCTTCTCTACTTCAAATGTACTTCTCTAATTCTTTTCACACATGGGCATATTAAATATACCAGTTTGAGAATAGCTTAGATTTTCCTGTATGTTCTAGAAAATCTCCCATCTTAGTGTTTGGCATAGCTGCATATTATTCTCGGTTACTTCTCTTGCAGGGACAAAACAGCAGCATCCCTAAAGCCTGGCGTAATGCTAAGGACCTATGCACACCACGTGTGCTGAGTGCGCTTCTAGGTGAACTTCTCAGTATGCCAACAAGCCACTCAAGCTTTTCTAATTTTTTAGAGTAATATTTCATTTGTACATTAAGAAAGAGTGATCAGAAATACCTTTTAAAGGACACGAGTAGAAATAGACTCTGTGCTGTCTGTTACAACTTGAATAGGCTGGAAATGATTATGATCATATTTTTTGTGGTATTCATGGGGCTTCATAGCAGCAGGCTTTCCCACAAGTGACATAAGAATTGTATTCTAAGGTTTTCAAGGTCTCACTACATCTATCGGTCTCTAGTGGCTCTTCTCTAGAAGAATGGCCATGATTCTAATGCTGAGTTTTAGAAGAGTAAGAACTGTAAGAAAAATAGAAACTCTTTGAGCTTTAGAACTGTATTTTCAAAGAAACCCTAAGCTGCACACCATATATGATTGTAACACAAGGTCATGGATGTTGACAAAGTGTCTCCTTTTATTTTTTCACCCTCTTGAAGCAGCCACCTTGGAGCCACGATTTAATCCAGGTTTGCAGGGCCCTAAGCAAGCATTCCTGAGCACAGAGTCGCTGTGATGGCTTCATCCCACACCCAAACCCATCCCTGAGCCACCTGCTCAGCAGTTTTGTCTCCTGTCCCCCCAGTTTCCCCAGCAGAGTGTTGCCATGGAGGGGGGGCCACCACAATCCCACTGTGGGTACTCTCTGCTGTTCTGTAGTGTTTTGAAGATGCCTTTCTGTAACGATTTTTATTTCCAGTAGCCTACACTCAGTGTTTTCTTTGGATGGGATGCTATACTAAGGCTTGGTAAAGACCTATTTATCCTGCCAAAGCTAGTTTATGTATTACTTCCTTTACTAGCTAGTTTATGTACTACTAGCTAGTTTATGTATTACTTCCTTTGTAAGCAATGATCCTAGGTGATATTTTTCCATATTTTATAAGTATGTATCCACTAATCTCATCATTTTTAAATTGATATTCTTTTACATTTTAACTATATTGGCTTTATTAAAAACATAAAGTAAATTTATTCCTTTAAAAATCATTCATCATCAGAAGTTATTTAAAAATATGTCCTTATAGATGCTATGTTTTATAGGAAACATACGTAAATGTACCATATGTAGCAACACGGTCCTATATGTAGAGACTGTCTAACTGGAAAAAATATTCCCCTTAAAAACAAAGAAAAACAAAACAGACTCCAACAAGCTTTTTCTATAAGTTACACCCATCATTTTAACTAAATCTTGTGATATAAATATATGCACCAATTATCTCCAATGTTTATATTCCGTAAATGCTTTACATCCAACAGATAACACTTATTCAATAAACATTAAATATTACACTTAAATTGTGGAGGTTTTTTAATGCTTGCACAAAATCAAACCTTGCTAGATTCACTTTCCTAACTTCCAGGTGGATTGATTAAATAACTGCAGTCATCATAATGATTTTAAAAAACTCATGCCACCAATTAAAGTGAAGATATTATTTTTATGTAGAAGTGCCACTGAATGACTCAAGTCTTTTGAAAACATCGGCCTGGTTTGTACATAATGTTTCAGTGCACCGTTTCCTAGCTCATAACAGCTGAAATACTTGAATACATATTTGTTTCTTCAAAAAATAGAAAGAGAATAAAACAAGATGTTGTAGGGAATTTTTGTTATGTTAAAGCTGCCAAAGGAAGGCAAAATGATTTGTCTCACCTAAACAATGCCAGCTACTGCTTTGCAAACAGCAATGACAAAGCGCTCAGGAAGGAATTGGGCTAGATGAATCGCTGGACCGCTGCCATCCTCCGTTACAACCTTTCCGCTTCTGACCATTGCGATGAAATGCTTACTCTTCAAATACTTCCCAGTCGCCTGTCCCTTTGAAACCACAATAGGCTACCAAGTTTCAGCACTTTGATTTCTATGACTTTGTTAGGAATTAGTCTTCCGTGAACTTTCACAGAATGCATGAAAACATGAACGGGAGTTTCTGTGGAATCCATGAAAGCATTGTTAAAGCAGTACCAGACATAAATGTAACTGAATCACCAGAAGGGTGGAAAAGATTAATTATGATGTGGAACATCAGATGTCAAATTTTACTGTGTCTGGCTTATTCAATACTGTTGGTGCCCAAATCACCCACCTTCTTTTTCCCAAAAAATGTCCCTCACACATCTCTCCTCAATCCTTGTGACTTGGGTGGACTCGTTCCTGGGCTCTCAGAGCGGGTTTGGTTGGCCTGAGGGTCAGCACATCCCAACATCCATGACCAGTGTCTGTCTAGGAAAACCAGGAAAGCATGGCAAGGTACTCGGAGCCCCCTGAGGACGTGCAGTGGGGAGATGAATGAGACACAGAGCAGAGGGCTTCTGAGAGCACCTTGCCGAGACCTGCCGGAGAGTAACGTCCTCAGGGAAGGCCAGGACTGCCCGGGAGACCGCACCTGGTCTGTCTCCTGGCCTGTGGTGCAGGCCCCGCACCTGACCATATGCAGATGAGGCCACCGAGAGCTGTGGGTCAGGCCCCGCACCCCCAGATCTGCGCAGCTGTGGAGGAGCGCAGTGGCCCCAGCTTCCCACTGGTCGGATTTTCCTCTGGGGTGCTGGGGAAAAGGGATTTCCTCTGAATATAGGAATGCTTCCTTCTATTTACGCTTATATTTACTTCCTCTGGTTAAAAAAAAAGTCAGAGTGGCATAGTAATTGATACTTTTAATAGAAATCCACACATTCTCGTCTGTTTATTTTAGTAAAACTACATTTTTCTTCAGCCAATCTCTCTCCAAGATCTTTCTTTACAATAGTGTGCTTCTTTGGGTGTTGATGTTACTGGACAAATAAAAATTTGATTGGTTTAGTAGTTGGTATGTCATATTTATGCTGAAGTATGAAAGTTTCTGTTTCTATTTTATAACCAATGATAGCAATTTAAGTACAAACTAGACCCAGGGAATAATATGTTCATAGAATTTAGAAGAATTAGATTTAGATTTTTTTTTTTGGTCTTTTTGATGGGGTCTTTCTATGCAGTTTGGGCTGGCCTTGAGCTCACTTTGTAGCCCACCCTGGTCTGAAACTTGCGATGATCTTCCTGCCTCAGCTTCCTGTGTGCTGGGATTGCAGGTGTGCATTTGAACCTGTTAACCATGAACTGAACAACCAGAACTGTGAGCAAGACAGACCACTCCTGGTTGCCATGCAGTGTGTCTCCATGCCCGGCTGGGTGGTTTTTGTTTTTTGTTTTGTTTTTGAGAGATACCCCTCTGTAATACCATTTACGTGTTATTAAATTAAAAGCTATCGGAAAACAAGCTCAATACCTCTCCAGTGTGAGTTCATAGTCCCCATTCATCTAAGAACTGGCCAAAGGCAGATGTTTTTGTCACTCTCATCAATGAAACACAACACCCAACACCCACAAATGAAAGAAGCATAGTTTTATTTGGAGTCACAGTTTCAGGTGTTTCAGTCCACGGTCACAGGTTCAAAAGCAGAGCCGGCGCAGTGGAGGGGTGTGGGCAGAGGCGAGCTGTCACACCATGGTGGCCAGGAAGCAGAGAGAAAAGGGAGGAGCTGGGGGACAGCATCTTCCGGGTCAGGCCCCAGCATCCTGGCTCTTCTCAACAGGCCTCACCTCCAATTTCCGATAGCAGCAGGAACGTCCTTAGAAGGTTTGGGAAATTCCGTTGTGAAACCATCATATGTCACTTGCCAGGTAAGTGGCTCTTTCACACTTCATCTACCATATAGAAATTGGCTTCTTCCATCATCTGTGGAGTCACTTTCAGTGTATTATCTTAATAGAAAATTATCCATTTAAAATTCTCTTCGCATTATCACTTCCCAGTTTACATCTTCCACTACTTGTGCCTTTTTAAAAAATCTTGTGATTTCTGGTTTTTGTTGTTGTTGTTGTTTTGTTTTTGTTTTTTGCTACCAGAAATCAAACTCAAGATTTCTGGGTTTTAGTGTTCTTTCATATTTCTCTTTTCTTGTTTTGTTATTTTAAATTCTGCTGGACCCCTACCTCTAAGGCGTGTGTGGCTTTGCTGGTGGTTTAACGTGGTTTTTCATGTAAAATCCCTTTGGATGTGGGGTATACATGTGTGAGCTCCCCACAATGGGCGTAATCATGATGTACTGCAAACATGTGCCAACGAAAATAGATACTTTTAAAATACCTCTAAAAATAAAAGCTCTTGGGCTCCTTACTTTTGGTTTTCTTTAGTGTAGGGTGGATAACATGATTTTGCTTTTCTTTGCCCCATTTACTGCCCTGGAAAGATGAGCAGGCAGCTCCTCTCTTCCTGCGATGGAGGTGCCAGGCAGTGCTTCCCATTTGTCTTTTTTTTTTTTGGTACCAAGGATTGAACTCATGACCTTGTGCTGGCCAGGCAGGCACTTACACTACTGAGCTAAATCCCCAGCCCGAGTTTTCATCAGAAAGGCTGTGCTTCAGCAGTAGGGAATGGCAATCTTTAATTATATGAGAAAATCACTCAGTGGTGGCCATGCTGACAGAGTGCCATAGCTGGCCCCTGTTTTCATATTTGAATTCATTCCCGAAGCATGCTTCTCAGCTGCCTCCTTTCCTCCCTTTAAAATCAAACCTTCTGCAACCACAGCTGCAAAAATCGCACCCCATCTATCAGATGGCTGGGTTTCATGAGACTCCACCGGGCACAGTGATGTGAAGCTTTATAAAGGGAAGTGAGGCCTTGCTGCAGGAGGGAGGAAGCACAGGCGTTCGGGGAGACCCAGGACCCATGGGGCCACCCCTCAGGCTCCTGTCTCGGTCACACAGGACTTGGCTCGTCTTTGACTCATTAAGCACCGACTTGTCGATAGGGTATCTTGGTTCAACAGAGCCAAGGCACAAGCGTACAGAGGGCTTTCATTGCTCTCTGATCACTTAGCGAAAACCTAGGTTTATACCTTGCTAAACAAGATGTGCCCATCTATCTGTGCATGTTCTCCAAACCAATGCAAGTAACAAGCGAGAACAGCACGTCTCAAGGGGCGTCTCAGACTTACACGGCACATTGCAAAGCCACGGCTGGTTTACTTCATCCTGTTTGTATGGAGAAGGCAGGACTGTGTTTCCAGGCTCCCCAGGAGACACGTTAAAGCTCCCCCAACTGGCTACCACCCAGCCCTACCCTTAGCTCCCCTGGAAGATATTTTCCTGTTTCCAGGCTCTTGGCTGGACTTTGCTCCTGTTGCTGGACCGTGACCTTCTACACCTGATACCTGCTCTTTATTTGCACTCAAAGTGGACTTCTCCATTTCTTGAGGTGACCTGACAGTGTGCTCCGGGTTTCGCAACAGCTGCTCCCCACCTGCACTGGGGCACAGCTCCACGCAGACACACACACACACACACACACACACACACACACACACACACACACGAAGTGTGCACTGTGCTGCCGTGGTCACGTCTCAGTTGCTCCTGGATCAGAGCGTCCAATGCTCTGCTCTCTGCTTATGTTTCAAATGCAAGTTATCGGTGTGTTAATTTATTTTACTTTAATCTCTGTAGTATTTTGGAGAAAGCACAGAGGCTTTGTAGCCTACTGAAGCCCCCGCTGTCCTAAAGTCATTCAGAAGCAACCACCTAAGCTTATAACCTCGAGGCTCTCTCTCCTTCAGTGACACATGAAATACCATTTTCTGCCCCATTTCTCCTGCCGGCCCTCAATCTGCCTGTCTGGTTGCTTTTATGTTTTCTCTACTCCTGTTAAGCTGATTCACACACTTTCAGATGCTAAGCTGATTCTCTCATTGCCTGTCTTAGCTGTACTCCCTTGCCCTTCTCCTCCCCTCCCTCTTCCTTTCTGACCTTTCTCTGCCTCTTCCTGCTCCTCCTTCTCTTCCTCCTCCTCCTCTTTCTTCCCTTTCTCTTTCTCCTTCTTCCTCTCTTTCAGTACCTGACATTAGGTTTCCTAAATACTGCATTCTCGCAGATTTTGCATTAGGCCTGCTACGGAATGATAGATTTCGGTACATCCTGTCTCATGCCCAAACACCCATTAATTGAACAAATGATAGCACCTTCACCTTTGGAATATTCTACTCATCACATCAATCTGTGATCTGAGCCTGTTCTACATGACCACTGCTTTCTTGATTTCTCACAGTGACATCTCATATGCTTCTTGAATCTCCTTTTAGAGACCTCACACTATAAATTTTCCAGACTCTTCCCATTAGACTATTTGCCATGTTTGTCTACTTTTGTGCAGCAGTTCTGTCAATGTAGCATTCAGTGATAATGTGGAACTATTCTGTGTCCACTGCCGAAGACTTTAGTGCTAAGTCCATCTTTTATGAAGCTGCCTGGAATTGTTAACTGTGGTGTCCTCTCTTTACTTGAGTAAGAACTGTCAGCAGATTAGTGACCTCTGTGAGTGACCAGATGATTGACACAGACCAGCAAACTGAGGGTGGAAGATCCTCCTCCTGGAAGTGAGTGGATCATGGGGCAGGCTTGTAGCCTGGACAGAATAAAAACAGGAAGAAGAAAGGTGTTTTCCTTTCTGGAAGGTTCCCACTGTCTGTGGACTTTGGCCTCTACTATCTTCAGCTTCTGAATGGAGACTCACCCCGGGAATTCCTCAGTGAGCTCTGACAGCCACGGTGTCCTCCAGCTCTGCGGAGCGCAGAAGGCCGTTTGGATTCTGCAGCCCCTGGTCCTGTAGACAGCCACTGTGATCCTACCTGTTAAGTATATGTAATTTATATAATTTATATTGATTCAGCTCCCCTAGAGAGCACTGACTAATGTGCAGTCTACTTATCTGTTCTAATTATCCACAAGAGTTGCCCTGGTGACTCCTTTCTGGCTCATTGCTCTCTATCATAGAAATCACCTCCGGGGTCCAGGTTTCCTCTCAAAGGTCCTCCGGCTTTGTAGACGGCAGTCTGCTCGTGCGCCCTGAGTCCACGCCTTCCGGCTCGCTCCAGCGCTGGCAGTGTTGATGGACGTGATTTTCCCTTTTTCTCTTTTACGTATTTCTCGCCTGACCCGAGCCAGCGGTAAGCACCCTGAAGAAAGCCTTAGACATGTCTTCCATTACCATCTTCTCTCACTACCCCTGCATTTATTACAAGGAAAATAGTCACATTTAAACCTGACTGTACTTCCTTGAGAAATAACTTTCCCAAGAATGAGTATATAGATTTAAAACTGTTCTTGATAACTTTTAAGAATTGCATATACAGTTTCTGTACCTCAGTCAAGAACATTACTTACCTTGCATACACTGAGTACCAAGAGGTTTCCCTAACTGTCCATTGACTAAAAATTTATGCCTTATGGCTGAACCTAGAGCATCTCTTTATGAAATTTACAATGACTAAGATTTATGTGAAGTCAATTTGAGATAATATAATGAAGAATTTGGAAACAGAATTCTAAGAATTTTAAGACCATCCTCATAATTTAAGATGTAAATTAAGTCACATTAAACCTTTTGCCTTGGACAAAGTTTAAAACAAGATAGAGAAGAAGAGATTTGGTGACACATAATGATATACAGACTGTAAAGATAAAAGGCAATGTAGCAGTGTAGAAATTTGATTCTATTAATTGTCCAGCCTGATGAAGGAACCCAGTATGGAAGGATGGGTCCTTTGATGCCCTCAATGGTGAGCTTGTATAATTGAGACACTGTCTGTCTACTGATTTTTGGCTTAACTCTGGGATTTTAAAAGTTTTGTTTTTAAATTCATAGGTAATTTGCTTTTCTGTAGTGTGTGAAACATTGCTCAAGTCTAAGTACACTGTGAAATGGCTAAATCAACTCCCAGGACCTCACACATGTTATTGTTTTCTGTGATGAGGAAACATTATATTCACTGCCTTTTAACATTTTCAAAGAATGCTACACTTATTAACTAGTCACCATGATATACAAAAGATCTCATACAGTCTATACAGTCCTCCATGCAACCGAAGCTTTGTAACTTTCATCTAACACCCCTAGACCCTCATCTCTGCCTGTATCTAGCCAGTCTATGCTTTATTTTTGTAAGATCAACATTTTTAGGTTCCACACATAAGTAAGGTCTTGCAGTACTCTCTGTGCTTGGCTTATTTCATCTAACTTAGTGTCTTTCAAGTTCCTCTATGTCAGAGATGAGATGATTTCCTCTTTTATTAGGGATGAGTAGGGTTTCATTGTGTGTATGCACCACACTTTCTGTTCATCTATTGATGGGCACTTGGGCTGATCCTCTATTTTGTCTCTTGTGACTAATACCACAATGAACATAAGAATGCAATTTTTTGACATAAAATTCTCATTTCTTTTGTATATAGAACCAAAAGTTAATGAAAAACAAGTGTTAGCAAGGACACAGAAAAAAGAGAACACCCACACACTGTTGATGGGAATGCAAATTAATAGAGTCATCATAGAAAACAGTATGGACAAAACAGAAAATGAGAAATAGAGCTGTGATATGATCCAACAATCTCATTTCCATGAGTCTCAACTTATCAGCTCTGGGGTCTAAGCATCCCTTGATATAAACTACTTTTTCTAAGATATGTTAAGAACCATAAAAACCTAGATATCACAGAAAGTGTAAGTTAACCTTGATTTCTAAAATCAATCTTTTCATGTTTTATTGAAGTTCTGACTGCAGTTTCAGCCCCTTCCCTACAAATGGCAGGAGACCTTTGTTTAGTGCTTGCAATGAGGTGGGCTATTCTTGCTGAGACCATCTGTGAAGTTTAAACCAATTCCTTAAGTTAGATTTCTTTGATTTAAAAGATGATGTGAGTTGACCTGGAGTTTAGAATTCACAGATGCATTTTTGTCCCTAATTATGTCCCTTTGCCTCTGTATGCAGGGTTTCCTTTTTTTATTTTTTATTTTTTTTACTAGAACTGAAATGCAGGGCTTCTCACTTGCCAGGCAGGCACCTCATGCAGGGTTTGCTAAGCCACAAGAATATAAGGAAGTTTTTCCACTGTCATTTCTTCAGTACAAGGGACAGAGATTGAGATATGTATTACAGGTGTAAGGAATTAATAAGATTGAAGGCCTGTTTATTGTCTCTCCAAAATAAGAATCAATGTGTCACTTTATAAATTATTGGTTGTTATGGAATAAATACCTATGTAATGTGGTTGAAGTTAGCGTGAGGAAGACAAGGCTGTAAATCTGAGGAATGATTCATTCTTTTAGACTTTCACAAAACAAGTGAGTTTCCTTTACATGGAAATCACTGAATGAATGGGGTAGACAATAAAACCAGAGAACTGTTTTGTCTGATTGTCAGAGGTAGACCAGATGTCCTCAGTCTCCTAGGGATCAGTGTTTTGCCCATCACCCATGGGATATGAAGCATCTTTGACAACTTACAAAATGCAGTTAATTTATACTTTGAAGAATATTATACTATACTGGAATTTTATAAGCTAAAATATTTAAAACACTGAGTTATTACTGATACAAATTGCAATAAAGTTAGAAAATCTTAACCAAACTCTGATAAAAGACATGGTGTGCTTTCTAAGCTTACGTACCTGAAGACCTACAGAGTATAGAAATAAAGAAGTCAGGTTATTTTTTAATTTAAAAAATTCTTTAGAACCTGATTAAAACAACTGCTGGTATTAATAGATTGTAGGAGTCAAATTTATTTTTCTGCATTAGAGGATTAATGCCTTCTGAGTACTTTTCTTCCTTACATCTGTAGTTTTATCCTGGTTTGTATTTTGGGAGGTAGGAACATGAAAATATTCAGTTCACATATTCAGTATGGTGCAGCAGAGCACTGGGAACACTCATTTCTCCTCCACCCTCCTCGTTTTCTTTTTTTCCTTTTGTTCCTCTCTTAAACTTTGTTGCTTTAGTCATAAAGCGTGAATGACACAAAAAATCTTTTTTGTCATTTTTGCCAGGAGATTGGGTATTTTAACCTACAAGCAATCATAATGTATCCTTTCTCTGAACACTTTTACGGCCTTTTTCAAATACTAAGTTCAAAGAGAAGAATTTCTTGGGTCTTTGAACTGTGAACTAGTAATTATATGTTTAAATTCTGTTAATATTTATATATCCAGGGGAAATAGTACATCAAAGTACAGGCATTCAGAATATAACATGAATAAGAAGAGGGCAGAAAGTACCTGCAATCTTAAAACTGTGGCAAATCAGATACATGTGAATAAGTAGATGGAACAAGAATTCAAGGGCACCGAAACAAACTCCAAAACAGGATGTGTGGTGTCAGTACATCAGAAGACAGATGGATGGATGTCTTTACTGATAAAGGTGCATATTCTTGGATGTAAAGGAAATAATGACTTTGCTTAAAAGGGTCATATTCCTTTCAAATAATTAGCACTCAGGAAATGTCAACTAGTATTGATAGGTTAAGACATGTTTAATGAGTAAGTACACAAGATACAGGATAAAAATTTCATGTTTTATAAAACTTCAAAAAACTTAGCTAAAATGCATTGGAAAGAAAGTACAAAACTGAAATTATTAAAAGCATTCTTGAAATGATGAGAGATAAAACATTTAAAGAAGGATTAAGTTGATGTATGCAGGTTTCATTTTAAAGAGAATGATCTATATAGTTTGGATCTTGTGTTACTTAAAGCATCATGCATTAAAAGTTTAGGCTCCAAGCTGGTACCTGCTACTGAATTTGTGCAGCTTTAAGGGGTGAGGCTTAGTAGAGGTCCTTGGTATGTTGAGGAGTGACCTTAGAGGTGACTGTGGTATCCCAGCCACTCCCTCTTGCTCACTTTTGATTCCTGACCACAAGATGCATGATTTTAGCTCAGCCCACTGTTCTTGCCATTACATGATGGTGTAGGCACCAGAATTTTAAAATATTGTGACCATAAAACTCATAGATAATTCAAAACACTTACTGCTAAAATAGAAGACTATTAATAATTATACTGGTATGATACCTATAAACCAAAGTACCAGCAAAACATGGTTGAATGCTATACTATTCAAAGCATGATGTGCAAAAAAATTAAAATTTGCTACCAGGTCTACCTAGTTTAGATTTCTAAACTCAAACCTTGATGACATTTCCCTGTAGTACCAGCTACTTGGAAAGCTGAGGAAGGAAGGTAACTGAGCGTAGAAGTTTGAGACCAACCGGAACCACATAGTGATACCTCATCTCAAACAAAGCAAAGCAAACACAAAAGTCCTGAATTCTCTTCCTTTTGCATGATAGTCATTCCTAGTTGAGTAATTTCTGAACATTTTGCCTGAAATATAACATAAATTCAGCAACATTTAAACAATTCATTTTTGTATTATCTTTTTCTTTGTACCAGGGATTGAAACCATGACCTCTTGCTTGCCAGGCAGGTGCTGAGCTACTGAGCTGTATCTCCAGTTCTCTTTGTGTGATCTATTAAAATATCTCCTCTAGGATTCTTTTACATCCATCAGAATGTGTTAATAACATCCTCAGTCCCAAACCCTTTATCATTAAATTAAATAACTATGAATGGTGAGAACTTAGTGATAAAACATAATATTTACTGGATTCATAGAAAAAATATCTCCTTTATTAGAATAAAGGAGATATTTTGTTACTAATTTAGAAATGGCACCAATGCAACAACTTTAAGTATATTAGATTTTGTTTTGCTTTGTTTCTGTGACAAAAAAAGTAGTAGCACTGGAAAATTATTTTAGCCTTTGTGCATAATCCAAAGTAGTATATGTATAGTGAAATATTATTCATTATAAATCATAGAAACTCCATCTGTGGAGTTAAACATAATTTGTAAGATAGTTTCAAATAGCTGCATAAATGGGCAATCCATTTAAATATAAGATCTCAGCTAAACATTTGAGATGCATTAATCCCCCACTTTTTTTTGCTATTTTAATTTCAAATGTTTCTGTAGCTAAATGTCTAAAATTTTAAATAGAAAATTCCAGATATAAATGTCATAAGTTTTATTTTTTTAATTTTATTTAAAGAGAAAAAACAGCAAAACAGAAAAAAAGGGTAAAAACAATACAGAATTTCAAAAAACAATAAATAGTAAGAAATCACTAGTTGATAAATTACCTATTGTCTTCTTAGATATAGTTATTCAAGTTACAAAATTAAAACATACAAAGTGGACATTCAAACAGTGAGGCTGCAAACAGTTCTGTTCAATGATCCAACAGAAACTTAGCAACATGATTATCAATCCTACACACTTAAACACACATGCAGTTATATCCTTTAGAGCACTTTATTTTCCTCCTTTTGCTTTTTAAGTCCTTTATGTGTTTAGTTATATCATGTTTCCAGCTTGCTCAGTACCTTACTGATTTGTTTTGTTGTTGTTATTTACTTTTTAATCACCTTATATAATTTTGTTCCTTTGTTTTTGAGTTTCTCCTCATTCATTCCCCATGGATCAGTTTTGGTGGAGTTGGGAGTTTTGGGAAGTATTTTGTTACTTTCTTATCTTTTTAAAAATTTTTTTAAAATTTATTTTAAAGGTAGTAAAATACATCAGAACAAGACAAATCAAAGCCATTTGAGACAGTGCAGTGAAATTAGTACAGGGCTTCATGGCAGGTTACTGGGATAATAGTAATAGGTACCACAGTATATCTCACTATCTTCACAATAGTTGTTCTTTCAATCAGGTATAGCAAAATCAAAGGAAATACAGAACATTATAGAACTTGTCAAAACAGAATATTGATTAGAGCAGTACAATTAATCAGAACAAAGCAAAACAATGATAACAATATTTGCCTTCAAAGATATGGGAGAAGGAAATCCCCCCTATTTGCTAGACTGCATATGGTCAGCCTCCCAAGAGATGCTCAGACCTCTGGCTCTCATTTACTAATGGGGGGGGATGGGATGTTTGATTCTCAGCCTGTGCCAGTAGGCTCACAGCCTCTTACTAGGGTGGCAAGCTGGATGCTTGGTTTCCTGGTGCCCTAAATTCCAACATGGCATGGATCTCAGGAGACACTGATGGTTCTAATCCTGGGGTAGCTGTGGCTTTCCAGGCCACAGCTGCTTACCAGGGCAGTGAGCTGGTTGCTTGGTTTCTCAGCGCTCTAAGTTCCAACATGGCATGGATCTCAGGAGACACTGGTGGTTCTCGCGCTGGGGTGGCTGCGTTCTGCAAGGCCACAGCCACTTACCAAGGCAGTGAGCTGGTTTCTTGGTTTCCCAGCACCCTAAGTTCCAACATGGCTGTCATAAGTTTTAAATTGCATATTATTCTAAGGGGTGTACTAAAATCTGGTGTCACTCCATCCTTTCTCACATATGAATTATCTTTCTATATAGTTTAACTGTGCTGTGTGGATTACATACCCAGAGGTAATCATAAAGCCATCTCAATTGTCAGAAAGATGTGACATTGTAGTTAATTGTTATACTAGTCACTTCTCATCAATAGGTCAAATACACAACATCCACAGCTGGAAAGACAGACTTATTGAGGTTCACAGATTTTAGAGGGTTCAGTCCATGGTTGGCTGGCTACAAAGCAGAAACAGCAAGGTAGAAGGGCATGGCAAGGAGTCCTTCTCAGCCCATGGCTTTCAGAAAGAACAGAGGGCAAAGGGAGGAACAAAAGATGACAGCAAACCATTCCAGGTCCCACATCAAGTGGGCCACTTCTAACTAGGTAGGTCTCATCTCTAACAGCACATTCAGCAACTGAACATGGGTTAATTTGTTAATGAGTACAGCACCTCCATGATCCATCACCTTCCAAAGCTCTACCTCTGAATACCTCTGAATTCATATATATCGAAGTCACAACATTGTGTTTAAATAACCCAGTGTTGTAGTCTACTGCTACATCACAGGGCCTATGTCATTCATCATAATTTTCCTCATCATGTAAGTGTTATCTCACATCATCACAAAAGGATGAAAATATTAGAGTATGTTGAGATGGGACTGGAGTGGAGAGAGAGAATACTGTTTGTTTATAGTATTTTGTTATAATTGTTCTATTTTAATATTAGATGCTGTCAATAATCATTTACTGTGTATTATTTATAAATTATACTTAATCATAAGTATATGTGGGTAGGAAGAGCATCACATATATGAAAGTTTGGAACTACCTGAAGCTTCAAGCATACACTGAATGGTCTTGACATGTACCCGCCACAGACAAAGGGAATTATTCTAGTTGGGATTCCTTTAGAAATTAAGTTTGTGAAAAACATCTTCCTGGTCAGGGCAAGATCTGCAGGACACCTCAGTGGTCAAGGCAGCCTTAATGGAAAACTGTGTCTTCTTGGAAAATGGCAGAAGAAACAGAATGCTATTGAATTTTAAATATTGACTTTGCTTCCACACCCCGCCTTTCTACCATGCACCACGGGACACAGGACTGTCACTGCCATACAAGGCCGTGCTCCCCAAGCCCACCCCTTCCACGCCTCCACCATCCCACTGTATGCTATGGACACAGGTCCTCCAGTGGCACGCAGGGCCTCTTCTGCACCCCTGTAGTCCTGGCATGGCTCTCTGGGACCCTCAACCTCCTGGACCTAGTATAGCTGTTGATCTTCAGCTCCCTCCCACTCCTCCTCCCAGAACATTGGACTGTAGTGGACTAACCATGCAGTATTGAGGGGATACTCAGTAACCCCTCATCCAAACAGAAGACCTTAGCAGGCTTCCATCAGTGTGGTGAGTTTGCCCTTAAAATAGGAATACAGTTTGCCACCTTCAGTGGATAAACAGGAGGAATAGCCAAGCCCTCTCCAGAAGTAGAACCTTAGCAAGCTTGGCAAGAGTGTGGGTGAGACCTTCCTTCACACATAGAACATCAGGTAGGTAGAGGAGGGTGCAATTAAGGCCTCCCCCAACCTGGAGAAAATTAAAAGGGCCTATGAGACACCCAGAGACACAGTAGAGTCCCAGCCAAAACAAACACTATAGACAGGGAGATCTGATGAACTGGAACAACCTGAAGATACAGTAACAGCAGGAAATATGGGGTGATTTACATCAATACCCCTAGGCTTGTCAGCCTAGGAAGAATATAGAACTCATCCCACAGGCCCTGCAGGAGGAATTCAGGTGACTGGCCCATCTCTTCATTGTGACCCCAGTAGTTGGACAAACATCAACCACACAGTAGGATCCTAAGATACACACTGCTGATAGGTGAGACTGGTGGGATTGAAAGACCAAATATTAGCTCAACTGGTGAAAATGACAAAATGAAAAAGCAAAATCCAATCTCAAACATCAAAATGAAAAAGCAAAATCCAATCTCAAACATCTAGTCCATCAGGAGTAAATACTAGAGACATTGAAATAGAGGGCTTTAAAAGTCACACACCAGAAATCTCTGAAAATATAGCAAGTGAAATAAAAATACAAATCCATGAGGCTATAGAAGAAATCAAATTAGAAGTAATCTCCCATGTAAATACAGAAATAGCAACCTTAGTAAAAGGAATTGCTAAGCACAGCTAGAGAAGAAATAGATAAAAAAAGTACAAGAGCATGGGAAAATGATGGAAACCTTGAATGAATAATATAGAAAACAAGCAGAAACCATGAAACTAACTCAAAAAGATAGCTAAGAAATAAAAAATTCTATTGGAAAGCTGGCAAAGCCATTTAAATGAAGTGAGGACAGAATTTTGGACCTTGAGGACAGGATTGCAATTAGCAATCATAAAAGATTAGAACTTTTTAAAAAAACAAAGCAGTATGAAATTACAATCCAGCAGCTTCAAGATGATGCCAAGAGAAATAATATAAGACTAATAGGCATCAGAGAAGATGCAGGAGTCAACGCAAATGATGTAGGTTAATTATTTACAGAAGTAATAGCAGAAAATTTCCCAAATATGTGGAAAAAATCTGATATGCAGATAAGTGAGGCATATAGAACACCAAACAGTCACAACCAACATAAATCTACAACCAGACATATAATAATTATATCACAGACATACAACATAAAAACAGAATACTAAAAGCTGTTAAAGAAAAGACACAACTGCCCTATCAGGGAAAGCCCATTAAAACCATGGCAGACTTTTCAGCACAAACCCTCAAGTCAAGACAAACTTGGAGTGAGGTGTTTCAAGTCCTGAAAGAAAACAGCTTTCAATCCAGATTGATGTACCCAGCAAAACTTTCTTTCAAATTTGATGGACAAACAAGATACTTCCACGACAAAGAACAACTGAAGGAATTTATGTCCACCAAACAAACCCTAGAGAGAGTATTGAAAGACATAGTAGATAGAGATAACAATGACCACAATATCCAGAACAACAACAGAAAGAAACCACCAGGCTGGACATGCAATTAAACAAGGGGGAAAAGTAGAAAACAAACAACTGGAACATAACATGGCAAAGTTGAGCCACTACATATCAGTTATAACCATCAATGTAAATGGCCTCAATTCACCTATCAAAAGAAATAGGTTGACAGAATGGATCAAGAAACAGGATCCCACAATATGCTGTATACAAGAAACACATCCTAATCAAAAGGAAATCCATTGATTAAAAGTCAAAGGATGGAAAAGAGTATTCCATGCAACAGGAACCCAGAAAAAAGCAAGGGTAACTATTCTGTTTGCAGACAATGTGAACTTCAAACCTAAAATGATTAAAAGAGATAAAGAAAATCATTACATACTTGTTAGTAGAAAAATTCAAGAGGAAGAACTAACAATTATAAATATATATGCACCAAACACAGGAGCACCCAACTATATAAGACAAATACTAATGGACATGAAAAACCAAATACACAAGAACACAGTTATAACAGGGGACCTTAATACCCCATTGTCACAATGCGATAGATCAACTAGACAAAAAGTCAACAAAGAAATAATAGAACTCAATCATACTTGTGGGCTAATGACTTAGTAGATGTTGACAGAGTGTTCCACCCAACCACATCAGAATGCACATGCTTCTCAGCTGCACCTAGGACATTCTTCAAAATAGACCATATATTATTCCATAAAACATTCATAAGTAAATGCAAAGGTATTGAAATTATTCCATGTATACTATCTGACCATAGTGCACTGAAACTGGAAATTAATGACAAAAGAAATTGCAAAACCTGCATAAATACATGGAACTTAAATTACAACCTTCTGAACAACAAGTGGGCTACAGATGAAATTAAAAAATAAATAAAACAATTCTTACAACTCAATGAAAATATTACTGTAATCTGTGGGATGCAATTAAAGTGGTCTTAAGAGGGAAATACATGGCAATAAATTGTCATATCAAGAAAACAGAACAAGCACAAATAAACAACCTAATGCTACATCTCAAGCTTCTAGAAAAAGTAGAGCAAGTTAAACCCTAAGCTCATAGAAGAGAGGAAATTGTAAAGATCTGAGCAGAAATTAAGTCAGTTGAAACTAAAAAAAATACAAAGAATTAATTTATCAGAAAGCTGTCTTTTTTAAGAGAATAAACAAAATTGATAAACTTCTGGCTAATCTTATCCAAAAAAAAAAGAAAGAAAAAACCCAAATTCATGCAATAAGGACTGAAGAGAAGGAAATTACCACAGATCCCATGGAAATTCAAAAGATCATGCACACCTACTTTGAAAACCTCTACTCAGATAGAATGGAAAACACAGAGGAGATGGACAGATTTCTAGAAATATATGAACTATCAAAGCTCAATCAAGAAGATATAGCAATTTTGAACAACCCAATAACAGCTACTAAAATTGAAAACATGATTAAAAACTTAGCAAGAAGAGCCCAGATCCTGATGGATTCATGGTTGAATTCTATAAGAAATTTAAAGGAGATTTAATGCCAATACTCCTTAAACTCTTCAATGCAATTGAGAGAGAAACAGTCCTCCCTAACTCATTCTTGGAGACAAGTATCACTCTGATACCAAAACCAAAGACCCAAGCATAAAGGAGAACTACAAGTCATTCTCACTAATGAACATTGATGCAAAGATTCCCAATAAAATACTGGCAAATAGAATGCAACAAATCATCAAGAAGATTGTACATCATGACCAAGTGGGATTCATTCCAGGAATGTAGGGATGGTTTAACATATGCAAATCAATAAATGTAATACACTACATCAACAGAGCCAAAAACAAAAACAACATGGTCATCTTAATAGATGCAGAAAAAGCTTTTGATAAAGTACAACACTTGTTCATAATAAAAACCATCTAGAAACTCAGAATACACAGTATCTACCTCAATCTCATAAAGGCCATCTATGACAAACCAACAACCAACATTATACTAAATGGACAAAATGAACAGCCACCAATTAGTATAGTATACCAATTGGTATACTAATTGGACAAAAATTGAAAGCTTTCACTCTAAAATTAGGAACAAGACAAGGATGCCCATTATCACCACTCCTATTCAATATAGTTCTGGAAATATTAGCCAGAGCAATCAGACAAGAGAGAGAAATAAAAGGAATAAAGATAGGAAAGGAAGAAATTAAATTATCACTATTTTCAGATGACATGATACTCTATATAGAAGACCCAAAAAACTCCATTAAAAGACTACTAGAGGTAAAAAAAAATTCAGCAGTGTAGCTGGATACAAAGTCAATGCTCAAAAATCAATAGCATTCCTGTAAACAACCAAAAAACTCCCTGAGAGAGAAATTATGGAAATATTGCCTTTCACAATAGCATCTAAAAAAATCAGATACTTAGGAATCAACCTAACCAAGAATATAAAAGATCTATATGCTGAAAATTATACTACTCTAAAAAAGGAGATGGAAGAGGATATTAGAAAATGGAAGGATATTCCTTGCTCTTGGTTAGGAAGAACCAACATTGTGAAAATGGCCATACTCCCAAGACTGTTATACAGATTTAATGCAATCCCAATCAAAATAACATTAATATACCTTACAGATCTAGAGAAAACACTCCAAAAATTCATTTGGAATCAGAAGAAACCTAGAACAGCAAAGCCAATTTTGGGCAACAAAGGCAAGATAGGAGGCATCTCAATTCCAGACTTGAAACTACATTACAAAGCTACTGTGATAAAATCAGCATGGTACTGGCAAAGAAATAGACCTGAGGATCAATGAAACACATTAGAAGATGCAAACACAACTACAAAGACACTTAGCAACTTTATATTTGACAAAGGGGCTAAATATGTTCACTGGAAGGATAGCTTCTTTAATAAATGTTGTTGGAAAAATTGGATCTCCACATGCTGAAGACTGAGAATAGACCCATGCCTATCACCATACACTAAACTAAAATCAAAATGGATCAAAGATCTAAACATTAAAATAGAAACACTAAATCTACTAGAAGATAAGGTAGGTAGAAGTCTTGGAGATATAGGGGTAGGCAGAGAATTCATGAACAAAATGCAAATTGCACAGGAAATACTTCAAAGAATCAGCAACTGGGATCTCATATTATTAAAAAATTTTTGCACTTCAAAATAAATCACCAACAGAGTGAAAAGAAAACCCACAGAATGGGAAAAAAATTTTAACCAGCAACACCTCAGACAATGGACCTATATCCAAAATATATAAAAAATTAAAAAACATCAGGGCCCCAAATCCAAAGACCCTTTCCAAAAATGGGCACCTGAGATGAACACACATTTCTCAGATAAACACATACAAATGGCAAATAAATGCATGAAAAAATGTTCACCATCACTGGTCATTTGAGAAATGCAAATTAAAATAACACTGAGATTTCATCTCACTCCAGAAAGAATGGCTGCCATCAAGAAATCAATTAACAATTGTTGGAGAGACTGTGGCAAAAAAAGAACACTTTTCCACTGTTGGTGGGAGTACAGACTGGTACAACCACTGTGGAAATCAGTATGGAGATTCCTCAAAGTAGTAGGATTGGAAGTTCCATTCAATCCAGCTATTCGCTTTCTGGGTATTTTCCCAGAAAAAATGTAAAGGTCATGTCACAGTGATACATGTGCACCCATGTTTATAGCAGCACAATTTGTAATAGCTAAGTCTTGGAAACAACCAAAATATCCATCAACCACAAGGTGGATGAAAAAGATGTGGTGTCTTTATACAATGGAATATTTCTCAGCTATAAAAAAGGATGATCTTGAGGACTTTATAGGTAAATGGAGGCAACTGGAGACTATCCTCATAAATGAAATAAATAAGAATCATATTTATAAATACCACATTGTCTCTCTAGTGTAAAAAGTAATAAAAACTGTAGGCGTAATAAGATCTGAAATGTGTAATAGCTATTATATAAAAAAATGGGAAAGAAAGTGCTCTAAAAGATATAATTGCATGTATGTTTAAGTGTGTAAGATAGATAATCATATTGCTAAGTTTTTATTGGATCTTTTAACAGAATAGTTTGCACTCTCATTGTTTGTCCATTTTATATGCTTTAATTTTGTGACTTGAATGATTATTACTAAGATGACAATATATAATTTATCAACTAGTGATTTCTTAGCATTAATATTTTTCAAGTTCTGTATTATTTCTACCCTTTTTTCTATTTTGTTTTTTTTCCTCTTTAAATAAAAAAAAATAAATTATGTTTGCTAAGGCCATTTACCCTACACTCATTCTTGGAAATGTTACTCCTTTTTTGTTCAAATTTTGCCACTTTTATAGTTTTAGCAATTGGTCTATTTTAATTATTAATCTAGTCTTATCATGATTGTTGGAATTTAACCTTATAGATTTCTTTCCTTGCCATGATTTAGATCTAGAATATTTCCCCAAAGTTTCATGTGTTCAGAGTAGGGTCGTTTGGAAAGTGCTTGCATCATGGAAGCTCTATACTCATCAGCAGATTAATCCACTGAAGAATTCAAAGCTAAATGTGCTGGTAGGCAAAGCCTGGTCAGAAGGAATGGGTCACTGAAAGCATGATCTAGGAAGGCACATCTTCCTCCCTGATCTTGCCCTTCCATCTCCACTTCCTAACTTCTGAGATATTAGTAGCTTTCTTCCCCTAACAAAAGACTTTCTACCAGGCTCTTCTTGTTTTGGGAACACACAGAAAATGAGTGAAGATATGAGACAAATAAATCTCTTTTAAATTGTGAGTGTGAGGAATTTAGACAGTGATGGGAAATAAAACAGATTTTGGTACCAGGAGTGGGGTCATTACCATGACTATGTCTGAATTTATGGTTCAGAGACTTGTGTAACTCAGAGGATTTTGGAAATGTTTGGAGATGCTGAGTAGAAACCTTCTGGAATATTGTAAGCTGAGATTCACAGAAGAATCTTTTTGGAACCCATAACAAGAAAGCTCAAAGAAATGTGCATAGTAAAAGCTAAGTTCAAGAGATTCCAATAAGCAACAACTCCATTGGATGTTGAACTAGCACCTATGTCATGTTGGCCATGTCCAGAGATTTTTCCAGATACCAGGATTAAAGTCAGTAGACTGATGGATACGCAGTGAATAATGATGAGAGAAAATTTCTAGGCAGCCCAAAGTTGAGACTCTGGAATGAATATTTTGGGCAAGTTTCAGCCAGATTTACAATGACAATGATTAGCAAAAAGACCATATAAAATCTTTTTGGTTTTTCCAGAAAAAATGGCTGCAAAGTTGTAGCAAAGGGGAGTAAAATTGCTGAAAAGACTAGCAATGAAAAGAAACCAAATATTTTGCATCAGGATAAAAGGAAAGATGGATTTTGATCTCAGAAATTAGAAAACCTCTACTCTTTACAAAGAAGAAAGCTTGAGGAGACCAGGCAGTGTGTCCCTGAGAGGGCACTGCATGAAACCGTGAGGGTGAAGCCCATAGTGCAGTCAAACTCCAGGGAACTGGAGATGCTGGCAGTGTGAGCGTCTGAGAAAGAGTGCAAGCAATGAGAAAATTCATCCTAGAAAGAGGTCATGATGGTTGCGAAGGGCAATTGGGGCCACTCCAAACCCTCTGGAGATGCTCCCTTGCTGCAGCTCATTCCAGGGGCTGGATGCAGAGTTGCAGGATTTAATGTTTGCCTTGCTTTGCCCTAGTTTTGTTTGGCCCCATTTCATTCAATCCTCATATTTCCCAGCTTGGGAATGGAAAAGGTTTCTTCTGGCACTGTAATTTGCCAGTGTATTTTCATTGTTTCAGGCCACACAGCTAAGACTTTGTTTTGAGTCTCTGGAAAGACTATTTTTTTTTTAATTTCATGGAAAAAAGTAGAACAAAATTTTGTAACAAAATAATAAGAGAATAAAAATAGTACTTGGAGTATTATTATCTCTAAAGTAGTTACTTACAGTACAAGATATGGGAATAAAATATTCTCCAAATCATATTAGCACAAACCCTTCTTTTCAATGAATTTAGAGAAACAGCATTATAACCACGTTCTGTTCTTTTCCTTTTCACCTCCTTCCTTTCCCCTTCTTCCCATCCTAGTTTCTTTTTCCTTTTGAACAATTTCTTCTCATTTGACCATATCTGTTTACATTTTAGACCTTAATTACACTTTTATTTGGCTTGAACAACACTGGAACTGTTAAATCATTGATCACAATGAGATCTATCTTCTTCTCATCAAGTCTTTCTCTGGTGACTCTTAGAGATGGACTAAGTACATCTTGAGTAAAGATTCTTTGGGGAGTCAGGAGCAGAATGTGATGGTTTATTTCTAGAATGTGCCCAGTAACCTCATGTGCTCAGAAGTGGTGTGTTTGGAAGGTGGTTGGATCATGAGAGAGTTATGTTTATCAGTCATTTACTCCACTGCAACATTCAGAGATAAATGTGCTCTTAGAAGATGGGGTCTGGTCAGAAAAGTCGGTTCACTCGGAGAGGTACCTGAAGGGTACATTCCCTCTCTGGATTGCTCCCTTTACTCGCTGATACCTGACTGAAAGTCCTGCTGGATCCTTCCATCATGCCCTTCCTGTTTGGAACCAGCTGACTATGGACTGAAACATGATTCAGAACAAACCTTTCTTCCTTGAAAGATGTATGTATGTGTGTGTGTGTGTTATTTTGTCCCAGTAACAGAAAGATTGACACTGCCTTTTTCTTCCTTAATTTCCTCATCTAGCTGAAGTCAAGGAACTACACTACCTGTTAATTGGATAGTAAATATCTTCTTAAATAGCAGTAGGAAACCCTCCAACTGACACCAGCAACATGGCAAGTGGGTGTGCTCAGCCTTGCATTGACCTTAGGATTTGCAGGTAGACAAGTCTTGAAGGACTTGATTCTGAGTATGTTCCACCTTTAGATTTTCTGAAACTCATTAGAGGAAGTCACACCACATAAGAACTAGAACCTTTAGATTCATGACCACCAACCTGACACAAGCATTTGAGATGCTCCAGAAATCCCATTACAGATCCCAATTAAGTCCCCACCCTCACCGATAATTAATACTTTCTCTGCTTCACACTTTCCCCTGTGTTGTTTTTGTCGTTTTTCTTTCATGACCTTATTTTACTTTAATTTTAAAAAGTAAACTAGTGCTAGGGTCATTTTCTCATCAACAAGTTATTCTTTGAACACTTACCTCCTCTTCTCAGGACTTGGCTCTTTTTACTTACAAACTGAATCGTATCAACATCAATATTTCTCTTGCACACATCATTCCCATCAACATGCAAGTATGATCCAGTAGTTCTCATCTAGCAAGGATTCCTTCCTGAGCCCAAAAACTCACATTTCTTTGCTCCTTTCATAGAAAAATGCATAGATCTGACTCCTGAGCCTCCTCTTCCTGGACTCCCTTAGACACTCAGCCACTCTGTCTACAGCCCCCGCTCCCACTCCTCAGTGCTCATGCCTGGGAGTTCCAGCAGGGCTAACTGCTAGTCAGTGTGTCTTTCCTGTTTAAATTCTTTCCATCGTATGAGTGACAACAAGCTCTCCTCTTTCTCTTCTTGTTGGTTTCCCCATCTCAGTGTCCTCACTCAGCTTCTCTCTGGGTTCTTCACTTCTAGATGCTAGAGTGCTCCAGGTCCTGTTTTAGATAATATGTTCCCTCCTCAAAGCTAGGCAATTCTGGTAGCCTTGTGCCCTGACATTTGATGCTTTGGTGGTTTGCAAATCCACGTTGGAACCTTGGATGCTTGGTTAACTTGCAGTGTTCCTATACCCAACTAATATTTGATTTCTCCCTCTTTAGATATAATAGACACTATGAGCATAAAACATTCCAGATAGAATTATCTCTCAGTGTTTTACATTTTCCTCACCCAGTGATTGCCATGATAATACATGGTATCATTATTCAGTGATACTCAGGCTCTGCACCTAAAACAATTATGTTATTGTTCACATCAAGTTTAGTAGCGAATTCCATAGAAATGCCTCTCACTCTTCAATCAAATCCTTCTAGGTTTCTGCACATGCACACATCACCCTTGTCAAAACTGCCCTTTGTTCTCACCCCAGATAATAAACATTGTCATAACATGGAGCTTTTTGTACTATCTCCTTCCCTTCTCTTCCTGACTCTGCTTCATTTGACCAGGAGATTTAAATTCTTTTAAATTTACAGCTCCTCAGTTTTACCCCACTGCACTCCAAGTCCCAAATCCTTGCCACTTCCTATGAGTTTCCATGTAATGTGGCTGCTGGCTTAATTTCCAGGCTCTGGAGTGGAAGCAGTAGTGCATCCACCAGCAGATTCCATGTCTAATGCCTTCCATTCTATTCTCCACCTACGGCAGTACCAGATCACAAGTATGCTTCTGAGGTTATGTCCAACCTGGAATGGTCATTCAGATTTCAATTAAATGCCAAGTCTGATTTCCTATCACGGTCTTTTCCCTTTATTCTCTCTGGGTTCCTGACTCTCTGCTTTTGTTCATTTAGACAGAATTGACTTAGGATTCATGTTACGAATGAGTTTAGAAACTGATTCTATAAATACATAAGTAGAAGAAAGGAAAGAAAAAGCAGGGATAGCAATGGCTAATTTCACTTACCACTATGACTTCACTGGTCGCACAGTGGGGAGAAATGAATCCAGCAAACTTTGACAAATTGGTGCAGGTTAACACCAGGGAGCCATGGTCTATCACTAAAAATTTTGTTCATCTACTATTTTGCTTTATGCTTTGTCCCAGACTAATTTTGGGGATCTTTTATTAAATCTCTGATAAGAGAAACACAAATGAAAGAATTAGAGGATACTCTGATTTTTATAAATACCTGTATTTTTATGTTATAAATTTGTTTTCTAATATAAAAATGAGTATGTGAATGATACAGACATTTGAAACTTTTGTACATAAAAAGGAACATTTTTGACAACATCAAAAACAGCAGATAGTGAAATCTACAAGAAAGCACATTTATACACTAGAAATATGCTCTTTTGTTCATTCCTGGAGAAATGAATCTCAAATATGAGTGTTACAGAGCTTCTCCCCAGAACCGTTCCAAAGATGAGGTAACAGCATTTGTTAGAGGTACACATTTGTCAAGGCAGGAGGTGATTTCTCCTCACATCAGAAGCATAAAGGCTGTAAAAATGGAAGCAATCAACAGTGTTATAGTAGGACATTTTCAGTTTGATCGATTAGAAGCTTTTAGCTTTATACCTGAAATGTTCTTTAGAAATTGTCAGAACCACAGTCTCATTTTACAGTTGAGACAAAGGACTCTCGAACAGATGAAGTGGCTGGTTTAGGAAACACTGTTTGATTGTAGAAAAGCAAGGACTTACATTTTAAAATTTAGAAGTTGCCACATAGGGCCTGTGCGTGGCCCCAGAGGTGAACTCATTCCCGCGTGCTCACTCTTCCGGGAAATCACCCAGAGCATTGTGCGTTTCATTTAAAAAATAAAACAAAAACTCTCCTGGTTCCTAAGGTCAAGTCACTTCTGCCTGCAGAGCATTTGTCTTTCTCATCTTCCACAAGGCAGCAGGGTGAGCTTGTTGCTCGGGGATGAAAGAAACTGCACCCATTCTGTGAATGAAGGTTTACGACGAGGATGACGACCACATATCAGCTATTAACCGGAGAAATTTCAATTTAGGGGGAAACTGCTTAAATTAAATAATGAAAATCTTTAATTACATTCAGAAAAATTTTACAGCCAAGGCAATAAGACATTGAAGTTAGATGATTTAGGTGCTATAAAGAGCCAGTCAACTATTGCCAACTACGTATGTGGTTTTAAAGTATATGGCAATCAGCTGGGATGCTTCCTGATGCCTGAGCAACCCGATGTGGTGGTATTATTACACTGTGACCATGCTGGGAATGTGGGACTTCGACTTAACTTTAAGGCTTGGTTGCATCTGCCACTCTACCATCATTCAAATTCGTGTCCTCTGAACCAGGGAGAAGCCAGGCCAAACTCATTGCAGAAGCCCCCAGGAGGGGGCTGAGTTCTTCCTCAGCAGTTCTAGCTTGATTTCCTGCCAACCGTAAGTGTTGCCCTGGCCACCACAGCAGCGAGGCCATGCAAGGCTGGAGCTAGAAGCAGTTTATACCAGTTGATAAAGGAGAGGTGAGTTGTTTCTGGTGAGCCCACCTCTGCCAATGTTGCAGAATCAAGAGAGAACAGATAAAATAGTGTTTCTAACCACTAAACTCTGAGCTGTTTTGTTATGCAGCAATAGATGCAAGAGAATGTAAGACCTGGCCCTTGACCTAAGAACTCTCCAAAGGATTCTAAACCCAGCCAAACCAAACCCAAATAAATGAAAACAAAGCAAAGAATAGACCCAAGGCCAGTTCAGTTGGGTACATGCTTCCCTGATGAAAGAAGCTGAGTTGAGTTGCATAACTGCTTACATTTGGCCTCCTATAATTTGTATTTGTTAGAATGAGGAATACAGAGACCATTTCCCACTTTGGAGTGAAAATAAAACTATTACCAGGCTTTCTGATGTATTAAACTCCATATCAATCTTGCTGAAAGATGGAAGGAATTTTGGTTCCTGACCTTCAATTTATATTTCCTTTTGAAATGGAAAGCAGTAGTAATACTTCACTGTTGCGCTCAGAGGAGCCATAATCACTAACCTTTTAAGTGGAGTTTATGGCGTGATTGGTATGCAATTCAAGGCATTTCATTAGGAAAGCATTAGCAGAGCCCGCAGGGTTGATTTCCCTTGCATGATTTTACTGTATAACACAAAAGATTTACTCTGATTTAAAATCCAGTAATAATAAGGAATTCATTGTTTACTGTGTTTGCAACTGTCATGGTGTAAGCTAACGGGCTTCCTCTCCTGGAGGGTCATATTTTTGGCACATTACCTTATTGCACATTTCGACGTGCTGTATTTTCCATCAGCTTCATAGATGAGTTTTGTTCAGGAAAACACATACATTCAACCTAGTTTTTTTTAGTAATCTGTGCCCACATGAATTTCAATCCAATCCTGTTAAAAACAACAAAGTTTTGATGCTGTTAACTTCTGTTTATGACACGATGCATTTATGGAAAGGAGATTTGGTCACAGGGATTATTCTGCCCAATGTGTATTTGACTTGAATTTTTGTTGAGTTTATATTCATGGAAGGATTTTACCTAGCCCTAGAATAACCGGGGTGGCGTGGAATCTGTGATTTGCTTCTTTATATTAAATACTTTTTTGAACCTTCTCCAACCTAGAAGGTGAAATTGCTGCTGGCCCTGAGATACAGCAAGTCCATTAAGTTGCTTCCACATGGGCTGCTTGAGTTTTCTCAATTTATACTTCCTCTCCCTTTTAAAATATGTAAAATGAAAGTTTTGTTATTAAATTCTGATCTGAAGCATTATTTGATTGTTGTTTTCTTGCAAGAAATTCAAGTTCACAGACTATGCTCAACAGTAACAGTAATATCGTTACTTACTATCAGTGTCTTCTTTTAAATGTTTACACTGACAGTCGTGAAGCAGGATAGTACACAGACAAAGAAGCGCAGGTATTGAAAATTCGAATCAATTTTAAAGTCAGATCAATAATGAAGATGGCATGTTTCCGGGGCTGGATAAGTGGACCACCATAGGGCGTCACTTGGCAGTTAGGGAAGATGCACCCCTTGTGCATCTCTTGTTGGGAGGCAGCTGGACCATGTCTACAGCCCACACAAAGCTCAGAGAACCAAGAAGGAAGAGCGGATTGAAATCTCCAGCAAGTTCCTTGGCTTTTAAGTATTATTCACGCACTAGACAATTTTAAAATTGGTTCCTAGGTTCACCAACAGTGAGGTGGGCATAAATCCCAGACAGAGACCTGAGGAGTAGAGAAATACAGGTCATACTTTATCAGGGTACATAGAATGGGTATACTACCTGTGGTTCTATTAAAGCTTATGAAATGAAGGTTCAGAGTTCATACCGAGATTAAACATTATTTTGTTCTGTTTGTTTTTTGAGAAAGGGTCTCACTATATAGTTCAGGCTGGCCGAGGACTCACAGCCATCCTCCTGCCTCAGCCTCCCAAGAGTAGGGGTAACACACACATGCCACTCCCCAGGGTAAAAATTCATTATTACAATCATTAGGAATTATAAAGCATTTGAGGGAAATGTAAATGTAGATATAAGGGCTGAAGATTTACTAAAAGATATTTTATAACACTTTTTTTAAACTTTTCAATACTACCTTAGAATTTCAATGATTTTTCTAGGGAGGAAACATGGGCACAGATTTCTACACATTAAATCAGTTCATGAGAGAAAATATTTTTAGTGGCAGAAATATTAACTCTTTAAAGTGCATTTTGTAAGATCTTTGGGCATTTTTTGTCTTCCGTGTTGTGCTGTCATATATGAAAATGATAACTTTAAAGAGGGGAACATAATTTGGAATCACATATCATTCTCCTACTAAATAGACTTGGAAGCAATTACATACATAAATGTATTAGCATTCCTTGGCTCTTCAAAATTATCTTTTTTTAAAAAAAATCTTAATCTTTTGTTATAAGTAATATTTAAAGATTTATAAACTTTTTTTTCTGGATTCTGATCACAGAGTTTAGACAGTCATGTATGAAATAAAATTTGCATTTCCAGTGGCACTAGAAAGGGTAGGCACATTCTATGACTTTGTGATGGAAAACAATTTAAAATGTTTGATAAAATGTTTTGTGTCCTTTAAAAGTCAATATTGAGTTTCTAAGACACCAGAGAACTAGCTCACCTAGAAAGCACTTGTTGAGTGTTTTCTGTTAAGTTTTATTTTTTGTTGCCAAGACACTTGTGTTATGTGGATTGGAAAGTCAGAAATAGAAAATCACATGGAAACTACACACTTCTCAAGAGCTAAGAATTATATTTTAGGACTGAGAAATAGAAGACCAACATATTGTAGTCAATTGTATTTCAGTATAGTAGAGATGAATTCTTGGTCATGAAAAGAAATACCATATGCTATACCACAGAAACATCTTAAACATTGCAAGATAAATTTGGCAAAAAATATGAGACTTATGAATTAAAAACTGTAAGTCAATGTTAAGTGAAATTGAAGAATATAGAAATAAAGGAAAGATACACCATGCTCGTGGATTGTAAGACTCAAAACTCAAAATTTTTAAGATGTCAATCTTTGGCCAACTGACCTATAAATTCAGTATAATCTCAATAAAATTGCAACACGTGTTTACATGTGTTTGTGTGTATGTAGGGGAATTAGACACAGTAGTTAAGAACAGAATTTTGAGACTCATTAAAACAAGATTTAATGAGAAACTTGTGTCCCTTTTGATCAACACAACTTCATTTTCTTATAACCTATTTCTGGTGTTGACTCTGAAACTGGAATATAGTTCTGTCTGCTTTTTATCTGGGAGAGGGGGAAGTTATTTGAATATAAAAAGATATGAGGGGAGAGCTGTGCTGATGCACAAATGAATACAGGGGTATTTCTACCTTGTGTGATTCATAAGGTCGGATACTTACACAATGTCAAATCTATGTCATGTGGTTCTAACTGTAAATTTGTTAATGTGGGGTCTCAAACACTGTGCTTTGTGCTCTTAAGTGTGTAATGTTTAGGGAATACTGAAATATACTCAACTATTAGGGGAAAAAAATGAATTCATGTAGAAATGTGAGCGCTGCAGAAAAGTCAACACAAATTTCCAAAAGAAAAAAAGCACTGAGGGATAATTTTCCCTTATACACAGGCAAGTAGATCAATGCAACAGACTACAGAGCCAAAAAATAGATCAGGCATATATGATTGATTGACTGTTGACAGAAATGTAAAGGTCATTTGATGGGGCAAAAGTTTTTGTTTTTCAACAGTTACCTGGAATAACTGGATATCTACACACACACACTCACACACACACACACACAGCCCATGTACTCCCACATGCACAGAGAAACAAACAAAAAAAAAAGTTTTATCATGCACCAGAAACAAAAATGTATTCCAATTTTTTCATAGACCAAAGTGAAAAACATGAAACTATAAGAAATGTAAAATGTAGGGATGCCGTTTAAGTAAGCAAGACTTTTGTCCTTAGCTAGGAAGATATTTCTTATATGCCATGCTAAAAGCATGACCTACTAAAAAGAGATAAACCTTACTTCATCAAAATTGAAGTATCTCTTTTCAATGATAATTTTAAAAGCATGAAAACACAAACCACAGACTGAAAGAAAATTGTAACATGCGTATCTCATTATGGCCTTATCTAGAATGCAAAATGTTTTCAAAATTCAACAAGATAATGAATCAGTAATGGACAAAAGCTTTATGCACATGAAAAGTATCACCACAGTAAAATACCATTACACACATGTTAAGAATGTCAAAACCTAAAATACTGAACTAAAGAAGTATTGGACATGGCAGGATTTCTTAGACTATTTGTGATAATATAAAACAATGTAATCATTTTGTAAAATTAGTGGTGACCATACATCTAAATATGATCAATCTTCCATATCATGTAATTTATCAAAGAGAAGAGGGCATGTAGTTTATAAAACTAATTTGCACATGAATGTTTATAGTAGTGACAGTGTTAATGCACCAAGTGTTGAATGTATTTATAAATTAAAGAATATTAACAAAATTGATTAAAAGTAATAAAATGATGAAACAATTATTAACAACTGTGAAACATCTGGATTTCCCATCTTACTTACTTGCTAATAAGTCAGTGTGACACAGTTCAATGCATACTGATGGAAGATATGAGTCTCGTGGGTCAGACATGGCAGCAATGGCACAGCCAAAGCAGCCTGGGTCCCCTGTGCCTCACTTCCATAATTTGAACAGGGCGTGTGCAGAGATAGTGAGTCATCTGATGGGGATCTCAAGTTTAGTGATTTGAGTCTTTTACTGGCAATAAACTTGCTTAAAACACTCACACAGCTTTCCTTAACTCTGAAGTGAGACACTAAATCTTCCAAGTCTTACAGACATTTTGCAAAGTAATTCACTCAAAGGCAAACAGAGGCTGAGTTCACAAGACTTGCAGAAAACAACACATGCAAATCCACAGGAGAATTTTCTTCCGGAAGAAGTAACATGGATGAAACTCAAAACAAATATCGTTAGTGAAAGAAGTCAGACAAGTAAAGATATGCACTGTCTGTTTACATGTATATATAATTTAGGAAATACAAACTAATATACAGACACAGAAGCCTAGTTAGGGATTGTCATGATTTAGAGGTGGGAGAATGTAAAAAACATTTTAAAAAGAGGCCAGAGGAAAATTTGGGAGTGAGGTATATGATTATCTTTATATATAAGGCTTTGAAAGATGAATGAATGTGTCATATCATAAAATCACACAATATAGAATAAGCAGTTTATTGCACTGAAATTATATCTCAATAAAATTGTTAAGCCAAACAAATCATTCAATTTTTTCTAATTCTTTTTACATGTTTCTAAAATCAGAAAGTTCTGGAATTTCCTAGAGCTCTTAATTTTCTTGAATCAACAGCTATATTTTAATCAAACTAACTCAGGAACTTCTCATTGGGTAAGTTATCTTTGCTTCATGTTATTAATATGGGGATTCTCAAAATACTTCACTATTTGATGCACAAGGTGGCTAAAAACTTAATGAAAGTGTAGTTTATGGCTCATAATTTCCATGTTCCTAAAACAAATTTATCTTCCTTTGTCTTTCCCTTAGGGTAAAGTCTGTAAAGTCTTCTTGGAAATTCCAGTGGACAGCTTGTCTTTAGGGTGGTGATGGAGGAACATTTGAAGAAAATTAAGTGCATCGACAGGTAAAGAATATTTTTTTGGAAAATTACAGTATTAGAGAGACCAAGTGCAAAACCCTCCTTTTATAGTTTAAAGCAGTGAGATCCAGAGACCCAGTGCGTGCTCCAAACATGGAGCTGCGTTATTGGCAGATCTCAGAAGCGCTGATGCTTATGTCAGTATTATTTCCACTACGCAAGATTTTCACTCTGTTGACTCCTAGTGTTAATATTTATTAATTTGACTTTAGAAAAAAACCTTCTCCTGTAGCTTTGCCTGATTGTAGAACAAAGTAATTACACAGTTTGAAAAGAAAATCCCTTATGTAAGATTTCAGAGAATCGGTTCAGGCCAGTGTAAAAAGCAGCCACCTTCTCTCCCCACGCAGCTGTCTTCTCATAATCATTTGTTTACCTTGGAGGAACCAACTGTCAGCAAAGTGCGCACAGTGAAAGTGGCCCTCAAACCAAGCTAGTTATTAAGTACTCAGGACGCCTTCCAATCTTTCTTTCTGGATGTTTTAGTGGCAAATTTTCCAGCGTCATCATCACTTGCGACAAGCCACAGTCTCTCAATCTCTCCGCTAGGACGTGGTGCACAGTAGTATATATGTACACATGCATTTGGGCTTTGATGGCTCTACAAACTACCCAACATTAAAGCAGAAAAATCACTTAATGGAAGTCTTCAGCTTGGCACGGGCTTTCCTAACTCTGTGAGTGGCACTGTGTTAAGTGGCCCCTAACAGAGGGAGCAGATGGAGGCCTGGCGGAAGCAAGACAGGAAACCAGCAGAGGAAGCCACAGGGGCCTGGAGGCAGGGAGCACAGATGCCTGTTTTGGGTCTGGGGCTCTTTATTATATTTTTATCAAGTTTAATATACACAACTTACTTTTAACTCACTAAATTTTGTCCAAATGTATCATCGCGTTTTAAGCGCTCACCTTCTCCGTGCCAAGGAAGCCTAATTATTTTAAAATCTAAAAATAAAAGATCCACATACAGGAGCGCTCAGCTTATTAGGGGCTTTAAGAGCAGGTTCCAGGGATCCACATGAAACAGTGCACTCCTCATTACTTGGAGAATTCTGAAGCACCCCATCTGTTACTCTTTTTAAGGCCGTAGGTACTTTGAGTCTGAGGCCCAGTTCTCCAAACACTGTCTCAGGCTCTTACCCATTTACTTATCTTAAAGCTTGAGAAAACGTTTTCATGTTGAAACAAGGGGTATAAATGGAACTAATAAGAAATGTTAATAATAAATGCTGTGCTTTGTTTTGTATTATTGTATAGCGAGAAAATTGCAGAAATTATTAAGCAGAGAATAGAGATTTCTTCTGTGGTTAATCTTAAGTTTATAATTGCTTCTGCTTCATTTTTAGGTGACAAAAAACCAAACAGTTGAAAAGACAGATTTTTAGGAAGATAGAATTTAGTCATAGGATCAAAAATTATTACCACGATTCATTTCTAAAAGTTGGCCAGGTTGGCATGACCTGAATTACACTAGGATCTAGACACTTGATGTTTTCTCACAATGTTGGTTGCAATGTTATGACTCTTGATCACAAAATTTTATCTACACTCAACATCTAATAGCCCTTTTTTGATTTTCACTACTTAAGACATATTTTGGTTTGATGACTGGCTGTTAATGCCTTGAGCAGTTGAAAACGGCAAGATGAGGGTGGCAATGTAATAACCTCTAACCATGAAGAGTAACAGCAAGAACGGAAAATTTCTAAAACTGCAAGAGAGAGAGACTTTGACTGACATCATTCTGCAAAAATCTTTTTTGTCTATATAGAACAATTTAGTATTTGTCATTAGGCTGGTAATGGAGGAACCCTTGAAACAATGTACCTGCATTAAGGCCAAAAAAAAATAATTTTAGAAACTTAGAGTATTTGAGACTAAAACTAAAGTTTATAGTTTTAGAGAGTGAGACCAGGCAACCGGTACATGCCACAGGAACAGAACTCTGGAGTGACAGAGCCCTAAACATACCCGCAGCATGATTACAGCCATCTCGGTACCAGCGCACTCTCAGCTGATTTGTTCCTGAGCACTTAGCTCTTGAACTGTAGGTAGGTTTGTGGGTTCGACTCATAGGGACACTGCCAATGACAGCAGACATGAGAGAACCATAAGAGAGTGGGAACTGTGTGAAGCTGGCATCTGTAGAGAGATAGTTGGGCATCACAACAGTGGTCTCTATACTAAGAGTGATGGTTTGGGGGCAAAAGCAGAAATTAAGCAAAGGCCCATTTAAAAAGAAGTAGAAGGACATGGGTTCAAGTCTATTAACATAAGCAATATTATAGAGTACAGTCAGTGAGAAATTTAGACTCGAGAGACTTGAAGTGAATCCAATGCTACACTTTCAAGATAACATTGAGGGGTTTTGTGTTATGTAAATTAATGCACTGATACTAGCTAATAGTGTCTGTACTTAGGGGCTTGCCTTTCAGTTAGTACAATGTATTTATTCTGCATTAAAATAATGGATCAATGCTGAAACAATTAGTGTGTAATTTGCAACCAGGTTTTTTATTTTGATCTCTTGAAACAATAAAATTCATTAGGTTGAATTAAAGCTAACAAAGACAGCATAAAGCCTGGGAATGTTTTGATCATTTCAGTTAACTAAGAAAATCTGACACCAGCGTGGACTTGACACCACTGAGCCGAGAAAACAATTCTATTTCTATGTCTTATACCAACTGAAAAGTAATCATTTCAGATCAGTGTGCTTCTTTTTACACAGGCAAGACATTTCTTCATAGCCCTGACCATTAAACATGATATTTGCAGATGTATTTCTCCTATTATATCCTCTGTAAATAAAATAAGATTATGAAATGTCTAGCTTTTTTTCAGTTCACGATTTATGGCTGATTTGCCACATTTATGGACTACTGTCATCTTCTGGAAAGAAAAATATATGTTTTCCTGTGTCAGTTTGGAGGGCAGGAGAAGAGCTTAGCTGGCAATGTGGATTCTTTCAAAAATTCCCCCACACGCATACTTTAAACATTCTATTATTAAACTCTTCCAGGCCAAGTCACACAATAATGCTGCTAAACACAAAATAAGATTATGCTACGAGCTAGAGTGGTAATTCAGGGCGTACAAAAGCCATCTCATGCCTGCCTTATTGCGCTAATTCAAGAGTATCTTACCTGTATGAGGAATTCCTTGCCTTGGCATGCTTTCCTCATTCAGCTCTTAACACCTCACGGCCAAGCCAACGCCGTCCTTGCCACACTGTCCATGGCTCTAAATAACAAGTGCGCATCAACCAGAAATTAGTAGAAATTACTAATTTCATCACCAAGAATGGTTTTGCTTATTAAGTATTTAAGTTATTATGGGTTAAGTGCTTTCTAAATGCTGAGAACTGGTTATTAGAGCTATGAGGAATTCAACACTGACATCGCTCAGTTTTTGCTTATTAGTGTTACAGGGCAGTGGGTGGGAAATGCATCCTTACTATATAATTAGCAAATAGCCATTGAACAGCGTTGCATCAAGACAATTGAGCACCGCACTGGGGGACACATGCTGTCTTGTTACAAGTACTGGGCAAATTTGAGAAAGTAAGTTTCAAAATGGTTTTACAGGGTAATTTTAGAAAATATTTACAGTTTAGAGATGAACACGTGGACACACCTACAGTTAAAACTTGGTCTCCAGTGTGTGCATCTATGAAGGACAGAACCCATGTGTTAGCCCTTGCACAATCCCCTCTGCACACACACTTCTCTCTGGACTACTTAGCTGGCCTTGAGGAAGCAAAGAGCCCAAGAGACCTATGTGCAGCTGGAGGAGAGGGGCGGAGGAACTTTTTTTTTCTTTTTGTACTTTCCTCTGGTTCTTCTCCCTGACTTGAAAATGTGTGCTGAGTAGAAAGAATATTAGTGCAATAACAGAAAGCCATGCTTTTGGTCCAGTCATTTGCTTTTGCTACTGCTGTTGTTTTTTGATGTTTATGTTAATTAAACAAAAATGAACTTATGGTCCACAGAGAGACTGCAAGAACCTCATGAAACCTAAATTCTAAGACGGACTAGCTCACTCTTGCTTTGTCAAGGTAAACGAAAATTATTCTGAACTTGTAGTAAAATGATTATGATCTCAATATATTATTCTCCCAGCATATTCAGCCAGCAGATTAGACTCAGATAAACAGAAATGTTGGCTGATTTTTTATATTAGTTTATAGTGCCATGAGCAATCACATTATTAAGAGAAATAAAAAGAACTGAACTGAAATCCTTTTTTAAATGAGAGAAAAGCAATAACTCTTCAAAGTAAAACTTAGAATCCCTATTTATTATATCAGTGAAACAAATGGGAATAAGTGATGGCATATGTTCATTGATTCTCCAGAGCAAAGCACACATTTCCTTTATATTAAAATCAAGTTTAAATATAAAACATTTTATTCTTGTTCTCAACATGATAGGTGTATTTTAGCTACAAATTATTCTCTTTAATGATATGTAATAGTTTATGACATTAAGAGATAGCCTATATACATGGTTTTAGGTTTTGAGACTTTTTTGGAATACTGTGCTATGCATATATGCACTCACAATGCAACCATAGGTAAAACTAATTAGGTATATGGCAACATACTTGAGAAACACTTGCCTTCTCACCAGCTGTTTGAAGCATATCAAAAGCATGGCATTACCTGTTTCACTTCTTTTGGGACGGCATGTCAAGTGGCAAATTAAAGTCCCCACATTTTTGGTAAATAAACTACTATATGTTCCATGGTAACACAAAAATGTTGTCAGTCTATAAGATAACAAATATGAGTGTTTTGTTTTGTTTTTTTAAAGTGGACACTTTCCCATGTTGTTACAGACATACAGTACTTTAATTGAGTCCAAAGTTATAAAACTAACGAAAGGTAGAATTGGAATTAAAGTTCTGAGCTATTTACTCCAAAATGATTTTTTAAAATTAATTTCAAAAATATTACTTACTATTATTTTGAGGACATAAAACTGTGATATAAAAACAAATTAAGTACTGTGATATAAAAACAAATTAAGTGTACAAATGAGTTCTGGATGGATTAAAAATCACTTTTGTACATTTTTCATATTTCTATCACATATAATTTGTAGTTTAATGACATATTTATGACAGAGTCCTAGGCCCTATGGACAGTACAAAAGAAATGGGAATGGTTCTTAACTTTTTTGAGCTTCTAAATTAAATTAGGATTTGAGAATAGTTTTTAAAAAATCCTGAAACACTGAAGTGCATATATTACACTTAGGTCTTTAGTACTGACAGTTCCACCAAAATAACCAAGAGATCGGGCTTTGGGTTCTAGGGAAAGTTTCCTGGAAAACAGGGTCCAAACTGAATCCCCTGGAATGGAAGAACCAGCACCTCTGAGACTAATTAGAAAGGCAAACTCCGGTCCCACCCGAGACCTAATAAATCAGAAACTCTGGGGGTGGTGCCAGGAAATCCATGTTTTAACAAGCTCTCTGGGGGGATCCGCACTCACATTGAGTTTGAAAACTGCTGATCATTAGATGAGGTTTGAGTGATAATTTTGAGAAAATCATGCAGCTGAGAGCCTGTGACAGATTATATTTGGAATCAGCAAAAATACTCTCCAGTAAATACCTATTAAGAGGAAGAAAATTACTTAGTTTGAGGTAACATAAAAGTACATGAAAATTGAAAAAGTAGTTCTCTGTCCTAAAATTCGATTGTGAAAGAATTATTTCAGAGAGGAAATATTTTCTGAGTCAACATTATACCTCACAATCTAAAGAAAATCACACCTTCCTCCATTACACCCTGGGATGGCCATTTAAGAGAAAATGAGAGTTCACAAAAGAATTTTCAAAAATTTGCAGAATCACACACTGTAGAGCTTCCTAGAGTATAACAGACATTCATTTCACTTTTCTGCACTTTTTGCATTGACTTTTACAGATGAAAACAGGAAATATATTTTAGCCACTTATTTCAGAAATACTAAAAATGTACCATTTGTCTCTGGTATGTATCTTTTTGTTATAGTATTTATGTTGAGATAAAATAAAGACTAATATACCCTAAAAACATTTTTGAATAAGCATTTGAAATTAACCAGAAAATTTAATATACTGGAACACTGTGTTAACTGGAAGGAAAGAATGTTTTACAGTGTAAAAAATAGCAGGTATGCATTATGAGTTTCAGTAGTTTCTAGAGTAGCCACACGGTAGGACTTTCAACAGTTGGAGTCCATGAAAAGCAATTAGCTCTCACTAGAAGGAGATGAACCGTGTGCTTGCGGTAATTAGCTCTCTTTGTTCCTAAAATGCTTTTCCTAACTCCTTTGTCATAGTTTTGTCACATTTTGTCCTTCTCCCACTTCTTCACAGCCCTTCAGGTAGCTGAAGTAACATTTTTAAACAAAGCCCAACTTAAGAACCACGTTGAAAATATCATCTTGGAAAAAATTAAACCTAATTGTTTGTAATGCTGCTACTCTCTGGTTAGATGTAAACATTGGAGGATATCAACAGTGTTGCATTTTGAATGGTCCATACATTTTTCCAAGTTGAATTACTTGACATATGTATATTTACAAATTTTAAAAGACTAGAAATGAAAGATTGTTTTACTGAGCCAAACTATTTCCTTCCTGATAAACGATTTGAAAAATAATCTGTAATATTTGCATTATACCTACTGTCTATTTTAATACTGTGGAGAAACATCCATAAGTATGTGTTCAAAGAGTCATGCTGCTAGAAGAAATCTTGTTTACTCCACTCTGTGCTTTGAGATTTCTAGGATATAGTTAATGTGAAAACTGCAATTTCTCTATAAAGTGAGAGAGCATTGCCTTCTTCCTTGTACAGCTATGGGGAGTAAGTGAGAGGGTGCCTTTGTCTGCATCTAATAAGATACCTGGTATGGTGTGTGCTGTTTAAGCACTGTGTTTAGTTAGCTATTCACTACTGAAACCAGCACCTGAGGGAATCAGCTTCTCAGGAGAAAAGCTTTGTTTTGGCTCATGGTTTTAGTGCACTGAGACCATGATTGCTTGGTCTCATTTCTTCAGGGGTGTGGTTGTAGATCCCAGCAGGACCATGTGGGATAACAGCATTCTTCACCTCATGGCTGGGACTTGGGAAGAACAGAAGAAGAAGGATGGGGTTTCAGCATGACCATCAAAGGCCTTCTGCTCGTCTCCGGAGACTTCCACCTAAGTCTCACATGTTAGAGTTTATTTCTGCTCCAACAGTAACCTCTCAGGAGTGATGCTTGCTTTATTATATGGATTTGGAGGGCTTTTCACCCCCTAATTATAGCTGTTGACTCCTACTTAATTATCAAATTGTTAACAGCTCAATTTGTTATAATTTTAAGAAAAGCTTTCAATGAATTGTCACAACTGTTTTTAGAGGAGCTACCATTGTGTAACTTATAATTCAATAATGGGTAATTTAATTTCAGCAACTCATATAGTTCTGTGGGAAAATTTTTTATATAATGTATTAATGATTTCTGACACTGTATGCGTCAGCTTCCCCATTGCTGCAATAAAATACCCAACATCCACTGTTTAAGAATGTAGAAGTTTGGGCTGGAGATTTAGCTCAGTGGTGTAAGTGTCTGCCTGGCAAGCATAAGGTACTGAGTTCAATCCCTGATACCAAAAAACCCAAGCAAACAAACAAACTGTAGAAGTTTAATATAGCTCATGGTTTCAGAGGATTCAGTCCATGGCATCTATTGCCAAGACAAGAAAGTCATAGCAGAGAGTGGAGTGGAGCAACATTATATACTTCATGGCAGCTGCAATACAGAAGGGGCACAGAGCTAGAAAGGGGGCCAGACACCAGTTGTGGTACCCAAAATCACTTCCATGTCCTACCTGGACTCACTCAGAAATGTGTGTTACTAATCCCCTCAGTGGCTCTCAGCCAATCAAGTTAACAGCCCAGCGTAAAGATCTCAGACACATTTGCCATTATGGTTGAAGAAAAATCTGTCTTTCTAAGCTGCAAAATGTTCAGGCCATCACCATTTGAAATTCAGATTTTGATTCCAGTGTTGAGGGTGGACTAGAATCCACATCTGTTATTTCTGAAAACAAATGCCATAGTATAAGATCTATTCATGACAAAAATCATTCTGTATATCCACAGGTTCTTAATGTCAAGCTACTACTGCCATAGAGGGCAAAGGTCACCAGATGAATCCTTGACAGCCCCCTTCCTCAGACAGGACATGTGTCACTGAACAGCAAAACCCAAAGTGTCTGGTCCCAGACTCCAAGCTCCTACACCCACTACAAACACCATCTCAGGTCAATGCATATTCCACCTTCGTTTCTTGCCTCCTAATTAATTACCCAGCTTCTGTGCCAGCACCCCAGATAGCCTCCCAGAAGGAAGTCACTTTTATATTGTGCTGTTTACATTTTTTGTTTTGATTAATTGTACTTGGTGCACTTTAGATATGCATAATGATCACATTCACCAGAGGGAGTTTGCTCCTCTGCATGATGTATCTTGATTCTTTTTTTCCCCAGTTTCCTCTCATTCCTTTAACCCCTCTTCCCCTGCTTATTTACAAAAGCTTCATTTCCATGTTCCTTCTGTTCTCTTTTCCTCCTATCCTTTCTGTTCCTTTCTTTCCCCCTTCCCACTCCCTTGTTCCCCTTCCCACTTGAACATTTTCTTCCTATTTCCCAGTATTTATTATGCAAGGGAAAATACAGTCTTTCTATGATCATATTCTTGCTTCACCCAGAAATGGACAAGGCCTCCAGGAACCCATGCTTTCCCACTGAGGCGGGAAATGAGGGCGTGGCAGGCTGGCTAGGAACTGGGATACTACCTGAGCAGGAAGGCTGAGCAACAGGCTGTGCGACCTGTAGTTCAGAGCCAGGACGTGCAGGCAGAGTAGCTGCTCACAGACCAGGTCTTGCTGTTTGTAGAAGACCTGGCCACTGACCGCACCACCACCGCTTTCTTCCTGTCGTGCTGTCCTGGTCTTTCTGCAGTGTCTGCAGAATGTATCTCTTCTTGCTGTTCCTATTCTTCCCTTTCTTTACTGTTCTTTCCCCTTTCCCTTTGTTTTTCCTTTACTTTAAATAAAAAGTGTGTTTGCCTCTTCATCTGCTGTAGATTCTTTGGGTGGGACGGAAAGAGGACTAGGGGTCCCATTCAACTCAATTATTTCCTTTTTGGTTATTTTCCCAGTAGAATTAAAAACAGCATACCCAACACAGACATACACACCCATGTTGACAGCAGCACAGTTTGTAATAGCTGAAGCCAAATGCCCCTCAACGGAGGGAGGGATGAAGAAGATGTGCTTTTCTAATACAGTGCAGTACTACTCAGCCATAAGAAGGGTAAGCTGAAGACATTTTAGGTACACGGGTACACCTTGTGACCCTACTCCAAAGTCAACAGTCACACATGTGCAAGTAACACATTGTTTCTCTGGTGTGAGACACCATAAGCATAAATGGTGAGCAAGGTGTATAATAGGTATCGAAATAGGAAGAAATGGTTCAAAAGAAAGGGGAGCTGGGGAGAGGGAAAGGAAGGATTGAAAATAAAAAAGGATCAAAGGGAATAAAACAGAAACAGAGCTTTGTGGCTAAGGAGGGGGAGAGGGGAGGAAGGGCGGGGAGGGATCCAGAAGTATCGCTGAGGTCCAGATTCCCACAATGCATGTGTTCATTATGTATACCTAAATTATACCATAAGCTTAATTTTTAAAACAGGAGCTCATATTCTGTGTTTTATTACTATCACTGAATTCTACTTCAAACCTATCAACAATGGATTGATTTAAAAATACCTTTCTTTGCCAATTTTGATCAGCTCTATTGGTGGGCTAATTCTTACATGCTTTAATCTGAAATCTAATTTATACATCTTTAGCAAATAGATCCTAGTAATCTCTTCTGAAGCTACAGAAGAAAGACTGATGATTTTTCAACATGAAAGTTACTTAGCTTTTCAAATATTGAATGTGGTGGCCTAAGTCTTCTATTAAATAGACATAATCTTTCAAAAAATTATTCTGTATGTTATGGTGTTCCAGAACTTCACTTTTTTGTCTGTCTCTTGGATATGCTTGATTTTACTAACTAGTGCTCTGTTTTAGAAGCATAGAATCTATAAGGCAGATAATTCAAGACAGTAACTCTGTTCATCTTAACCAATAGGTCTTCCTCAGAGAGGCCCTTCACTGCCCCATCTCACTACAATATATTGTCCTTTTCTGGTTTTACCATCAAATTTATTTCAACCTCCAATCCACTATTTTACAAGTTCTTGCCCCTCTATTGTTCCACCTTAAATAGCCTTGACTCAGGCCTAAACAGATATAACTACTGACTCACTCTCTAGAATCAGGCTACAAACATCAGCAACTCTAAGAAGATGTACCAACTATGAGTGAGACAAAGGATCAGGACCTCTGAATCGCAGCTGGGTACCCCGGGTGTCCTTACCATCAGCCAGTCTTCCAGGAACCACCTTTCCCATTTCCCCTCATTGTCTTTTAGTCTCTAAGAATGTGTTCAATGCACAGAACCAAACCCAGCACACTGCTCCACCAGGTGACATCAGTTCCTTGCTCTGCATGAATATAAAGGCAAATCTCTCATCCCTCAGGACTGTAGCTTCAATTCACCTGTGGGGTCACTTTCTTAACTTTAGGGGTTTTTTTTAGTAGACTTATTGCTCCTTCTTCCCTCTGCACTGATCAGTTACCCATGTGAGAACCTAATTCAGAAGGGCTTTGCCTGGAGCAGTGAACAACTGCATAAACAAGACACATAAAGGTACAATGTAGGGATGTAGGAATCCCTCAACGATTTTTTGCCCTTGGATACTTTTCTTCTCTTTGTGTGACAGAGTTGGCCTCAGACTCACAATTCTCTCTCTTTCTATCTCTCCATCCTCAGCCCCCTAATTAGCTGAATGTGAATAGAATCTATAAATGATGAAATACCATATCATACTGTTGGGCAAAGGAATTTTTCAAACGACTTTGTCTTTCTGAAAAAATATATTCTGCAGGCAGACTAAATGTAATCATTTTAGCATTTTAAAAGTAGTTTCTCTAGCAGAAGCAGAGCTCTGATAAACCGATGCATCACTTCAGATTTGAAGGTGGGAGACCCCACAGAAAGCCAGAGGGTGGCCTATATGTTCTGACTCAAGTCCTCACCAATAGTCTGCAAGAAAATATAGACCTCACTTCTTCATTGCATGGAATGGAATTAGGACCCCTGGAATGAAAGAGCAAGCAGATTCCAACCCAGGTTCAATCTATACTTCCATTCCAACCTTGAGAAGCTTAGCAAAGACCCCGGCCACACCCCTCCAGATTTCTGGACCTACACCACTATGGATAATGCGTGAAGTTTGTTTTAAGCTGTTACACTTATGGTTGTCGCCCCAAAATAGCAAGCAAACTCAAGAAAAATGCTTGGAAACTCATTGTGACTAAGACAAATGAAGTACAGCTCCATCAGATTAACTGTAGGTCCTTTCACTCACATCAGGGAATCACTGTGCTTTCTGCATTCATTTGAATCAACCCACTAAAGTCATCAATGACATTATTTTTATGACCTCTGAGTACACTATAACTTTGACAAATTTCCCATGGTACGTCACATTTTAAAAGCCATTTTGCTATTGGATTGATAAGACTAGTTGTTTTTTAATAAATAGTAATATTAATGAATGAATGGTTTTTCATGCATTTGGAAAAATTAGCAGGTTCAGTGATGGTCACAGGCAGCTCCCCCCTTCACAGACTTCAGGTGCAGGATGGGAGGATGAGGAGGCTCCTGCTAGCACAGCGACATCAATGCCAGCTCGACACACTCCTCACCCGTCACCTCCGCTTCGGTGGCCTGAGAAGGAAGAGACTGATAAGGAAACATTTCTCTCATGTCTAAGATCTAATAGTAGAGTTAATATTTTGAATCTAAACTATGAAAATACCCTGAAATCATTTTGTAATCACATTACTCATTCCATTATTTTTTAAAAATTTTATTTAAAGAAAAAAAAAACAGAAAGAGGGTAGAAATAATACATAATTTTTAAAAAACCAGTAAGAAGTCACTAGTTGATAATTACATAATGTCCTCTCAGAAGTTCAAAAGTTTTTTTATTTTTTAATTGACTGAATGATTGATTGCAGTGCTGAGGATTGGATCCAGGAGCTTGTTCAAGCTAGGCAAGCTCTCTACTACTGCTATACCTCCTGAATCCTTAAATATTTTTTTAAATATATACTATTAAAAATGATATAATTAAATGCTACAAAACACAATTATAAGGAAAGCATGGTAGAACTTTATGATTCCTGTGTAAAGTAAAAATATCTGATAATTGTTTCATGTGATTATTCAAATATCAGTGGTTTTTATTTAATTTAAATAAGGCTAGAAGATTGGTCCTTATCTCAGGCTCATTTGTGCTCTAATGACATTTCAGATGAGCAGGTTCACAGAGAGCCTTATTTGAATTAGATAGATATTGATTGTAAGAGCCATTCTCTTGTTTATTGATGAAAGGAATTAGATCTTTAGGACTTGGTGAAAGTAGAAAGATTGCAGATTGCATGGAATTGAAAAATATCCTAAGAAAAGATATCTGTAAGAAAAAAATATGAAAACAATTTATTTAAATGTGAGTTTTCCAAATATATTTTCTCTACAATAAAATGGACTTGTAGTAGGTTTATATTTGTTTTGTTTTATTCAGCACTACCAAACATTTGTAAGAAAAAATTAATAAGGCTAAAAAGTCATACCTATCAGCACTGAACAGCAAGTCCTAAATTATGATTGAAAATTACTTTTCCAAAATTTTATAAAAATTTTTGAGCAATAAACACTGTGTGTTTTTTAACGGGGGTAGAATATTGACTGAGTGGACTCTTCAGATTTAGCCCCTTCTTTCACCAGGCATCTTTTACTTTCCCTACACCATTGCTGACATGTTAAAATTTTAAAACACACAGAATCCCTTATGCAAAAAAAAAAATACAGTTTAGTAAAAGAAACAGTGTAAACATACATATAACTTTATTGTAATTCGAACTCTAACATACTATAGTAGTAACACTGAGAAAAGTCTGTTGCTTGTAAATATTATTCAATCAGGGAGACAGGAAAAATTTTCTAGAGGAAATTTTGTTTTTTTCTTTTTTCTTTTTTAAGAGAGAAAGAAAAGAAAATTAAAAGGAAAAAATAGAAAAAACAAGAAGAGAAAGTAGAATACAGAGTTCAAAAAAAATTAACATCATAAAATCATTAACTGATACATTACATATTGTTAACAATAGTTGTTAAAGTTACAAAGTCAAAGCATAAAAAGTGGCTAGACACACAAACATTGACAGTGCAAACTCTTCTGTTCAATGATCTAAAAAAAGCTCAGTAATATGGTCATCTATTTACACACTATATGGACCGCTATATCCTTTAGAGCACTTTCCTTCCATTTCACTTTTACAATATCTATTATATCTATTGTACTTTTACATTTATTATACTTTTTGGACACCATTATTCTGTCCATTCTTATTACTTTTTACACTAGAGAGACAATGTGATAATTACTAATGTGACTCTTATTTCACTAATCAGGATATTCTCATTTACCCATAAAGACCTCGAGATCATCCATTTCACAGCTGAGTAATATTCCATTGTATAAAAATACCATATTTTTTTCATCCACTCTGCAGTTGATGGGGATTTTGATTGTTTCCAAGATTTAGCTATCACAAATTGTGATGCTATGTACATAGGTGCATGTATATCACTGTGATATGACCTTTTCAATTTTTCTGGGCAAATACCCAGAAGGGGAATAGCTGGATTGAATAGAACTTCCAATCCTAGTTTTTTGAGGAATCTCCATACTGATTTCCACAGTGGTTGCACCAGTCTGCACTCCCTCCAACAGTGCAGCAGTGTTCCTTTTCCCCTGCAGCCTCGCCAACATTTGTTATCAGTTGTTTTCTTGATGGCAGCCATTCTTTCCAGGGAGAGATAAAATCTCAAAGCAGTTTTAATTTGCATTTCTCAAATGACCAGTGATGGTGAACATTTCTTCATATATTTATTTTCCATTTGTATATCTCTAACTGAGGACTGTGTGTTCATCTCAGATGCCTATTTTTGGAGAGGGTCTTTGAATTTGGGAGCTTGATGTTTTTCAGTTGTTTATATGTTCTGGATATAAGTCCTTTGCCTGAGGGATTGTTTACTAAAATTCTTTCCCATTCTGTGGGTTTTCTTTTCACTTTGTTGGTGATTTCTTTTGAAGTACAAAAACTTTTTAGTAATATGAGATCCCAGTTGTTGATTCTTTCAAGTATTTCCCTTGTGGTTTGTGTTTTGTTCATGAATTCTCTCCCTAGACCTATGTCTCCAAGATTTTTACTTACTTTGTCTTCCAGTAGATTTAGTGTTTCTGTTTTAATATTTAGAACCTTGATCCATTTTGATTATAGTTTAGTGTATGGTGATAGGCATGGGTCTATTCTCAGTCTTCAGCATGTGGAGATCCAATTTTTCCAACAACATTTATTAAAGAAGCTATCCTTCCAGTGAACATATTTAGCCCCTTTGTCAAATATAAATTTGCTAAGTGTCTTTGTAGTTGTGTTTGCATCTTCTAATGTGTTTCATTGATCCTCAGGTCTATTTATTTGCCAGTACCATGCTGATTTTATCACTATGGCTTTGTAGTATAGTTTCAAGTCAGGAATTGAGATGCCTCATGTCTTGCCTTTGTTGCCCAGAATTGCCTTTGCTATTCTAGGTTTCTTCTGTTTCCAAATGAATTTTAGGAATGTTTTCTCTAGATCTGTAATGTATGTTAATGGTGTTTTGATTGGGATTGCATTGAATCTGTACAACAGTTTTGAGAGTATGGCCATTTTCACAATATTGGTTCTTCCAAACCAAGAGAAAGGAATATCCTTCCAATTTCTAATATCCTCTTCCATCTCCTTTTTTAGAGTAGTATAATTTTCAGCATATAGGTCTTTTACATTCTTGGTTAGGTTGATTCCTATGTATTTCATTTTCTTAGATGCTATTGTGAAAGGTGATATTTCCATAATTTTTTGTCAGTGAGTTTTTTGCTCATGTACAGGAATGCTACTGATTTTTGAGTATTGACTTTGTATCCAGCTATGCTGCCGAATTTATTACCTCTATTAGTCTTTTAATGGAGTTTTTGGGGTCTTCTATGAGAGTATCATGTCATCTGCAAATAATGATAATTTAGCTTCTTTTCCTATTTTTATGCCTTTTATTTTTCCCTCTTGTCTGATTCCTATGGCTAATATTTCCAGAACTAGATTGAATAGGAGTGGTGATAGTGGACATCTTTGTCTTGTTCCTGATTTTAGAGTGAAGGCTTTTAGTTTTTGTCCATTTAGTATAATGTTGGCTGTTGGTTTGTCATAGATGGTCTTTATGAGATTGAGGTGCATACCTTCTATTCCAAGTTTCTGTAGGGTTTTTATCATGAACATGTGTTGGACTTTATTGAAAGCTTTTCTGCATCTTTTGAGATTATCACATGATTTTTATTTTTGGCTCTGTTGATTGGGTGTATTACATTTATTGATTTGCGTATGTTGAACCATCCCTGAATTCCTGGACTAAATCCCACTTAGTCATGGTGTATAATCTTCTTGATGATTTGCTGCATTCTATTTGCCAATATTTTATTGAGAATCTTTGCATCAATGTCCATTAGTGAGATTGATCCATAGTTCTCATTTTTGGTTGGGTCTTTCTCTAGTTTTGGCATCAGAGTGATACTTGCCTTCAAGAATGAGTTAGGGAGGACTTCTTTTTCAATTTCATTGAAGAGTTTAAAGAGTATTGGCATTAAATCTTCTCTAAATTTTTTATAGAATTCAGCTGTGATCAGGACCTGGGCTTTTCTTTATTGGTAAGGTTTTAATTACATTTTCTATTTCAGTAGCTGATATTGGGTTATTCAAAATTGCTATATCTTCTTGGTTGAGCTTTGGTAGTTCATATGTTGCTAGAAATCTGTCCATTTCCTCTGTGTTTTCCATGCTATATGAGTAGAAATTTTCAAAGTAGGTGTTCATGATCTTTTGAATTTCCATGGGCTCTGTAGTAATTTCCTTCTTTTCAGTCCTTATTGCATGGATTTGAGTTTTTCTTTCTTTTTCTTGATAAAGTTGGCTAAGGGTTTATCAATTTTGTTTATTCTCTCAAAAAAACCAGATTTTTGATTCATTAATTCTTTGTATTGTTGTTTAGTTTCAATTGCATTAATTTCTGCTCTAATCTTTACAATTTCCTCTTTTTTATGAGCTTTGGGTTTGACTTGATCTTCTTTTTCTAGAAGCTTGAGATGTAGCATTAGGTTATTTATTTGTGTTCTTTCCATTTTCTTGATGTGACTATTTGTTGCTATATATTTACCTCTTAGGACTACTTCATTGCCTCCTGTAGGTTACAATATATTGCATCTGAATTTTCATTGTATAGTAGATATTGTTTTATTTCCTCTTTAATTTCATCTGTAACCCAATGGTTATTCAGAAAGTTGTTATTTAATTCCTATGTATTTATGCAGGGGGTTTTGCCAGTGATTTCCAATTTTAGTGCACTATGATCAGATACTATGCATGGGATAATTTCACTCCCTTTGCATTTAGTTAAGAATGCTTTATGGCTTAATATGTGGTCTGTTTTGGAGAATGACCCATGTGCAGCTGAGAAGAATGTATATTTTGATGTAGTTGGGTAGAATACTCTGTAAACATACACTAGGTCCATTCGCTCACAGGTTTGATTCAATTCTGTTATTTCTTTGCTGACTTTTTGTCTAGTTGACCTATTTCTTTGTGACAGTGGGGTATTAAGTTCTCTTACTACAATTGTGTTCTTGTGTATTTGGCTTTTCATGTCCATTAGTATTTGTCTTATATAGTTGGGTTCTCTTGTATTTAGTGCATATATCTTTATAATTGTTAGTTCTTCCTCTTGTCATTTTCCACTAATAAGTATATAGTGGACTTCTTTATCTCTTTTAATTCTTTTAGGTTTGAAGTTCACTGTGTCTGCAAACAGAATAGCTACCCATGCTTTTTTCTGCTTTTTTCTGGGTTTCTGTTTCATGGAATACTGTTTTCCACCCTTTGACTTTTAATCTATGAGTTTCTTTTTGAGTCAGATGTGTTTCTTGTATACAGCATATTGTGGGATCCTGTTTCTTTATCCATGCCATCAACCTGTTTCTTTTGATAGGTGAGTAGAGCCTATTTACATTTATGGATATCACTGATATGTACTGGCTTGACTTTGCCATGTTGTGTTCCTATTGTTGGTTTCCTGCATTCCTCCCTTGTTTAATTTCTTGTCCAACCTGGTAATTTCTTTCTGTTGTTGTTCTGGAGATTGTGGTCATTTTTATCTCTATTTAGGATGTTTTTTAGCACTCTTACTAAGGTTGATTTGGTGGACATGACTTTCTTCAGTTGTTCTTTGTCATAGAAGTATCTTGTTTCTCATTAAATTTGAAAGAAAGTTTTGCTGGGTACATCGGTCTGGATTGAAAGTTGTTTTCTTTCAAGGCTTGAAATACCTCACTCCAAGCTCATCTTAACCTGAAGGTTTGCACTGAAAAGTCTGCCATGAATCTAAAGGGCTTTCCTTGATAGGTGAGTTGTGTCTTTTCTCTGACAGCTTTTAGTATTCTGTTTTTATGCTGTATGTCTGAGATCTTAATTATATATGTAATATAATAATTATATGTAATATAACATAATTGTATGTAATATAATATAATTATATATAATTAATGCAAATATATGTAATAATATAATAGTATATGTAAAATAATATTATATGTAATATAATAATAATATCTGGGTGTAGACTTATGTTGGTTATGACTGGTGTTCTATATGCCTCACTTAATTGTATATCAGATGTTTTCCTGTTTGGGAAATTTTCTGCCATTACTTCTGTGAACAGCTTAATTATGTCCTTTGCACTGTCTCCTGCCTTCTCATTGATGTCTAATAACCTTACATTGTTTCTCCTGGCATCATCTTGAAGCTGCTGGGTTGTCATTTCATGCTGCCTTGTTGTTTTATAAGTTCTAACCTATCATGATTGCTATCTGTGATCCTGTCCTCAAGGTCCAAAATTCTATCCTCAGCTTCATTTAAATGGTTTTGCCAGTTTTCAATGCAATTTTTTGTTTCTTGAATGTCTCTTTGAATTTGTTTCATGGATTCTGATTGTTTTCTGCATTATTCATTCAAAGTTTCAATCAATTTCCCATGCTCTTGTACTTTTTTTTATCTACTTCTTCTCTAGCTATGTTGAGCAACTCATTTACTAAGGTTGTTATTTCTGTCTTTACATAAGACATTATTTCTAATTTGAGTTCCTCTATAGTTTCATGGATTTGTTTCTTTACTTCATTTGCTATCTTTTCAGAGATTTCTTTAAAGTCCTCTACTTCATTGTCACCTGTACTTGCTCTTTGTGGACTAAATGTTTGAGATTGCATTTTGCCTTTTCATTTAGTTATTTTCACCTTTTGGGTAAATATATGGTCTTTCTATCCCAACAGTTCATAGCGTGAGTTTTAGGGTCCTGCTGTGTGGTTGATGTTTGTCAAATTTCTGGGTACCACAATGAAGAGGAGATTCAGTCACCTGAATTCCTCCTACAGGGCCTTTTGGGTGAGTCCTATATTCTTTCTGGGCTAACTAGCCTAGAAGTATTGATGTAGGGCAACTCTTAGTTCCTGCTGTTGTTATATCTTTAGGTTGTTACAGGTCACCAGATCTCCCTGGCTATAGTGTTTGTGTCAGCTGATGCCCTACTGTGTCACTGGGGGTCTCATAAGCTCTTTTAATTTTCTCTAAGTTGGGGGCCTTATTGATGCACACCTCAACATGTCTGCTGTTCTCTGTGTGGGGGGGGATTACCTACTTTCTTGCCAGTTTCACCAAGGTCTTACAGTTTGAGGGAGTTTCACTTACACTCCTATTTACCCACAGCAGACCTCTATCTTACGGGCAAACTCACCACACTGACTGGAGTCTGCTGAGGTCTTCTGTTTGGGTGAGGTGTTCCTGAGTCTCTCATCTAGCCAGCATGGTAAGCCACTGTAGTCCAAAGTTCCTATGTTCTGATGGAAAGGTGGGACCAGAGGCTGTGGTTCCAGGAAGTTTATGTCTGAGGTGGGCTTCCAAGATGTTCCCGATGGAAGGGCGAGACCAGCCAGGAAGTGTTCTTTTGAGTTCGAATTTCACATATCAGAAAACTTCAAAGTTTGAGTAAATAGAAAAGAGATTCCAACTACTTTTCTTTGGACCCCCCACTGTCCCCCATGGGACAAGAACAGCAGGCTTGGTCCCCAGCTGTTGGTGGAAACATCAGGAATGGACCTGACAGGATCTAGTAGGTCACTAGGGAGAGTCTTTGAGGGGCACACTGGAACCCTGGCTACTTCCTTGCTATCTGCTTCCTGACTGCCCTGGGCTGATAAGTGTCTCTGTTTTGCCAAATCAGCTCTGCCTCAATACGGGCCTGGAAGAAGCGGAGCTGGATGCTGCCAACTGGAACCTAGAGCTACAGCAAACTTTTTCGCTAAATTGGTTTCTCCCTGGTGTTTGTTCATAGGGATGGTGTTATGGATTTAAAACTGTTGGTCAACTTAATGCCAGCTGGATTACCTCAGCACGGTGCTGAGCATAGATGTCCCACCTGAAGAAAGTTGCCATCATGAATAGAGACGTGGAGGAGAAGCTGTGTGTTGAGGCACTGGGGCATTGTGGGTTCTCCCACACGTTGCTGTTTGAGTCGTTGGTTCTCCTGGAGGAGCTCTGGTCCTCACCGAGCATTGCTCACTAGCTCTGGAGAGGAAGATGTGTGCTGCTTGGTCTCCAGGATGAACTTGTCACACTGGCTTCCTGGCATGTACTCGACTGTGCTTATTATCAGAGGAGCTCGGGGTCTCTGTGTCATTGAGGAAGGCTGTGGTGCTTTTCAGGACAGCCCTGGTCTTTGTTGTGAGTGTGACTTCTTGGCTCCAGCATAGAACCCTCAAGCTACCAGCACAGCTCATTCACCCTACTGGCAAAGACTTTCTAGCTGACCTTTGAGCCTTCCCAGCATGGATCTGTAAAACAAACTGGCCTGACTGCTTCTTGTGGGCTCTAGACCTCCAACTGGAATCGTGGGAAGTGTTGTCATGAGCTCTGCATCTTCATCTGTACTCATCCAGGACATTGCTGTGGGATTCAGGCCCTTGGCTAAATATTCTATGTCTTTAGTGTTGTGGATAGATTTTCTGCATTTTCTTGTGTTAACTCTGGGTGACCATCATAAATCATATTATAAACTCCATGTCCTGATTCTAATTGTTCTCCCCGCAACCTCTGACTACAACAGATGGAAAGCTGAATAACATGACTAGTATAAAATGCAATATAGGCAAAACTGTAAGTCACTGGGAGAACATGTTCATGTCTTGTAAACAGAATTTTAAATAAATAGAGGGTGATTGGAAGGGAGAAGAAGTAGATGAATTCAAACTATCATGGGAAGCTATAATGTCTTGGTTACTTTTCTCTTGTTGCTGAGACAAAATACCTGACACCCAAAGTTAAAGAAGGGAAAGTTTATTTAGCTCACTGTTTATGGTGCTGTCAGTCCATAATCAGCTGGTTCCAAGGCAGAGCAGCACATGCCAGAGGAGCAACAGTTCATGGTGGTGAAAAACAGCACAAGAAGCAAGAGAAAAAGGGTAAGAGCACAGAGAGAAGACTCTTTCTGTCCCTTATATTGTATGTAGACCACACCCACTTGTGTGTAGCACTCAAGCCCATAATCCCAGCATTGGACCATGAGTCATTCACAAACTCTAGAAGCCTGATCCCATGACTGCCTGAGGCTTTGGGGGCCATTCAGGTTTAAACCATATCATACAATGTTCAGTTGTGTTGTTTATATCATTACCATAGAAATCTGGTTTTATTTAACAAGGAAGTGAGAGAGACACTGTGTGAGCCATAACCTAACTGTGGAGCACACAGCACTTCATTCTGTTCAATACCTTCTAAAGCAAGTGTGAGGACCTCCCATCTACCCATCCCTCAGCTCAACAGTGACCACTAGTGGTTCATTTTATATCATTTATCCTTTCTTGCCCTACCTCCACCGACCCTTAGCAGGTAGACTTCCTGAAGGTGGGACCGAGAGCTGAGAGGCAGGTGGTGAGGAGAACAGTGGGAGAGAAAATAAAAATATACTCCCCGTGATGCTTGTGACTATTGCACAACCCAAGTACGTGACACGAATACAAAACAAAAACAAAAACACACACTTTAGAAACAAATCAAAGATATTTTACCATCTTATCTGTAAATATTTTATGGCATATTTCTAAAAGGAAAAAGCTGTTGAAGCTTAACAGCACTTCCATTATTTCACCTTAAAAATTATTTCTTAATATCAGCTAGCTTCCCACTTCAGCGATTAATTCACAAATCCACAGTTTATATGAGCTAAGATACACATAACATCTATATGTTTCATCTTTTCTCTTTTCTTTACAATGTATTTGTTAAAAGAATCTGATTCTTGGATGTGCTTTCTCTGTAAAATATTTGTTTATGCAAATAAATTTATTATTTTTTTACCTACATATTCCTTTTTTACATCTAAATAGTGTCTTACCCATCATAATTGGAGTATTTTATAAGAAACCACCCTTATTGTTTCTGACTACTCTATTATTCCACCAGTATTCATGAAGAAGTCCGTGGTTGGTTTCTTATAGAGTTGAGATGCTGAATTTATAATATATTATTTTCTTATTGAATTATCTATCTCTGGAATAAAAATAAATGGTAAATTTTTATTGGTAACACATTAAACCTGTAGACTACCTTAGGATTTTAATTTTGATTTCCCTAACTAAAAATATATATTTTCATTTGTTCAATTATACTTAGATATATTTCATTAATGTTTGTACTTTTTATATAAGATCTTTTTTATTGTTGTTATCTTCTGGCTAGGTCTTTATTGTTGGTTATTTTGTTATTATTTTATTTTGTATTATAAATTCATTCTTCTCTCCTTTTATACTTTTCATTTGTTTATGTGTGTATGGAAGGTACTGGCTTTTGTATTTTCATGGCCTTTTATTTTATTGAATTCTTTTATTGTTTGTGACAGTTTCCTATAAATTTTTTTTTTCACTTCTCAGTTATGTGACTCCATAATGAGAAAACAAAATAGTTTTAGTATATAATTTTTAATTCTTACATAAGTGCTTTAAACTTTTCAATGATTGAAAAATTGTTAAATTTTAAATGACAACATGGAAAGTCACCTATGTTAGTTATTACAGTCAGAACCATTAGTGGAAGCCAAGCTTTCCTGAAGTGTAATACTCATTACTAGATGTAGTCCGAGCTAACATTTAATTAACTTACTAAGGAACACCAACAGGTATTTTTTTCTTAAATGCCTCTATCATGTATAATATCCAGGGTCCCAATGGCTTTTGGGGTGCACAAATTTCTCTCAGCCAGCCTGACATTTCTCAGAATCACCTTTGTTAAGTAGTCTTGGGTTTGCTTTGGCTGCAAGAGGGATTTGTGTGGGATTTGGAAGATCGATGTGAAGCAAGGAGCATTGTAGTCTAGGACAGGGTAGGACTTCAGACACAGTGGCGGTAGCATAGGTCAGTGTGGCAACTCTATGGCATGCACGCCCCAGTGGGCATGCAGAGCCTTCTCTGTCAGTGTGCAAGCTAAGTAGACAAGTTGTTTTTTCTAACCTAAAACCTCAGTATTCTGTGTTGGCCCTTTGTGATTAATAAGTGGGCTTAAGGTTGCCATTTGGGCACTCAGTCTCTAAAGGTTCGCCGTCACTAGCACAAGTTTTAAGCCTAACTGATCTACTAACTCATGATTTGGAATGCACAGCGGTGCTATCAGCTTCCACCCGGAAAACTTCAGGTTTTCCGAATCCAGCGCCAGATACAAGTACAGTTCTGTGTTAGAGAACCTTCCCTTCTTGCGTCTGTAGTAGTCATTGGAACTGGAAACACAGGAAACAGGCATGGGTTTCACTTGTCGATGTGGGCTCCTTGTTTGTCCCCATGGTCTCATTTATCCTGGCCCTCCTCAGGGCTGCATTTCTTGATTGACCCCTGGAGATTTCCGGCACAATATCAGACCCTGTGGTGACACATGAATGAAATTTCAGCAGGCCCCACAATTCCAGTCTCAGCTCCATGGTAAATCCCTGCCCTTTATCACCTGAAGTGTTTCTTCCTCTTTACTGTACAGGCATCTAAGGTGTCCATAAGACAATGATACTAGTGCACAAAACTAAGTAATTTGTAAAGGTCAAACGAGTGTGTTTGCAACACTCAGTGGAATGTAATAGAGGGGACACTGATTACTGAAAGCAAAACAAATAAAAGCAATACAATATAAGTAAATCTCATAGGTAAGTGACAAGATATAGTTATATTTTTAAACTTATGTTAAAATATCGTTTCCATTGGTTGTACAAACATTAAAAAAAATTTTAAAAGATTGTTTCCATTGGCTGTATGAACATTAAAAAAACTAGTTTCTTCCAATAACTTCAGAACACTTTTTCAGTTACTTAAGATTTGAAGACTTCGGAGGAGCTGGAAGGTGGTGTGGACTGAAGGGAGGTGCGGCTTCCCCACCAAGAGGAGAGAATCATGGGTTTCCTTTGCTTGTCCATTTAAATGCTGTCCTGACCTCTTTTGAGGCTCTCGCTGGCGGGTGTGCAATTGCTTTCCTTGAGTAACTAAGAAGCCCAGAGGCCAACAGCTTCTCTTAGCAGGCTCTTCCCCGCTGCTTCTCCCGTGCACCAGCTCTATTCATCTGAGGACCAGGGGCCAGGCAGCCAGGGCAGCCCCTCCACCCAGGACAAAGGACCATGCAGAGTAGGCAGGGCAGTGGATGAAGGCGCCCAGCTAACCATGCTCACTCACCCCTTCTGAGTGACCCACCAGCACCAGCTGGCTGCCACCTGTCCCCAAGTGCAAGCCTCAGTGTGAGAGAAGCTTCCTGGCAGCCTCCTGTGGGCTTCACCAGACACAAATCTATCTTCCCAGAGCTTAAATCCAGAGAGGTGGTATTGTAGTCAGGAGTTGTGGGAAGAATAATTACAATCAGAACACAGAATTTATAATATTATTTTATGATGGTCATCCAGAGTTAAACACAAGAAAGTGCAGGAAATCTGTCCACAGCACTAAAGACCCAGAATATTCAGCCAAGGGCTTGGATCTCACAGCAATGCCCTGTCTGAGTCCAGCTGAAGACCTAGAGCCCATGACAATGCCTCCCACGAGTCCCACTGGAGGCCTAGAGCCCACGACAATGACTCACACCAGGCTGTTTTACAGATCTGCTGGGAAGGCCCAAAAGTCAGTGGTGGAAGCCAGAACGTCTATGCCAGTGAGGTGAAGGAGCTGTGTCAGTAGGTTGAAGGTTCTATACTAGAGCTGAGAAGTCACGCTCAAAATAAGGACCAGGGCTGCCCTGAAAAGTACCACAGCCTTCCTCAGCGACATGGAGGCCCTGAGCTCCTTTGACGATGAGAACAGTTGAGTACATGCCAGAAAGCCAGTGTGACAAGCTTCTCCTGGAGATTAAACAGCACACATCTTCCCCTCCGGAGCCAGGAAGCGATGCTCAAAGTAAGGTCCAGAGCTCCCCCAAATTGAACCACAGCCACTCTCACCAACAAGGTCCCGAGCTCCTCTGATATTGAGGAAGTTAGCCATGACAGGTTCCTCCAGGGGAACCAAAGGCTTGAAACGGCAACATTTAGAAGAACTCACAATGCCTCGCTCTTCTTCTCCACATCTCTACTTATGCTGGCAACTTTCCTCAGCTGGGTCATCACATACACTCAGAACCACGCTGATTTAAGTCATGTGGTGTTAAGTTGACCACCAGTTTTTAATCCATAACAGGTGGTGATTAACCCAACGGATAATGAACTGCAAAATGACAAATTCATAAACAGGAAGCAGTGTGCCCTGAAAACATGGCAGGGGGATGTGGTGTTCTGGGAGCCAGGGAAGATCGCCCCAAGGAAGTGACTGTAGCAGGTGAGCAGCAGTGTCGGACATAGTTCCATGAAGGTGGAAGGAGAGGCGGATTTCGGGCGGGGGGAGGGTGTGCGAGGCTGCATGTTTTTGGGGGTACACAGGTCAGTGGGTGTGATGGTTGTGTGAAGGGAACAGAGCTGCATGTGAAAGGAACCCAAGGAATGCAGGGCAAAGAAAGTCATAGGTGAATGCTGAGCATCTATAGACTGTTTTTTAAAGTTTGCTTTGTTGGTGCAATGAATAGACTACCCTTGTGGTACCACTCTCACCGCTAGGAACTCTGTAGAATTGGTTGAAAACATTACAGGGATAATTTATCTCAGTGGACAAGTCTTATCACTAGTCTTGAGCTGTGTGTCCAGAAGTAATGCCAGGCACTAAGGCTCTTGGTATTTGTCAGTTTTCCTGATCTTCCCACGTTGTGTTTAGTGCTCATGGTTCTCCACACCAAGCCACAGGACAGTGGTGACATCAGAAGCCATCGTCTTCCTGTGCCTGTGAAGAGCGGGAGCAGGAGTCAGGTCCCTCAGTGTCCTCAGGAGCGTGTGATAAAACCATTCTGTGATAACCATCGATGTCACTTCCCAGGCACTCACGGGCCAGGTGGGTTCCCACGGGCATCGTCCTATGCCAAGGAGCCACGGAAACACCCGTGCGGGAAGAAAGGTCCACTTGGCAGGCTCACTGTGGGGTGCTGGGGTCAGCGCCATGGACTCAGGCACCGACTTCTTTGCTGCCAGGTCAACGCTCCCCTCTTCACACGCGCCTCGGTTTCCATCCTCCTTTCCCCATTTCTGCCTCACAAGACCATCACATGCACTTCACAGACATCTGCCGCCGTTTCTGCAGGTTTTCAGTGACATTGCTCTTCCCGCTTTGGTTCACCTCAGACTCCAGCTTCCGCCTCCTTCATCTTTCCATCATCAGTAATCTCGTGGTTTCCTCCATCACTGCCCCAGGTACTGAGCAGAAATGTCACCTCACCGTCCTGACATGGCCCACAATCATTCTGTCACACAAACAGTGCTACACTTAATCACAGTCTTTTTAAGTTTCTAAGTTGCCCAGAGAAACACTTCTAATGTATTAAGATTTCCAGTAATTTGACCTCATCGTCTCACATTGAACCATTTCGCATGGTCCATTGTGTAACCAGCTCCATCCTGCTTTTTATTATCTCCTCACAGATTTGTCATAGATTTATATTTATAGACTTATAGCCACTGACTGTAATGTTCTCATCTCCTTTGGTCCTCTTTCCTCTTTTTTCTTTTCTTTCTTTCTTTCTTTCTTTCTTTCTTTCTTTCTTTCTTTCTTTCTTTTGCACCATTTAGCAATTCTAGCAGTCTTCCTTCACATAGGCAAATGCTGCCAGAACAAATTTTACAGATCATTTCATGTTCACAATCATGAACACCAAACACATACTTTATAATGCTTAATAGTGTTTGCATATTTCTATAGTAAAACTGCTTTCCATTACCTAAAATCTCTGTTTCATGCCTTTTTATTACTATTATTTTTTTACATGTCTCTGAAAGCCGCATTTGCATTTGATAATCCTGCTTTTTTTTTTTTTTTTTTTTTTTTTGTGCCAAGAACTGAACCCTGGACCTTGTGCTTGCCAGGCAGGTGCTTGCGGACCCTATTAAATTAAATTAATTTTTAATTTATTTTTGATGCCAAGGGTCAATCTCATGAAATCACACACTTGCCAGGTGCTTGTGCTGCAGTGCTCTGTTCTCTTGGAAAAGTGGAAACCCACAGATCAGAGCCCATCTCCCCATGACTGCTTCCTCCCTGGTAGCTGTATGCATTCCATTCATCTCTGCTCGCATCGGCAGGCGTGCGGTGTACGGGGCGCCTTCTTTGATAAGAAAGCACACACACTATATTTTAGTGCCTATCACAATTTACAACCCACACTTTATAATTTCATTTATTCTCTGGTTTATGTTGCTCTCCTAAACAATAGGAAGGAAACTCTGAGAAGGAAAAACTTAGTTTATGGATTTCATTTCATACTCAAATTACACAGCAAATTGAGTTTCTGCTTTTAACAGTCCACAAGTATTTTTGCTACTTCGTAGGAGAAATATAAGCTGTTACTCGACATGGTGGCACCTGCCTGAGACACCGTCACTCTGAGGCAGGAGGGCCATGAGTTTGAGGCCACTCTGGGCACCATAGCAAGATGGTATTAAAAAAAAAGAAATAGAAATGATAGTTTTACAAATGTATTGATAAAAAATAAGATATGATTCTCTAAGGGTATGATTTATACCAAGATAATTATTTATAGACTACTATCATATAACCATGAAATGAATGCCTACAGGTAGAAAAAGATGGAAAAATTATACACTGTAATAATTTATGTGTACTAGTGTATAAATGTGATGATGGATGTATTTATAAATGCATATTTTAATGATTTACATCCTAACTATTGGTAACTTTGATGAATGGCTTCATCTGTTTTAATCTAAGATTATCATTAGAAAGCTAGGCATTCAGTTTTAAGGACATGTAAATTTACTAAATGAGTCAAGAGACTTGAACTCCAGATGAAAAAAAGTGAAAATTTCTTGATTTGTGATATCACAAATACAATTTTTATGCTAATACTTAGGCAGATTGTTTAAGCCCTAGCAAAATATTCCATGATGGACAAAAAAAAACTTCAGAAGTTTTTAAATTTATATTGAATTAGTGCTTTCAAGGGAGTAGATCCCATCACAATGTCTCTACTGCTCAAAAATGTAACATGCTGAATAAAATGATTTCAAGGACTGTGGTTAGACAGGGGCTCTGGCGTCTCTGCTGTGCTGGGCTACCCAACCTTGTGGCCCTTCTCTCTCGGGTCCACGCCGCTCTCAGCGTTGTATAGATAGATGCCATCAGCGTACTGAGCAAAACTGAGCATGTTAGCCCACTACATGTTAAGATGCTTTTCATTTTAGAAAAATGTAGTTCTTAAGTATTTCTTTGAAAAAGCACAGATTATATTTGAATTTGATGCAGTCAAACAATTCCAAGACTCCCAGTCCTTTGTAGTTAACTGAATTTATTTTTTCTATAATACAAGAAAAATTTTGTTCCTTGTGATGAAATGCAGAATATACATTATATTCAATAATTCGTACTGTTGACTGTTAAAAGTACTTACAAAGCGCAACTTACTCTAATTTATGCTTATGTTAACTATTTTAACTTTTTAATTTTAGCTGCCAACATTTTTAGCTTTGTATGTAAAGACTTGTCAGGGCTCTTGAGGGTTGTGTACTGAAGAATTTCAGTGAAGTGAGATTACATATTATAATTAGACAATCACTTTTTTTAAACATGAAGCATTTTGTAGATTTTCAAACATGAGCAAAATGAAATCCAAGGCAAAACCCTGCTGGATTCTATTGATACTTTATTCACATCCTTAGATTTTGCATGGAATTTGAGAAGTAATTGTTTAATGACTAGAAAAAACTAGGTAAGGATCCACATGGACTATGGAGGCTGGAGGAGCAGATTCCCACCCCATCGTGTGCTGGACTGACACAAAATTATGCGAACACGTGATCTGGACATTACTTTGAGTGAGCATCCTTGATTCTCTGTTCTGGATGTGGGTGGTTGGCTCTGGAACCGTTGTAAGGAGGAATAAGGACAAATACACACTCGACATTCATGTTCCAAGTCACTGTACTGAATGAGTCGCTCTAATTTCTAGAATATAACTATGTACAAATTCTCTTTAATAGTATACCCCACACTCAAAGCCTCATTTGATTGTTTGTTGAGACGGTCTCCATAAGAAGCTCAGGCTGGTGCTCCTGCCTCCAACTCATAGTAATCCTCCTGCCTTAGCTCCCAAGTGCTGGGGCTGCATGTGTGTGTCATCATGCCCAGCTAAAACTTATTTTATTTACTTTAGCACTTGAATATTCATGTTAAAATGTCAAGCCTGTGACATGTTGGTTAAGTAATGACTGAGTCTCTACAAGAATCAGTGCTGTTATACTGTGAAGCTTGTATTTCTATGTTTTATAATAATTTTAAAGCGTATGTGTTAGAGTCCACAGTCATGCATTGTAATTTTCTAGAACCTACATTTGTATTCCTTATTAAATACATTAGAACTTTTCTTGGAAAAATGACTTAGGTTACACGGGTGTTAGAAACAAGTTGCTTACTGGTATTCTGCCTTTACCTGAACACTCCTAAGGAATCTAGGTTCCTAAAGGGCACCAGAGTTGCACAGTTGCTGAGATCTTGGAGATCCTGAGACCTGACTTCAGCCCTCCTGGCTGGTGGCAGCTCTGGCTTAGGGGCACAGCACAGAGCTGCAGGTGCCTGCACCTTTGTGTGGTTCCCTTGTTCGTTTCTTCCTTCATCACAAGGCCCCTGTTGACCACAGAATCCACACTGTCCTCTCTCCTGTTCGTCTCCTCAAGCCTGAGCCTGAAGACAATTTCCCCCACCCTTCATGGTGACACGTGCTTCCCAAATTCCTCTCCCACTCTGTGCTTAGTGGAGAACTGCACCTTCCATTCTTAGGTATAATGAAGGAATCCACTGGCGCTGTCTTCAAACGCCCTCTCCATGTTTGACACCAAGGTGTCACCAGTCTCATAATACCATTTGGATAATATTTTCCTTCTTTCTATTACCTAGAATAAACTGGGTGAGATAGGGATATTTTATCATCTTTGAATTAATGGTACAGATGACTTGGGATGCCATTAGTACTTTAGAATTGTTTCTGTCTCCCCTTTAATTTACATCATTTATACGGATTTGGGGAGATCTGAAAATGTCTGTGTCTTATTTAGTCCCTGACAGAAAACACCCCACACTCAAAGTTAAAGCAGGAAAGACTTATTTGGCTTGTAATTCATAGATGTTCAGTCCATAGTCAGCTGGCTCCATGGCAGGGTGGCAGGGCAGAGGGACATCACAGAGGAGAAATGTCCATGGCAGACAAAAGACAGTGAAGCAATAAAGAAGCAACAAGCTCCAGGAGACAAAGGAGCCTTCTTTCTGTCCTTTGCATTCTATCAGGCTACATGTCCTCAGGCTGGGTGGCATTCACACCTAGGGAGGGCCTTCCCACTGTCCACACCTAAGTGATACCCGATCAATCAGTGGACAGATTTAGTCATCACACACCCTTCATCTCAGCATCATACACTCTAGATCCAGCCACCTCTGAAAAAGCCCCACCTATGACTGCATAAGGCTTTGGGGGACATACAGACACAAGCCATAACATTCTGCAAAAATCACAAAATCATTGATACATTCTGATTTCTATTTTTGCCTTGAGAATTTTTGGGTATTTTATGTTCCAATAGCATTTTTACACTTTTCTGTGATAGTGTGTATCTATATTTCTAGTTTATTGGCTGAAGTTAAATTATGATATTACTTAAACTTTTGTTATTGCAGCATACAATTTTATGGGCAGTTATTTTCTGGGTATTATAGTAATGTTTTGTTTCTAGGGGGGGTTTTTTGAAAAATTTAATTTCTTCAGGTGTTTGTCTGCTTTATTAATATTTTTAAAAACACAACTGCTTATTTTGTTAAACATATCTTTTATTAATTTACTTCATATGTTAGTTTCTGTTTTTATTTTCTTCCATTTTTCTAGGCTAATTTTATGAGTTTTTTCCTAATTTATTGATTTGAAACATTAGCAATTAGCTTCATCCATTCTGTTTATAAAAACAATGCTTTATTGCTCATTATTTCTAAATATTTTGTTTCTATTATGATTAATTTTTCAGCTCTTGATTTCTTTAGAAATAAGTAATTTTATTTATTTATTTTCATATATTAAATTTTACTTCATTTCTTCCAGTATGTTGATTTTGTTTCCAAGAACATAAATTACCCATTAAAAATAGGATCTAATATAATGGTTACTAATGGAATAATACAAAAAAACTAATTAATTTAATCTAAATTGCACAATGACAATTGCTCTATTTATTGAATTGTGTAAAATAGCTTCTAATTGTCTTTGTTCTCTTACTCAGGTTTTCATTGTAAGCATTTGAAGTAAAGCACTACAGATGACGTCACCCAACATTAATATTTTAATTATTTGATTTCTCAATGATATTTAGAAAATGTACTCCGAAGTGGGAGGGGAGACAGCAAAAGGCAAGAACCCAAACTATGTCAAAGCTTCTAACAGTTCTGATCTGCAGAGGTAACTGCTGTGTGCACTTCTCACAAGTGTTAAAGTGAAGCAGTTTTCCCAGACAAGTCCTCTGATACAGCTTTTTGTTTGAGGCCAAATATCTCCTATTTCACCATGTTTTGCTTTAGCGACATTGTTGTTTATTGGAAGCAGAAGATGAATGCAAATAATTTTCTTTCAATACTCTGAGGTTACGATCTTTAATAAAAGGCACCCACACATATAAGGAAAAATAGTATACACTTCCACTGCAATATAATCTAAAAACTCCACATGTTCCTTTATAATCAAAACCTTTAATTTAAAAATTATATGGTGTTTCAGGTTTGTTGGGGACCACAAATTCACAGTGACTGGTCTTATGTATTTCCCTACGGGGTAAAAGGAAGAATTGGCATTAGTGGTGTCACCCATCTGAGATTTCCCATTGACTCTTTTAAGCATAAGATCATCTACACCTTCTTAAGTCATCTGAGGATTATACTCAAGGACAAAATACTTCCAAGCTAAGATCATCTATGCTTTCTTAAGTCATCACAAGATTATACTTGGGTCAAGATACTTCAAACATAAGATAATCTACGCCCTCAGGAGTCAGAGTCTTGGATGAATTTTAGTCCTTTGCTGCCCCACATCACTGTATAGACCAAATAAAATAGACTGTATAGTGGCTGTTTTGGGAGTGGAGCAAGTCGGATCCAGAGACACTGACTTCCCACACTGTTGGAATATGATACTTGTCTCTGTTTTTTATTTTTGCGACATTCTTGAGACTGACAATCTGGACTCTTGGCTGGGTTCCCAATAATGGTTTATTTATTCATAATGTTCTTTATAGTTATATAATCCTAGTGTTACCTTTTAAACATAAAAGCAGTTCAAAAGCTTAACCTGTTTTCTATATTATGACTTAATGGAATTTGAAAGATTTTTGGAGCCTCAAATTTTAAGTTGTGAAGTAGAAAATTCCAAAATGTATTGTTTTTACCCCTTTTTTTACATTAGGCTCCAACAGAGCAGACTAAACATCAAAGTGCAGTCCCCTTTGCTCAAACCCTTCCTCAAGCAGCACGAGGCTTTTCTTTCAGACTTCTGTGAGATCAGGAGAGGGAACAGAAAAAAGGGAAGTTTCCCAAGCAGGCTCTGGTGACGCTGTTTCCATGGTGCTTAGCCGGCCTCCTCTGCTTTGCTCTTCCCACGGCAAAGTTCATCGGAAGTAACTGAGGTTAAGCACCTACTGTGTCTCCTTTTCTATTATTATGTCTCCCAATTCTTCCTTACAAGGACAGAAACTTTGTTTTATTTTTCTCTTAATTTGCCCAGAAAAATTGAGTATATCCATGGGTGCTGTGTGATATTTCGGTACATGTTCATATCTTACATTATTCAAATAAAGGAAGATGACCAGAGACATCACTTGGCTTATTGTTCTTCCTTCTTTAAAACCCTTCCAAGCACTCTTCCCTCATTATGAAACGGAGTGTTCTCCAATAAAACCCAGCCAATTCAGATCTTTAAAGCAAACTACAACTTTGTTCTGTGAAAAAGTCAAGTTTTAAAATTAAAAGTACATAATTCTGTTATACATATTCATGAAGATGTAAAACTTAGGTAAATAGCAAACATTTAGATTTATAACATAATGCTTCCTTCCTGACATGATGTAAACATTAAAATATAGTAAGCCATAGCTATTTGAGTACTTATTTCACAAGTAACACTTTAAGATGGGCTGGGCTGTACGGCACATCTCTCCCTGCACAGACTGGCTCGCGACCGAATATTTTAAGTCCTTCTCTGTTCTCTGGGGACAGGTAGGAGTGTGTCAAGCACAGAAGTTTGAGGCCAGTCTGTGCAGCTCTGTCCTCAAAACAATAACATAAATAAATATATAAGAATTCAGTATTTATTCTTTCTGCCATATAACTTCCTTTGGGTTTTGCTGTACTTCACATGGAGCGTTTTGACAACCAACAGCTCTTTTTGGAGGTTTAAAAGTAGCAATGGTCAACATGGACTATTTCATTTTAAGTAAAATGTACTTATTTTGAATTTTAAGATACTATTAAATTGTTAATTTCTCGTATTTATAAGCACAGCGTTACAACTCCAAACCTTATTTTATTTTATTTTTACTTTGATACTCATGATTGAATGCAGAGCCTTAATGTGCTTGGCGAGCACTCACTCATTGAGAGAAAATGCACCCTCTCCTTAAAAATACAGTAGTGAGGGAGACAGAATCATGGCATTTTTTTCCATGCAAGGTTGTAAAATTATTTTGAGGGCATTTTAGTATGATTGTGAGGATGGAAACTTTTGGATCACATTGGCACTGAGGAAGAAAGCTACTGCTTGAGAGTCAAAACTCAGTCACATTTCTGCAGTACTGCATTACCTTTACCATGGCATCCTCAGTTATTTTTTTTTAATTTGTATTTGCTAAACTGCATAGGCAGCCAAATTAGGCTAGAAATTGTGACCCTCCTGCCTCAGCCTCCAGCAGCCTCTCAAAGTGCTGGGTTGACAGGCCTGCACCAATGGGCATAGATGGAAAAATCTTACCAAACATTGTTTGGACTACAGTTGGAGATGATTTTTTCCCACTTTAAATAAACTACTACAGTCACTTCACTGGTGTGATATCGTAAGCTCCAGATGGCAGGGTGACCCAGTCCACACACAGATGTCTGCAGATGTGCAGATGCCTGGGCCCTGACTGGTACATTGTGACCCTTCAGTGACTAGCTCTTTAATTTCTGAGTGTATCAAAATTCATTGTAGTTGTGAGCATTGTATTATGAAAGAAAAATGGTGCGGTAAACTATCATGCAAGAATCTTTTAGTCCTGATTTATTTACTAGATCTTACTCTTTTCAAAAGTAGCTTGGCTGATTTAGGCGTAAACAGAGACCTTATTTACCTCCTTTCAGTGTTTCTTTCAGACTCACTGTGGAAACCTCTAGTATAGATTATCATCTCAATGTCAGCCGTTACCTTTTAAGGACCAGAAACTTGGTATTTTCAAAGCATCTTTGACATGGGATACAGAATAAGTCATATTAACCAAAAAAAAAAAAAAAAAAACCACATTTTGTCCAATGAAATTAGATTTTTAAAACATATGTTCAGACCAAGTCTTACTATGTTGCTGACAGGTGTGTGCCCCCATTCCCGACCTGAAGAAGCACTTTGAGGTGTCTGGACACTTGTGTGTCTTAGTCCATTTCATGCTGCTCTAATGGAGCACAGAGACAGAAATGGATGCCGTGATTGGAAACTGATTTCCTTGCAGTCCTAGAGGGTGGGGAGGCTGAGATCAAGGTCCTGGTGTCTGTGAGGGCCTCTTCCTTGCCCTGTTACATGTGGGAGGGAAAAGATGTGTGCTTGGGCTCTGAAATGGCATCAGTCACAACCATGAGGACTCTTTACACTTTGAGCATCTTCCTCAGGTCCCATCACTCCATAATGCGGCCCCAGCAATCACACTTTAGTATGAACTCTGTAGTCGACAAACATTTACATTGTCACAGGCTCTGTGGTCACCCAAGGAGCAAGCAACTCGTAAATTTTGTAGGCTACCTTTAAAATGTCTTTTAAAACCACAAAACATATTAGTCATGAATCTTTGTGAATATTTCTGTCTGTGGCAGCAGTGATATGTGATTTCTACATTTTTATTTAATAAAAAGTCCACGAATGTTAACAGCTAGCATTTGCTCTGTGGCCATCATAAAGCTCATCAGGAGAAGTTTTGCACTATGTATCTGTAGGGAGTGAACCACATTTGCTCCGATTTACAAATAAATCAAAGCAGAGGCAGCACCTGCTGTAGCAAAAACATCACACAAAGGCACTGTTTCTGAATATCTCCACTGCAAATCTAATGTTTTAAATTTTCTTACTACTGTGTTTCCTTGTATTTTAACATCAAGGTTTGAAAAGCTAGATCTACACTTCCATCATGAATAAAGGCCATTTATGTATCATATATCTAGTGTTTTCTCACATTGGATGTGCACATTTGATACCGGCCACTGAATAGAATACACTCTATTCTAGCCCTGGGAGAGCAGCAGTTTTGCAGGTCCTGTTATAATGAAGCTTTGCTGTTACATCAGTAAGGGCACACTGAGTTTCTCTGCACTAGGAGTTTTGTAATCATGTCTCAGCATTAATATTAACTTAGAGACAGTAGCTTGTGATTAAGTTATTCGGGTAAAACCTGTACACGCCTTCATGAATGTATGAGTAAATGTCTTTGTGAATATATATGGAACAATTCTAATGAACCTGTCCTAGGTCATGAGGGGAGAATTTCTTCACTACATTCTTTGCTCTGCAGTGCTGGCTCTTGCAGCCAGAGCCTCACACATGCTGGCCGGTGCTTTACCAATGGGCTACGTCCCCAGAGAGAATGTCTGCTGCTCCACAGCCATGAGGCCACTCAGACTCATATGACATGGGCTGAGCACCCACTCTTGAGAAGTCCTGTGACCTATGTGTACCACTCTGTAACATGCTTTCCATGAATGGCACTACACTGGTTATCAGTAGTTGTGTAGCATAACTTAGAACTAAAAGGTTAGACTATTACTCTTTCACAGATGAGGAGAGAAACTACAAAATGCTAAGTCCAAGTAAAATGATTTACTGTGAATTCCATAGCAGGAAAAATCAACCTCATTTTCATGTTCTGTAATTTCTCAGCTCCCCAAGGTGGCTGGAGTGGTGGTGTGAATGCCCATGGTCCAGAAAATCTGGACGTAAATATTCAAGTTCTCTGCAGTGGGATAAGCCTGTCTGGGCTTCTGTGCTGCAGGAAGCCGGGGTCTTTACCCCACCAGGCTGCAGAAACTCTATCTCTTTAAATCTCAAGCTGTTTTATGACACACTCAGTGCCTCTGATTGTAAGATGGGGACACATGGCAGAGACCCACAGAGATAAAGCCAGGCGTGGTGGCTTATACCTGTAACCTCAGCATCTCAGGAGGCTGAGCCAAGGGATCCTGGGAAGTTAGAGATCAGCCTGCTTTATAAAGTCAGTTCAAGGCCAGTTTGAAATACGTAGTGAGACCGTCTCAAAAAAAAAAAAAAAAAAAAAGAGAGGCAGACCCTCGGAGAGCTGTTTATCAACAGTGACTTCCTTAAAAACATCATTCTTTCCCTCAGTTCCCTTCCCAGGGTTGGTATTTCTCAGATCATCACCATGAAATGGTTTTCTTATGTAAAGAGGACACTAAGTGTTCCAGGGATAATCACACAGTACCAGTTTTTTTTTTAAAACAAATTAATAAAGGAAAGATGTCTTTATTAAAGGAAGAAGAGGTATATTTATTGTGCATGAATATGGGCATATATTAAAATTTCCAGAACAGTAAGAAAAATGTAAAAAGAGATGAATCCTAGGTGTTCTTTGGGACCATTGCCATTATTTCTGATATCTCTGGTTGGTCTTGGCTTCTCTGTACTTTTTATGGACCCAGGTCTGCCACTTGCCCTGCCATTACAGATTTCAAGGAAGGCCTGGAAGCATCTAGGGAAATTATAAACTAACTCCACAGCCTAGTGATGATTTAGTCCACACACACTGTGTTCAGGGCACTGTAAGACAGTAAAGACACCATGAGAATTTTGTTCTTAAATTGTATAACACAATTACAAAAATGAGACTTTTATATGTAAGAGGAGAACAAAGATAACTAACTATGAAACTGTAATGTTATAGAAATAGCCATGTGAATAATTGTGAAAGCTCTCCTAGCAGCTCATGAATGATCAAGTTCGATGTGAAGAATCTACATGGGAGATTAGCAGTAAATAAATATGCTTTGTGACGCAGTAATGTGCTCCCAGGGTAGTTCCTGACACATGATTAGACCATGGGGTAAACTAATTGGTTAGATAAGTGAAGATTGTATGCACTGTATATAAAGGCATTAAGTTTGCCTGCTTTGGGAGGTTCACTTTGAAGCTAGTCCTGGCCTCATTCCCTCTTTGAACCCCAAACCTTGAAGCTACCTCCAACTCACATTCGCCAGCTGTGAGGAACAAACTGCATAGAATTAGCTGGAAAACAACAGTGGCTTTTATTGTTTCCTTTCCTCCCATTTGCTGGGGGGAAAAAGCTCCCAAACTACTTTAACTAATAAAAAATTTGCTTAAAAACACAAACCAGTCAGCCATGGGGTCATGACACAAGGGGAACCATGTACTGTACCACTTCTCCTCTGGCAGCTCTGGGCCTACCTGGTTCCCAATAATGAGAAAGAAGAGGGACACAGGACTGGCAAGAGGTCTGGAAGAGAGTACATGGAAACTGAAATTGAAGATATGTAGAAATTGTTCTAACAGTTGCATTCACCTACCATGCCTTAGATACATACGAATGGGGTTATTTACCTCATAATCCAAGCCATAGTCACTAGCAGAACTGTAGAAAAAATTGTATAAACTGTCCTACTGGTGGCAACTAAAATTTTGCATTTTTTCAGCATTTCAATATTGACACATCATAAATATTTCTTTTTTTCTTTTTGTGATGTTGCCCTGGCTGGTCTCAAACTTGCAAGTTCAAATCATCCTCTCACCCCAGCCTCCTGGGTTGCTGGAATTACAGATGTTTACCAGCACAACCAACTTAACATTTACAAATTTCAACACAGGTAAATATCCACTGTAATGTAAAAGATGGGGCGATACACTATGAAAAATAAATCATTAGCCACTGGGCTTTTGCAAACATCTTTTCACTAACTTATTGTTTTAATTTATAATTTTCTGCTTGCCAATGAAAATTCAGTATTAATTTCAAATATTTACTTTAAAATCTTTCTCTTTTTGTTGAATGACTTATTCACATCTTTTCCTTAATATTTTTTTTTCAAATATTCTACCCAAGTGAATGTTGTTCCTTTTCATTTCTTATGTTTTTCTTGTATTTTAAATGTCTTGGATACTTTTCTCTTGTCACTTAGACAAAATACTCAACACCCAAAATTAAGGAAAGAAAGGTTTATTTAGCTCACAGTTTGTGGAGGTGTCAGTCCATAATCAGCTGGCTCCAAGGCAAGGTGATGTGGCTGAGAGGCAACAGTTTATGGCAGCAGCAGATATCAAAAATGACAAGAGCAAAAGGGAAAAAGGGCAAAAGGAAGGAGCAAATTGTCTTTCTTCCCTTATATTGTACACAGACTACCTGCCCCAGGGAGGGTACAGCACTCACCTCACTAATCTCAGCTCTAGACAATGAACCAATCACAAATGCTAGACTCAGCCATCTTTGAAAGGCCCACATAAGGTTTTGGGGGAACAACCAGCCATAAACCACGACGTTCCACCCCTGGACCCCAAAGACTCAAGCAGATTGTTTTATCTAAAAGACATTATGCCCATCTGAAAGAGTTGCCAAAATCCTAACAGTTTCATAGAAAATTTCAAAAGTCTCCTATGAGATTTAAGACACACTCATAGCTATGGGCCCCTGTACAAATGAAAAGAAAGCCAAACACTTCCAACATTCAGTGTCACAAGAGACATTTCCATTCCAAAAGTCACAAAGAGGGGAGCGAATACAAAGAATTGGATCAATCCACAGCAAGTCCAAAGTCCAGCAGGGCAACCATTAATTCCTATAGTTCCACATGGAACATCCTAAGCAATCTACGGTAAGTTGTGAACTCCAAAAGATTTGCATGACTCCACCCCATGACAATTCCAGTGATTGTAGCTCCAATGGCTTCTCTCTTGGGCTGGCTTTGTTCCTTACTTGTAGATTTCTCTAGATGATCCACATTCCTGGTTTTTTCCAAACTTTTGGAGTCTCCACTGAACCTTTGGCTTTACCCTCACAGCTTTACATACTTCCCTCTCAAGGGCACTGCCTGGCTTCCTAGGCCTTCTGAAGTTAGAGGGGAAGCATTTTAACCTCAGAACTCTTGCATTGTGTATGCACATTAAAACAGCATCAAGTGGATGATGCCAAGGTGTGCTGATAGCTGCAGCATGAGCCAGGCTTTCTTCTCTCTTGGTTGTAGGGGTCAAGTGCCTAGATTGCTGGATGCTCTGAACCTGATTGTGAGGAACAAATTCTTTATGCTGCCATCTTTCTGGTACCTGGTGCAACCACCACCATTTTAGAACCTGGTACAGCTGTGCCTGCCATTCTGGAACATAGTACTCTGCAGTTTTCTTCTCAAAGCAAAATCTGTCCCTTGCAATTTTCAGACTGCAAAGGGTGTTGCTTCTTGTGATGCCCTCAGGTCATATTTTCTATTTTCCTCTTCCTCCTCAACAATCAAGATCTCAGCTCTATCTTTGCAGTCCACAGCTTTACTGGAGGTTACTTTCTAGTCAAACTCACAAATTTAAATCATCGTGGTTTGGTATAGTCACAGCAATGACCCCACTACTGTGGTACCAAATTCTGTCTTGGTTAATTTTCTTTCATTATTGAGACAAAATACCTAAAGTTAAGGAAGGAAAGGTTTGTTTAGCTCACAGTTTGTGGAGGTTTCATTAAATGTCTAAAATTTTACTATTTAATTGCATCAATTTTTTTTTACAAAATACTAGAATTTTAAAAATTTCTTGGCCATGTTGGACCTTAGGGTGCTTGGAAAATGGGCAGCTGCCAGCATGCTTCTCTGGTAAGTGACTGTGGCCTCGCAAGCCACAGCCACCCCAGAGCGAGAACTATATCAGCATTTCCTGAGACCCGCAACACACCATGTTGGACCTTAGGGTGCTGGGAAAACAGGAAGCCACCAGCATGCCACTCTGGTAAGTGACTGTGGCCTGGCAAGCAACAGCCACCCCAGGGCAAGAACCATATCAGCGTTTCCTGTGATCTGCGATGTGCCATGTTGGACCTTGGGGCACTGGGAAAACAGGCAGCCAGTTCACCCCTCTGGTCGGCAGTTGTGAGCCTACCTACTTGGGCGTGGGCTAAGAATCAAACATCCATCCCCCACCCCCACCCTGCTAGCAAGTGAGAGCTGGAGATCTATCATGTCTTGTGAGTTTAACTATATGCAATATAGCAAACAAGGGGGATTTTCTTCTGCCATCTCTTTGAGGGTAAATATTTTTATCTCTGTTTTGCTCTGTTCTGATCAATGGTATTTCTCTATTCAATCTTTTGTTTTTATAATTTCGGTATTTCCTTCAATATTGCTCTGCCTGATTGAAGGAACAACTATTGTGAAGAAAACCAGATATACTATTGTACCTATTGCTGTTATTCCAGTAACCTGCTGTAAGGTTCTGTGTCAATTTCACTGCACTGCCTCAGATGGCTATGCCCTGTCTTGTTCTGCTGTATTTTACTACCTTCAAAATAAAATAAATAAATAAAATAAAAAATAATAATAAATAAGAAAAAATTTAAAAAGTAAATAACAACAACAAAACAGATCAGTAAGGTACTGAGCAACCTGAAACATGATATAACTAAACAGATGATGGACTTAAAAAGCAAAAGGAGGAAAATAAAGTGCTCTAAAGGATATAACTGCATGTATATTTAAGGGTATAGGATTGATAATTATGTTGCTCAGTTTTTGTTGGAGCAGAGAACAGAACTGTTTGCAGCCTCACTGTATGAATGTCCACTTTGTATGCTTCAATTTTGTAACTTGAACAACTACATCCAAGAAGACAATATGTAGTGTATCAACTAGTGATTTCTTACTGTTCATTTTTTTTTTGAAATTCTGTATTGTTTCTACCTTTTTTTTCTGTTTTGCTTTATTTTCCCCCTCTCTTTAAATAAAAATTTTTAAAAATTTCTCTACTTCATATTATAAGAATATTTGCTCATATTATAATTTATGGAGTACACTTCAAATGTAATTGGTACAAGTATAAACTAGCTTTTAGGATTAGTTTTTTTTTTTTCTTGGTTGGTTTTGATTTTGAGATTTTTTTTTCTTTTTCTTTTTTTGGTATTGGTTATAAAACCCAAGACCTCACACATGCTAGACAAACATTCTAACATTCAGCTACAACCCTAGCCTTAAAATTAATTTAGTATTCAAACATTTGGGATGTAAATTTCCAGTATGGTATAAGAATAGCATTTAATTTATTTCTAAGTGGATACCAGTATTCAAATATTTAGTTAACTATATACCATTTATTTCTGACAACTTAAAAATGGCTGTCTGTTGAATATGTATGTGTACACATATACCATCTAGACTCATATTTTTTTATCTTTGTTTACTCTCATAAAATGTCACACTGCTTAATTGGGTAATTTTATAATTTTTTTATAAGATGAGGGAGGGTAAATTCCACTTCATTATGTTTTTCTGCAATATTTACTATTATTACAAATTAATTTTCCACCAAAATTCTAAAATATACAGCTTGACATCAATGCAGTCATACAAATGCATATCTTGTTATGCCCTAAATGGTATTACAAAGACTGAATATGTTAATACAAGGACACAATTTTTGTTTTTATATTGAACTTTTCCATCAAAAGACATGAATTTTCTCTCTGATTATTGTTTTTAATCCACCATAAAGTCTTTAAAACCTCTTTCTATGGTTATTTATAATTATTTCATAGTTTTGTTATTTTTACCAGGCTTTTCCCAAAGTGCCTATAGTTTATTGTTGCTGATATTATATGAAATAGACAATCTATGCATTTTATTTTTTCTATTTTCCACATCATTGTATTCTTATGGTAGTTATAACAAAAATTTTCTGATTTTCAAAATTTCTCTACAAATACTATCATCGTTTGCAACTTGAAAATTTTGTCTCTTTTTGTCCTCTGCTTATCTTTCAAATACAATTTTATTATAGCTACATTAATGCTGCCCAAATTAAGCTGCTCACTGGAAGAAAGTGTGGCCAAGGGTGGAAAACCTGAGCCTTTTGGGCATAGAAATGCTCAAACACTGTCATGCTATTGGCTTCCAGATGGAGCCTGAGTCAGCAGCCAAGTCAGGACGCAGGTTTCTACTTAGTTTCCCAGCTGTGGAATCAAAATCTTTCAGGTCATGTTTCTGCAATCCTGTTACTGTTTTTATTTATCAGTTAATTTTATTTTTTAGCATTAAAAAGACTACAGCCAATTAATTACAGATTTTATTTTCACATAATGTGAAAAACTTATAATATATTGTCATTCCAGAAGTATGCTAAACACTGAATTAAACTGAAAACATATCTTTACAATTACAAATAAAACCATCAACTATCACACATAAAAGTATTCTTTTAATCCCTCTAAAGCATATCGAATAAATGCTGTTTTAATCCTAAACCCACATATGATTAAAAATGAAATGAAGAAAGGAATTGTAAATATTCCCAAAAGTACTTTGGAATTTCCATAATATATTATACTGTCAGCAGCTAATTTGGGGAAAAAATTTTGTAATGGAACCATAAATTTGTTTCCTAGTCTAATCTCAGATGTTATAAAATAGATCAATACAGCATAATGTGAGAAATTATATTACACTGGAATTAATTACCATTCAGATGAATCACTGTTTCAGCAATTAGTATGCCTGGAATTTACATATGTTTAGTCTATATTTTAACCAACTCTTTTTTTTTTTTTTTTTTTTGTACCAGGGATCGAATTCATGACCTCGTGCTTACCAGGCAGGCACTTAAGGCACTGAGCTAAATCCCCGGCTAGTCTATATTTTAATAAAAGTGAGTCAAGCAAAACTCCTACTAGTTTGCAAGAAACTGCTTTAACTTTTCCACAGTGATTTTACTTAGAAGTATTATGGCTAAATCTAACTTTAAAAATTTTTATACATTTTACTGTTATTTCTTGCATCATATGTTTCGTAAGTCTATCTGAATATGGAAAAGAAGTAGAATTGCTGAAAGCTGCATTTGGACAACATGGCAGGCATTCTTTCAACAGAGCTACTTAAATAAAAATTAAAATTGAATAAAATTGAAAACTCATTTCTGAAACCTCATCATCCTCGTTTCAAGAGCCCAATGTGGACACAGGCACATTGTTTGGATGTCACCACAGATGTGGAAGAAATTTATTCATCACAGAATGCTGTCCCGAATGGTGATGGCCTAGAACGAGGCAAAGTTAGCACATGGGCATCTATTACTTGTAAAATCCGGACGTACCTATGAAATTACTTAATAACTTATAGTGTTATAGACATTCAATTAGTTTTGTTGATCTCATTATGGAAGCAGTCACTATTTGCCATGTCAGTCCCTCAAAACTTCCATCAGGACTCCTTGAAACTGCAAAGAACTTCAAAATCAGGAAAGCATCAGAATCCACAGGAGGGAAGGGAAAAGGAAGATCAGACAGGTAATAAAAATAATGCTTTTAAAAATTTTTGCAGATACTATTGTTTCATAATTTGCAAGATTTCTTTCTTCTTCCTCATTTCTTCTCCCATTCATGTTTGTTGTGGAGCTACACAGGCACTGAATGCGTGATAGCTGAGGGAGGAGCCCACCCTGGGACAGAGGAGAGCAAGGAGGGTGGGAGTGGGAGAGAGGGAGGGGGAGAGCCAGAGAACACATACTTGAAAAATGAAGCCAAGGTAACGAGGTACGTTCACACAGTATAATGGAAGAACACGAGTGTGTGCACATTCATTGCAAAACAGTTCAGTGTCATTCACGCGTACATAGAAAGACAAAAATAAGGACATCTGAACATAGAAACTATTTGAAAATAAGACCATTCCATTATATTTTAGGGGAAAATAAGAGAATGCCTTTCACTGTTTTATACAGAGACCATATTATTGTTCTGGATAAGATTTACACAAAAAAATGATATTTATTTAAGCTTATAATTTAATTAAAGAAAACTTTCAGTGCAATTAATTCAGTGAAGAATCCATTCATCTGTGACATTATACCATTTTACCATGATTTCTATAATCCATTAGTTTAAAATTGATTCAATTTGTGCTGGAGTTTGAATGATTAAATTTTTTGAGAGAATATGGAAAACATTTTTAGCACACACAGATTGAAATAGAAATCAGTGTTTGAAACTCTACTTTTTAGAAAAGCTGGGACTGTGGTGGAGACGAGAGATTTCAGTTCTGTTAACTAGTTTTACCTAGTTACCCATCTTTTTTCTCAGTCATCTATTAGTGAGGAATTGAGGAAGGCATGGAATCTCACTTACTTTCAGCCTATTATTTCAAGTCTGAATTTCCACAGGGCTTTTGCACACAAGTTCTTTCAGCCTGGTGTACTCTTTGCCTGAATGGGAGCGTGTTTTCCTTTTTCACTTGATTTGATTCTCTGTTAAAATATTACCAGTTAAGAGAACTTTTCTGACCTCCTCCATTCCCTATGCTGTATGCTTTTCTTTATAAATCTTAGCATTATCATAGAGCTCCATGTGTACTTTTGTAATACTCTCTCTTGAAGTTTGCCGCCACAACCATGCAGGGTACTCACTTCATATATAGTGTGTATGCGGAGCCTGGAAGAAGGTGACACAATGTAGAAGACATTTGCCAAATATCTGAAAATCCATTTATAACTGAGTAACTTTACATATTAGCTTTTTTGCTGCTGGAACACCATACCTGACATTCAAAATTTAAAGGAAAAAGAAAAGGTTTATTTTGGCTCACTCAGTGGGTTTATGCCATGGTGGCTCAGCTGACAGCGTGGTAGAAAGGCAGGATGGAGCTAAATGGCTAGTGTGCGGTAACCAGGAAGCAAAGGGCCGAAGAGAGAAAGAGAAGTGGCCAAGGACGAGACAGGATGCCCCAGACCACACTTTTATAACCTATGCAGACACACTCACATGTGTACTTTATTATCTTACTAGACATTTACTAACCCAGTGAATCTTTTATTGTTTGTTGGTATGTTTTAGGTATACACAATGATCACATTCGTGATAGGTAATTTGTACCTGTACGTGACATAACTTGGTTTTTCCCATTCCCCTACCCTCCCTTCAACACCTCTATCCCCTCCCTGCTTACAAAAGCTTTGCTTCCATTTCTATCCTTTTTTTCTCATCACTTTTTCCCTTTCATTCCTTTCCCTCTCCCCCTTCTTTAGTTCCCTTTAAAATTTTGACATTTTCTGCATATGTCACAATATCTATTATGCATTTTGATCCTTCGTGACCCTTCTTCATACCAGAGAAACAATGTGGTGTATACACACATGCATCCTGTTTAATTCACTTAAGTCTACTGCCTCATGGTCACACTCCCAGCGAATTTAATTATTCAACATTAGTGGCCAGAATCTATCCCTTGTCCAATTCACATGCGAACATGTTTCCCTAAACTGTAATTAGTCTCCAAATGAAGACAATAGCAAGTTCCTAGTTTCACCTAACTTAAGAAAAATGTCCTGCATATAATCAGAAATGCAACACTGCCTCCCTCAGTCTCAACAGTTCCAGTATTTTTCAGAAGTCCTGTCTCTTCTGAGACTCCTGGCACATTCTTAGCTGTGAACCTCTGTAAAAATGAAAACCAAAGTGTATAATCATACAGTGCAATGATACAGTGTAACAGTTCCCATTTCAAATGAAAGGAATAAGGACAGGTGCTAGAAAGAAGTTGGGTCAAAGTAAGAGTGAAACCTGGAAGGACAAGCATTTATTTCACCCTGTAGTTCTATCTCTGGTATCTAGGTCTTTCTTGCGGCAGTTCACATGGCCTCTCTCTTGGGCTGTTTCCACTCATACTCCATAGCTATTCCCATCTGATTTCTGTGTCTCTCGCACCCATGACTTCCTGGGAGTTCCACTGCACCTTTGTCTTCATTCCCAAAGTTTCATGTGTTGTTTTCTCTGTGGCTCCTTGCACGGCCTCCCAGGCTTTCTTTAAAGACCTGGTTGGGAGCCTCTCCCAACCCACAACTTTTGCATTTTGTATGCCAATAAAACCAGCATCAGATGAATGGCATCAATATTGGCCACCAGTTTAAGCAATAGCCAGGCCCCTTTAGACCATGGCAGAAGCAGCCTCTAAGTCCCTGGATGGATAAACACGGTAAAATGAATGCCAAGGAATCAGTTCCTTAGAAGACTGACCATCAGTAGAGGTCCTAGGGTTTCTCTTCCCTAATGAAAAGTCAGAGCCTTTGAACCTTTGAGCCTGCAATAGAGGGGTCTTGGTTATTCATCAGATGTCCTCAAGTCATTGTTCCTTTTCAAAAGCATTAATCACTTTAGCAGAGAAAAATCCTTTGGCCCCAACTTCATACATAAGTCTTTCTGGGTCAAAATTTTAAATTATATATTTTCTACCTCTGCCTTTTATTTCCAATTCTTACTATGAGTCTGGCTAAAAGCAACCACCAGTATCTAGGCTAAAACCTAAATGCTGAGCTGCTATACAATTTCAGCTACTAGATCAGTAAGTCACCATCTCTGACAAAGCTTTAACACTTAGAAAAATGTAGACAAAGTTTCTACCAGAGAGTAACACACATTACTTCTAGTACAGTTATCAGTGAGTCCTTGTTCCCAACCAAAACCTGGTTGGTTATTTCTGTCTCAATTCTTATTGGCTCCTAAACCACATGGTCACATTCAGTCACAGCGATCACCTTACTCCCAGTACCAGTATTATTCTACTTTAGTGAGGTTTCCATTCCTGGACACATCACTGAACACAATAGAACGTCTTAATCTTTCCCATGCTTCAGAGGATTCAGTCCATCATCTGTTGGTTCCAAGGCAGACATACCATGGAGAAAGCACTTGGAACAAAGCTGCTCAGGGAAAGGGAACAGAGCCACAGAGGGAAGAGTGAGGAACCATAAATGGTACCCAAGGTCATTCCTCTATGACCCATCCAGGCACATCCCAGAGCTTGCTCAACTAATCAGATAGATGTTCTTTAATTCAATGAAAGGAGCAAATCAGGATTAAAGGACGCACTCCACAATTAAATAGTTAACATGCTCATGTTTTTCTGTAGGCACAATCGATGGAATGCAATGCGATCTTACTGAACTGAGTTTTAAAACCAATGAAATTCACAAACTAAAGCCACTGTCTGTTAAACCAGTTCTTTCTGTGGTTTCACAAAATAGAATAACAAACTTAGTTGCATTTTTGCTCATGTCAATCATTTGATTTTTAGAGTTATTCACAAATTCAGACATTCTTTGTGCTATCTAGAGAGCGAGGTTATCAGAAAATACTGTTTGACTTTTCTTTCAGTTCTCTTTATACAAGCTCTCAGATTTTTCTAAACCTTTCAAAATAAATTCCACTATCAGCAGTTTCCAATTTTAGTTACATATTAGGATTATTGTTTGCCTGAGTAAAATTTTTCCCTCACAAATTATTACCAAATTTAACATGCGATTGAATTTGCTTTCCATTGAGTTCTATAGATGTATTTCAGAAAATGAGGAGGATTTATACAAAATATTCTGTAATGGTTTATTCTATATATTTCCATTGATATATATATATATATATATATATATATATATATATATTTCCTCATCAGAAAATGAGCAGAATTTATACAAAATATTCTGTAATGGTTTATTCTATATACTTAGTTTTTTGACACAGAAAAATGATTTCTTTAAATTCACGATCCCTTCATTTTCAAAATGTTGGTGCTGACTCAGGCCTGCTGCCATGTGTCTTTAATCTAAGCACTTCAGAGGCTGAGGCAGGAGGATCCTGAGTTAGAAGCCAGCCTGGCTACATAGTGTGTGTAACGCAGGCCTGAACTATGTAGTGAGACCTTGTCAAAAAAAAAAAAAACTGTCGATTCTATAATGGCACAGTGAAAAAAAGCAACCAAGGTTGCTAATCTCTCTTCTCTTCTACTTGGTATCTTCTGAATCTCAGTGACCTCATTTGTGCGGAGTGGGGATGGCAATACTGCCCACCTATCAGGATTTCATAAAACCCAGTATGACTCTCTAAATTTTTAAAATCAGTTCTTACTGCAATGAGAACATCATTCCATTTAGTTCTTATCTTTTTCTATCTCCTCCCAGTCTCTAAGAGTGATGCAACAGTAGAATTTTCTCATTGTACTCTTATAGTTTCTTAATTCAAAATCATTCTAGATTTTATATTCATTAATGCCAGGTGATATCTAATTCAACAACAGTTTTTTAGACTTAATTTTAACTTAATTTTAACTATTGCATTTATTTAGTTTACTTATAAAACCATTTGTTTCCTCAGATGAAAAAGATCCATAAGGAACTATCAATATAATATCATCCAGTGGGATTATACAAGGCATACAAAGCATCCTACTTAATGAATCCAACTATTGACTATGGACCATGATAAAGCAGAAAGTAGGAAGAGGCAGGAAACACTCATGGTGCCATCGCAAGACATGCGATGTGCAACTTGAAAGTCATGAGAGAAAATAGAAGAAACAGATATAGGCGTTAGTACCTTATAAGCGTGCTGAATTAGTAGCACCAACAATGAAGACTTTAGGTTGGTAATGCTACTTACAGAAACTGAAATGGACATTTATATCAAAGAGAAAAGTTCAAATATCTGAAAAGGGGCCTGAGGAACCATGAACGAAGAGGAAATTTCATTGTCCCTGAAAAAGTCTGAGAAAGGATCCATGCAGAGGCCTCGCTGGCAGATTCGCTGAAGGAGAATTTTTACTTTTGAGTAGTGTTACTTAAACCTGGCTATCAAGAGACTTCCAGGAAAAGCCAGCCTTGTCTCCAAACAGTTTCAATGACCTTGATAACAGTGGTTATTTATTGGCAAGTTGTTCAATGTCTATTTTTAGAAATCCTGGTTCTTTAATTTAGAAAGCCTTTGTTTTACGTATTTTATCCCTATTAAACCTCTAGTCACCTTTCCGGTTTATCTTTATTAGTCGGCTCTTTGGGGAATGCTGTTGCCTATTCTGTATTTATCGTCCTGAACCCAGATATGCTACTTACTAAATTCCCCAAGTGTGTGAGTGGTATTTGGATAGTCCCTTCCATAAAATTTTACATCAGGAAACTAAAATAATTTATTGACTATTATTTTACTAACATCATTCAATATATATACATAGGTAAGAACTCTATGTAATTATGAAATATAAAAATACATAATTCATTATCCACTGAAGCACATTTAAGTAGATAAACTCATTTTATATTCTTTTATTCCAGAAAGAATCCAGTACTTGATAACATCTTGGACCTACACTTATTCCTCGGATTTGTATGAGCTTCCTAAGACTTTATAACTCAATTCCTTCTCCATACAATAATAATAATAATTAATAATAATGTTCTTCAAAGAGTTTTTATTGAGGATGGAATGAATAAATAAAACACTTTCCAAGACTATAAATTACTGCTTAAAAAATAGAAACCAATTCTGTAATTTTCTGAAACATGCATATGCAAATATTCTGTGTATGTGTGTGTGTGTGTGTGTGCATATGTGTATGTGTGTATGTGTGTGTGTGCTTAAAATGACTAAAGGTGCCAAGTATGGTGGTACACACCTGTAATGCCAGCACTCAGGAGGCTGAGGCAGGAGGATCATTGTGAGTTCCAGGCCAGCCTGGGCTACAAAGTGAGTTCAAGGCCAGCCTGAACTGCATGGTGAGACCCTGCCTCAAAAAAAAGACCCCCCCAAAAAAAGGATTGAAGACTATATGCTTCATCAGACATATCTCTCTTATCTACCAAGGTTTTTATATATCTCTTATGGGTTTAGGTAGCTACTTTATAGAATTGTTAAATATATTGAAGAAAACAAACACTGAAGAATAAGTTAATTTTTAATATTTGAAAATTAATTAATGCATATGAGATATTCAGTTATGAACAGTATACGTGAATATGCCATAAACATCTCCATCCTGTGACTTTGAAAAGGGATGTGAAATTCTACAGACAATAAAACACAGCAAAACTTCTTATGTTCATTTAGAAATGAGACCTCACTTCAAATAAAGTGTAATGGTTATTTTAGGTTGTTCCTTAACACATCTCATATATTGAAATAAATAATCATACAGAATTTCCTACATAATATTTATTTTAACTCATTTTATTTAGGCTAAACATTTTTAAAAATTTCCTTAAATACATTCAAATGTTGACTTAATATTTCTAAAACAATAGGAATACTTGCCCTATTGTGCAAAAGATTAATTCAAACAATTCAGTTTAAAAGATAAATTGTATCATTTATAAAAATAAAAACAGAAATTCACTGTTTTCCTTTTACAACCAGTTGTATGATGGCAATTACATATATTTTAAGTTATCTTTAAAGGTACACATCCAAAGTAATGAAAAATAATCAGTTTTGCAGATAACATGAAATAGACATCAAAGAGAAAAATTGGTTACAAAGAGGTTTAAGTACAAGGAGAATGTAGCTATAAAATGGATTTCTCATATCTCTATCAGATAAGCGCTGAATTTGAGGATTCTCTTACTTATCAATAACTAAACATTCTGATACTGATAGAAATAGTCTGTCCTGGTCCTGGAATTATGTTACTGGCATCAGTTGGAGTTACGTAGCATGGGAGGACTACAAGGGACATGATTAATGTAATGTTGTTCGCATGTTGCACCAGATCGCATCCTAAAAATCAAGAAGCATAAAAAGCAAGATTCCCTGTTGCAACGCTACCACCAAAATAGGCAGCACGATTACCAGGAGATGAACTAACAGAATGTTAAAAATTTGGGACCAGGTAAAATTATGTAATCCAGTCAAATTGACACTACTGAGAAAACTGAACTTGAGAAAATGTTAATTGAAGAATTGGTCACACAGAGAGCAATTGGCTGGGCTGTGATTCCTATGCAAGACTGTTTCAGGGCAGAGAAATTACAAGGCACAAGGAAACCCACTGCTATGCACATTTTAGCTTAAGATATAAGTAAAATTCTATTTCCCCTGTGACTAATAGTTTTTATTGGAATTTCAATAATTATGCCATTCAGACATATTTCCTAATCAAATTTATTTGAAAGCTTATAGAAAATTTAATAACTTCAAATAAATAAAATATGGTATTTTATTTAAAAATAATTTTTTAAAAACCAGTGTTTTGAGGTTTTTGGGGGGATTTTGACCCTTCTCTTATTTTCTTGATGCTTTCTTTTTTTTCCCAACAAAACATGTGTGAGTCAGGCAGCGGAAGGGCTCGTTCCCATTTTCATCAGCTCTCACGCTCTTTCCGATTGATGCACGCATAGCAGCACAGTTTAGAATATCATCAATATGATTGCACTGAAGTCTTAAGAGCCCCTGTTTGTTTCATCTATTATTTTATAATTTTCCCCTTTTCTGGCTTCTCTTATGGTAACTGAGTATATTTAAGACTTTATTTTTTTTTACTATTGACTTATTATTTCTATCTTTTTAAAAAATTAAATGGTTGTCATAAATTCTGTTTAGTCAGAATGTGCATTGGAGGAATATCCCAGCCCTTTCCCTAGAGTATAAGGATCGTTCAGCCTCACAATTCCATGTCTCTCTCCCATTCTTTGGATTACAGTCATGCATTCATTTTACCCTCGCACAGTGCTCTGACAACATCTGATCTGAATCTGGTTTTGATGATTGCTTTGTCTTGGAAGTTATTTTTGTTCTCTCTTTGTATCCGCCACACATTTCTATTAGCAAACTGTCATTCTTCGTAAAAGAGTATAGACTAAGGTACACAGCTTTTTTTCTTTTGATACGTTTTCAGTGTGGTTTTGAGCTAATCTTGGTAGAAATTGGGCTGATTTTCATATTTCTTGTTGCTATGGTTACCCCTTTTGCACCACAAAGTCTTCAAATTCTTACAATAATCTTGTGGTTTAAAATGGGATAACTTGCCAGTGCGTTGTTGGTGACTGTTTGCCCAGTTTTCCCCCCTTAGCTTTTCCATTGGTTTTGCTTGAGTGAGCATCCTCTTCCCCGCCCTTTTTCTAGAAGTTGACTGCTGTTTATTATTAATTATTTGGAAGCCCCTTGGACTGGCAGCTAATTCAGAGGGGGGTGCAGAGGCTAAGGGGAACCCACGGGGTGCTGCGCAGACTGCACGGTCTTGGGGGAGCCCTGGCCCTAGGACCCAGGGCCCCCGCAGGCCTGGTGCCCCTGCCCTGCCCGCCACCCTAGTAGCAAACACTGCTTCCCTTTGGCAAGGACTAGGGTCTGCTGTCTATTTTGTTTGTTTTGTTTTATTCTTTGTCATGAATTCATTAATGTCATGAAGGAAAAGGTGTTCGCTGCTCATACACCTGCCATGAAACCTCTGGTCTCTGGAGAGGAAACCATTCTTGCTTTAGGTATTAAAATAAATCTTCTATTTTATGGAAGACTTTATAAGAAATTAGTGTATTTCTTGTTTACATACTTAGAAGAATGAAGCAATTATTCATCCCTGCCTGAAGCTGTCTTCGTGAGAAGTTTCGAAAGTGCAACTGTAGTTTCTTTAACCATTGTACATGCTGTTTGTATCACCTACTTGTTTCTAATCCATTGTCTTTGTGTCTTTCCAGGAATCTGTCCATCCCATTTAACTTGTCAAATGTATTGTCATAAAACTTTCATAATCTTTTATTTTTAAAACATCTATTTAATCTATGTTGATATCAGCTTTCACTTTCCCTTTGATATGTTTTTGACTTATGAATGACAGAAATATTTTATTCGGTTTCCAGATATTTGGGAATTTTTTAGATGTGTCTCTAAGATATCTTTCTTTGCACAGCATCAGAAAAGTTCCCATATGCATCAATGAACACTTTTTACACCAGGTCAAAGTTTATTTAAGAAATGGTGGTTTATTTCAGAAATAGTGTTAGTAAAACCTATAGCATTTCCCACAGTTGATATTTGACTAACTTCTCCCTCTTGACATTATTTAACATGATTTTCATTCGTTTTTATTTCTTGTAACTAGATCGAGAAGCTTCCCGATTCAGGTTTAAATTTTGACAGGAATGATTTGCAGATGATCTGATGTCATTTCAAGTGTTACATCAAGAGTACGTGGGGTCTGGTTCTTTTAGTATATATTCTTTTTTTTTTTTCAGCCAAACCATCTATTGTAAGAATCACTAGCAAAATTTCATGGACTTTTTCTTGCATCTAATGAGAACTTCTATGTAGTCCTATTATTTAATTCAAACTTGTAAAATGGTGATTTCATGGTTTTATCTTTATTTTAGATTTGTTAGTTTGATTTCTTCAGAGGAAATTAACTTCAGCGAATATCTGGATACACTGACAAACTTTTATATTATAAAGTACAATTTATTTTCCTCTTTTATTTGCCAACTTCCACAATGAACATGATAAAAATATGACTACCTATCAAGGAAGATATGAAAGAATAAGATAAAGTGATATTAAAAAGTATCTTACAGTGACAGTCATAACCTGTGAATGTTTCAGGCAAACCAGGTGAATCTATCAAAAGCTGATCCATAAGAATTTTATAACTTTATAATGAATGTGCAGATTTGCTTCCTTTAACCATGCATCATTACTCTTTCTGATTGTCTTAAGAGTGGATGCTGAGGGTTGCTTCACATTGGCTGTGTGACCTTTAGATTTGATCACAGTAATGTTTGATAACATATTAACTTTCTTGGACAAGATATTTTTATATTCATCTTATGTATTTCCTCCTCCCTGACTGGAAAAGAATTATTTGTCGACAGAGCCTGATTGGTGCTCGTGAGGAACAGTGTGTGCACACTGAAACGTTGGCTCTAGAGTATAACAGCTTTCGAGTTATCATTGCCCTATGCCTTCACAATGACTAGAACTAAGAAAGGTGTGCTCTTTAAAGGAAAGATGAGCGTAAGAACATACTGATCTTTCTAAATCTAAAGAAATGTGACTGAGATTTTATAGTATTTTTGATATATTTGTAGATCTTTTTATTATTCTTAAAATCCTGATATCATTTTAATTTTATTTGTATTATTTAATGTAATTACTCACTACCAGTATTTTTTACTAACAGTAACATTACTTGTTCTTTTTATATGTTGTTTTAAATATCTTCATGTTTCAATTTTATCCTTTTACCCCAAGTAAACAATACCAGTTGAAATACTGTGTTTTAAAGTCATGTTAAATATTTTTTGAGTGCTTGTAATGCCAAATTAATTTATGGCTTGGAGTCATTTAATGGTTTTTTGTTTACTTTTAAAAATTTTTATAAAACATTTAAAATATGTACATTTCAGACCATATAACTGAACACTTCAAAAAGTTATAGCTTCTTCATCCTTTAGCTTCTGTTTTTGCCACTTTTCCAACAGATAATATCAATAAAACCAGTAAATGCTGTTGTAGTAAAACTAGTTTGAGTTTGTTCTAAGAACACATGAAGGTACCCTGGAATCCAGCTTCTGTTATAGAAGTGTGTCTGATCTTACTCTAGTAAATTTTCCCTATCTCTGTTACATATTTATGAATCTTATGCAGCTCCCACAACCTGGTGGCTTTCTGACATTTATTTGGGTCTGGTAACTAGAGGGCAATCACTACCATTTCTCGGTGTCTCCTGTTAAGTTTGGACTGCGGCCTCACCTGCTTGTTGCAATGACTGGGTTCATGAAGTGCATTTTTCTTTCTTTTCTTTTCTTGTGTTCTGATCAGATTATGTTGTGCTGTCTGTAGACGGTAGGAACTCCTGGAGGGACGACTGTCCCGAGAGGCCGGGTGCCTGTTGGAAATGCCCCTTTGAGACCTGTTCCATGGGAATGGCCACAGGCTCCAAAAACAGCATCGCCCAGGAGGCCTCAGGCTCCCTGAAAGGATCTGAGGCACAACTCAAAGGCCCGCCTGTTCCCGTGCTTCAATTTTTATGGCTATAAATGTTTCTGATGAAACCCTGGAACCAACAGCTCTCTTTTTTTCTCTCTCTCTCTCTTTCTCTCATTCCTTTCTCCCTCCTTCTTTTCTGTCTCTTTCTCCATGGTGTAGATTATCTAGTGGTTGAATATTTGCTGCTTTTTTTATGAAATAAAAAGGTAAAACAAAATTTCATAACAAACAAGACAATAACCATAGTTAATACATCACATGTGATTATCATTAAAGTGGTTGCTCACGGTACAAGATCTAGGCATAAAAATTTCTCCAGTCGAATTTAGCACAAGCCTTCCCTTTTACCTGTCAGGGGACACTGATAGTGTAACTGACCTGCATTTTTACCCTTTTCCCTACTGTCCTTCCACCCATCCTAGATGTTTTTCTTTTGAACAATTTCTTCCCATTTCATGATATCTACTGTGCATTTTAGAACTTACTTACTCTTTCAGTTTTTCACACCAAGGAGACAATACAATGTTTACACATGTGAGTCTGATGTATTTCACTTATGAGTGTGGTCTCAAGTTGCATCCATTTGCCTATAAAAGTCTCCAGTTTATCTTTTTCTGTGGCTGCGTAGTACTGCATTGTATAAAAATACCACATCATCTTTTTTATTTACTCCTCAGTTGACGGGCATTTAGGTTATTTACAGGATCTGGCTATTACAAAGGGTGCTGCTAGAAACATGGGTGCACAGGTACCACTGGGGAATGATGTTTTTAGTTCTTCTAAGAAAATACCCAGAATACCAGACCCAGGTAGCTGGATCAAATGCGACTGCTACTGCTCGTTTTCTGAGGAATCTCCACACTTCTTTCCACAGTGGTTGCACCCATCTACACTTCCACCAAGAGTGGAGAAGGGTTCGCTCTTTCCCCCATAGCCCATCCAGCATTTGCTGTTGGTTAATGTATTGATGACAGCTATTCTTCCTGTGGTGAGAAGGAATGTCAGTGTTGTTTTAATTTGCATCTCTTGAATGACTAAAGATGCCAAACATCTTTTCATGCATTTCTTTACTGTTGTATTTCTTCACCTGAGAGATGCCTCTTCATCTTAGATGCCCATTTTTGCATTGAATCTTTGAAATGGGGACTCTAATTTTTTTTTCAACTCTTTTTATGTTCTAGATATAAATCTTTTGTCTGGGAGACAATTGACTAAAATTTTTTCTCACTGTGGGTTGTCTTCTCATTCTGTTAGTGATTTCTCTTCCAGTGCAAAGGCTTTTTAATAAGATGAGTTCCCAGTTGTTGATTCTTGTATATATTTCCCACACAATGTGCATTTTCTTCATGAACTCTACACTTATGTCTTCAAGATTTCTACCTGCTTTCTCTCTTCCAGTAGACTTAGTGTTTCTGTTTTAATATTTGGATCTTTGATTTATTTTTACTTTAGTTTACTGCAAAGTGATGCACATGGGTCTAGTTTTAGTCTTTGACATGTAGAGAGCCAAATTTTTCTAGCTCCATTTACTAAAGAGGTTTTCTTTCAGTGAACATGTTTGGGTTTTTTTGTCAAAGATAAGGTCACTGAGTGTGCTTGGAGTTGTGTCTTTATCCTCTAATTTGTCCCACTGGACCTCATTTCCCTAATGAACATAGATGCTAAAACCCTCAATAAGATACTAGCAAACAGAACGCAGCAAATCTTCAAGAAGATTATACACCATGACCAAGTGTGATTCATTCCAGAAATTCAGGGCTTGTTCAACATAGCAAATCAATAAGTGTAATATACCATATCAACAAAGCCAAAGACAAAAATCAAATGATGGTCTCAGGAAATGCAGAGAAAATGTTGATAAAGTCCAACACCCATTCATGGTGAAAAATCCTACCAAAAATTATAATAGATGATCTTTATCTCAATCTAATAAAAAGCAATCTATGACAAACCAACAATTAACATCATACTAAATGGAAAAAACTAAAAAACTTTCACTCTAAAATTAGGAATAAGATAAGGATGTCCACTCTCACCACTCCCATTTAATAGAGTTATGGAAATACTAGCCAGAGTGACTAGGCAAGAGAGAGAAATAAAAGGATTAAGGGTAGGAAAGGAAGAAGTTAGATTATCATTATTTGCAGATTACATGATACTCCACATAGCAGACACGAAAAACTCCACCAAAATACTTCTAGATTTAATAGCCAAATTCAGTAGCATTACTGGATACAAAATTAACTCTCAAACTCAATAGCTTTGCTGTACATAAACAACAAACTCACTGAGAAATTAGTGAAACCATAGCATTGACAATAGCATCCCAAAATTGTAATACTTATGAATCAATCTAAAAAAGTAGTAAGGGATCTATATATTGAAAACTAAGACCTATGAAGAAGGGGATTAAAGAAGGTATCATAAAATGGAAAGATATCCCTTGCTCATGGATAGGAAGAACCAACAGTGAAAAGAGCCACACTCTGTAATTGTTATACAGATTTAATGCAATCTCAATCAAAGTACCAATAGCATACCTCACAGAACTAGAGAAAACATTTCCAAAATTCATCTGGAACCAGAAGAGACCTGGAATAGCCAAGACAATTCTGGGCAACAAAGGCAAGTGAGGAAGCATCACAATCCCTGACTTGAAATTATACTAAAAAACTATCATGATAAAATCAGCATGGTACTCAGTGGTCATTTTTGTGTTATGATTTTTCTTTGTTATGATTTAGAAGACAGCAGAGAAGATAAAGTATCTTTCAAATAGTTCATATAATGTTCATTCATGTACATATAATAATGTTTTGGAAAAGATGGTAAATTTCACTTCCAAAATGTCTGTAGTAAAGAAAATATTCTATTCTGTTTAGTTCATTAATTCTTAGACTTAATTTGGTCACTGCATTTTTTGCTTTTCTACACTTCTCTAGCTGATTTATGTAAGAGCCACTGTACTGTATACTCACACTGTGATGTGCAAATTATTTTTCCAGTTGCTTTCCCTCTTTGTTATCAAGTGAAGGTATATAATTTCTACATCACCAAATACAAAGAAACAAGTTTATCTCTACTCTTATTGCACTTAATATATCTAACTTTTTAAGTGATGTATGATATCCACTTGGAATTCTACCTATGTAATAAATGCTTAACTCTGTTTAACAAACTGAATCTTCCTTTGCAACCAGAATCTCATAACTGCATGGCAAAGAAAGGGGGAATATGCATTTCCACGGACAACCTAGCTCCATTTCATTAAACATACCATGAATCCTTTAAAGAACATATTTTGTGTGTGGTCAAATATATCAAAGAATGTATCCGTAGAAGTGTTCATTGGCCAGAGAGGAATCATAGCCGAGGAATCCAGCAGGCAGCGGCGACAGCGCCGGTGAGCAGGGTGTTGCTCTGTCGGGGACATCTGCGTGGCGCAGTCACGGCCCCTGAGCTTCCTAGGTTCCTTACAGTTGCCTCTTCTGTCCGCATCACACTTTAAATTGATTTGGGAAAAACTAATGAAGTACAAATGATTGCCACCTCTCAGCTCACAGTCTGCAGTAGCTATAAATATTGATACCTATTTTGTTTCTGCCACCAGGTTTGGGTTTCAGACTACATTATCTCTGATTCTCACTCAAATTCTAATTAACTACAATTGGTCCTGTTTATTAATGAATAATAGGAGCAGAAAGCTGTTTAGTTTTTGTTTGTTTGTTTCTGAATCTATGTATTTATACTAACACAATCGCTTCTCGGCCTTTTGGCCAAGATCAAGTGTATTTATACTAACGATAGAATTTGTACGTACCTCTGAGGTAGATTGACATTTCAGCCCATGCATCCCATGCGGAATGGTCTGATGGGGTCCCTGACATATCTGCCACTTCAAACACACCCTTTAGGAAAGATTCCTTGACCCTAGGCACCCTGGGCTCACAATGAAGCTCTTTACATTTTGGATTGCATTCACCATTATTTCTGGTTTGTGTTATTTTTTTTAAAGACAAAAATGATACAGAATTTCCAAAAAAATAGGAAATTAACACTAACTAATACATTGTATATTGTTATCTTCAAAGTAGTTTTTCAGATTACAAGATTTAGGCATGAAAATAATGACCAATTTTTATAAAACCATCTGCTAAGAAGTTCAAAACTTACTATATTAAAATGAAATATACTGCTTTTAATACAGAGTTAAAACTCACGGGTTAAAACAAGGAGAAGACATTAACAGGTTTCTCATCTTTAAGGGGCAGCCTAAGAGATGATTATTCCACATTTAATTGTTTTATACTTAATTCTCAGCTACTTTTCTGGTGAATCAGTCTTACATTTACTTGAATCTACTTAATAATCAAGGTAATATGGAAAAAATGAGCAATATGGCAAAAAAGTGTTACTGATTTTGAGGGTCAGAATGTGCTATATAATGGAAGAATATATACCATCAAAATAGTCATGTTTTAAGAGTGACTACTATGGTAATTATTGGTCGACATGTCTTACTCTAAAGAGAGGTTAAACAGTGCAAATGCCATTGACAAAATCATTTTGTTAATCAAATTTTCTTGAGCTGTATTCACATAGAAGCGGTTGTGTCCATTTAACGTGTTTAACTTAATTAAAGTGATAGGTATGTGCAAGAATGCACCCTGTCACCTCCCCAAGTTTTCTTAACCTGATGGAGTGACTGTTTCCTCCTTCTGCACTTATCACAGGCCATCAGTGATATACGTAGTAGTTACCGTAAGTTTGCATTTTCAAGATGGTATACACTGGAATTAATCAAATCATATGAACTGCTGCCAAAGGCTCCTTTCTGCCCAGGGAAGTAGAGAGTTGTACACAAGATTGTGTGATCAGTATCTGATCAGTTTTAGATTGCAATATTCAATTATAAAAATCCCTACATGTTGTCTCTCCATGCATCTATTGATGAGTAATTGGGTTTTTTGAAGTATTGGTTAGTGGTTTGGAATAAACTTTCTATGAATATTTGCAGATAAATCATTTGTATAGATAAATAATATAACTATCTCAAATAAATACCTAGAGTGTATTTGTTGGTAGATGTATGTTGAATATGTAGAAATATTGACAGCAGTTTTCAAAAGTGGTTGGACCGTCTTGCATTCTCTTCAATGGTGCATAACAGTTTCAGTTACTCCACTGCCTCACAAACACTTGGAGTTTTCAACCTTTATCATTAGTTCCTGGTAAAATTATTTTTTAAAAAACATTTATTGCTATTTCTTTGCCATACATAATGAATATAATCATCAAAGGGCAACGGTCCGTATGCATAGGGCATCTTTACTCCTTCTCTCCCCCATGACCATGGTCTCTCCTCACCCCAAATTCTAATTGGTGCAAACTCATACATTTTTTTGTCTTAATAGCATCTTTTCAGCAACCAATGATATTTGCAACTTTTTGTTTGCTTCTTTGCCATGAATATTTCTGTAAGTCACAGGGTCACATATTTTGTATTATTTTTAACTGGATTTAATTTGAAAGCTACACAACTTATGTGTCTATTATTGCCAGGTTGTAGGATTTCTTATATATTCTACACATAAATGCTGTACTGGTTACATGTATTGAAAACAGTCTTCCCATTCTGTGGATTTGACTTCTCACTTCTTAAATGGTTGTGTTTTCAGCAACAACAACAAAAGAGCAATTTCCATAAAAATCTAAGTAATCATCTTAATTTGTTTTATATATCTTATTTGAAAAAAATTTTAATTTTCCAAGATCATACTAATAAGCCTATGCTAGTATTTTTTCTTTCAGCATTATTATGATTTAATCTTTGCATTAGAACTATTCTCTTAACTTACTGACTTTTTTTCTATTTCAAGTTAATTTTGCTACAAGGAAGAAGGTAAGGATAAGTATATTTTTTTTTGACCCATATAGATACCCAGTTTTGAAAAAGACTTTCTTTTTCCACATTACATGGTCTTGGAAATTTTCTTGAAATTCAAGTGATCGTAAGTAAACTGGTCAATTTCTGGACTCTTTTATCTGTTTCAATAATTTTTATGCCCAATCTTTAAAAAATACTACACTGTCTCGGTTACTGTAACTTTGCAAGGAGACTTTAAATCAGGTAGTATAGTTGGGCATGGGGACCCTTAGCTGTTCTTCCAGCACTCAGGAGGCTGAGGTAGAAGGGTACATTTGTAACTTTCTGTACTTTTTCCTTTGCAAACTTCTTTCTCCACTTTTTAAAAGTACAGTACTAGGGATTGAACTGCATCCTGAGTCCTGTTTTATTTGTTTACTTTGAGACAGGGTCTTGGTAGGTCATTAGTCGCCCTGGATGGGTTTCAATTTGCAGCCCTCCTGTCTCAGCCTTGCAGAGTCCTGGAATTACAGGTGAGCATCTCCACTACTCTCTTCTCTTCTCATTTCTAGGGGCTCTGTGTTTTGTTCTTTCTCCAGTAGAGCCATGGCTGCTGCCACTGCTTTACCTTTCCCAGGCTACACTGGAACAATGGCCTGCCTGGAAACACATCAGAAAAATTAGAGACGCACTGTGTACAACTATTCTCCAAATTTTATATCCACTCTCCACCAAAAACATTAAAGGTTTTTGTTTTGTTTTGATTTTTTTTTTTTAGCATTCAGGTTACAAAAATGTATACAGATTTTATGGTTATTTTGCTTTTTGAGACTATTTTGTTCTACTTGCAAAATAACTCTTTAGGATAGAACAATTTAATCCCTCAGAAGGCAGAAAGATGCTATCACTTAGGAATAGATTTCAAAACATATGTTACTGTGCAGCAAGATGCGACCCTTATTACAACAAGATTTTGATAAGGCAGGTCTCCAAAGATATGAATTACATTAATGAATCAAAAAGAGCAAAAGTCAGTAAAATCTCCAAAAAACATAAAGCAACATTTCCTTTTCCAAACAGATACGCAGCTTGGTGGTTTTTGAAATGGATTTTGTTTTGATTGCTGCCTGTTCCTTTCCAGATGGCGCAGTATAGCATCGTCTTATCGCAGGCAGAGGGAAGGGCAGGCCGAGCAGACGGCGCTCGAGAGCCTAATTTCCCATCGCTGACGGCGCGCAGAGGAAGTTCCTTATCGAAACTGCTGCCTTCCAACCAGTGGGCCCTTTTTACATCATATCCATGTCTTGTCCTAAAGACGAGGATCGTATCAGCAACACATGTTTCTTTACAGTACAAACTACATGCTTTGGTAGTGAATAAATTATTTTATTTGTAAAGAAAGAAAAACTCCTTGAGATCTATCTAGAATGCAGATCCTGAAACTGAAATCGAATTTTTAATTTGAGTTTGAGACATAGATGACCCACAGTCCATTTCATTCCTGATAATAACTTGAAAAGATGCTTAGGAACTACAATAATAAGTTATTATTGTTATTATTATTATTGTAATTATTATTGTTATTATTAGCTTTATTTTTTTTTCTGGGAATCAAACTTAGAACCTCACAATTGCTAGGCAGGTGCTTATTATATCCACGGTCCTCTATGCACAACTATAACAAAGATTTTTGTATCAAAATCCTTTGTAGTAATTATTACTTCAAAAATTAGAAATTACTGTATTTCATCTTTGCATTCAATTTCTAAATGTAATTTAATATTTTAGAAGTAAAAACTTAAGTCGTCCTCAGAAAATAAATTTTGTTACATATCCAGAAAAATTTAGTGCCTAGAAATAGTTTTCCGATCTATATAAGATTTTGATTTTTTTTGTAGTAACAACAACCAAAAGAAAGCGACACAGATATCAACATGCTTTATGTGCAGCTTCTTTCTTTATAAACGAAATGATTTATTCACTACCAAAGCAGTAGTTTGTACTGTAAAGAAACATGTCTTGCTGATGTGATCCTTGTTTTTAGGACTAGACATGGAGATGATGTAAAAAAGAAAAATAAGAAGGGTGTGTAATCCTTGTGCTAGAACAGTGTGCTCCTGATGACATTTTTAAAGTCTAATTTGCTTTTGGATTTGCAGAATTCAGGCTCCCCAGAAAAATCAGAAATGCAGACACTGGGCCAGAAAAAAGCAGTTGGCTCCCGACCAGGCCTCCACCTCTGGCAGCCACTCTGAGATGGGAAAGTGAGTCTGTCTGTCAAAGACCCAGAGGGAGCTCAAGAACTTCTGGGTCATGCTGCCTTGGGAAATACTGTGGATGCGTGGAGAGACAATGACAAATCAGCAAAACAGCAAGACAACATTAGCGTGCTTTATGTGCAGTTCTGCACTAAGCAAATTGTGCACCATGTTTACCTTCACCCACCAGACAGAGATGGATGCTGTAATTTACCAAGCAGAAGAGCGTCACTTTATCCTGGAGGTAAAACAACAGTATTTGGAAGGAGAAATATTTGGTTAAACATATTCCTCTATCAGCAACCAAGCAAAATGTTTTTAACTCATTTCAACTCACACACTGTTATTTTATTTACTATCTTGAGGCAAGGGTTTGTAAAATGTATTAGGGAAGGAGACTTTCACTTATGCCCTTGTAAATAATCAACTCTTGCTGGAACATGTGTCCCCGTCAGCCTACGTGCTGTAACAAGAGGGTGTTTGGAGGCTCATAAAAACCAAATAGCTAATGTAATCACTAATAGAAGCTTTTAGGGTTCCAGGTGAATTAGGGATGACTGTGTCCATATTAGAAATAGTGAGGACATATTTTTAAAATATTAAAAATATAATGGTTGTTGCCATATTACACAAAAGGAAATCATAGGGAACAACTACACAAAATTATATTGTTCTCTTCCAAAGATACATCACAATAGTGCCCCAAAGACAACTATAAGGAGTGAAAATTCAAAACCCACAAGAGGAAACAAAGCAGAGCTAGTTTTTCATGCATTATAGCATTTAAAGTAGCATTTGAAAGATAAGTAGAAAAAAGAGGTTTAAAGAAACTTTCCCAAGCTATTGAATTGTGAAGGGAAAAATGAATAATTCTTAGATTTTATGCATGTGTGCACCATCTTCTCATGATTATACACACACTTCAGATTCAATGCATAAGAACACACATAGATATTTGGAAGAAAAATAATTATTATCTCAACTTTCTATTTTTATGTACTATAGTTAATAATGAAAAGTTGCTTTTCTCTTTTATTTTTAGATAGTAACACATCCATTTTGTATAGTGATTTCAAGTGAATGAGGGAAGTTGTCATAAGAAAGTTATCAGGCTGGAAATAGGTTTGAAAATTGGACTGAGTTTCCCTCACCCATTTGTTCTTAAAAACAAATAGTTAAGCACGATTGAAAACCAACACATGATAACACCATTGGAACACATCTGAAAGTTTTGACCCTTGATTATTTAAATTTATTGGGTGACATTTCCCCTGAAAAATAATATACACTTACAAGAATAATACAAATATTTCACAGCTCTTGGCATCAGGTATTTTTAAAATTTTTATAACATGGCAAAGAAATATTATCTTAAAAATAATTGTTATGGTTTGTGTTTGGATGGCACTCCCCAAGGCTCATGCAATCATGGACATGGCTTAGTCTGGCATTCAGAATTGGTTTGCTGTCTGGTGCTGGGACTGGTCATAAGAGTGCTGCACGTACCCAGGTGTGAAGCTGGCATATAATATAAGGGCAAGAAGAAGGTGTGTCTTTGCTGTTTTGCTCTGTTTGTGCTTGCTGTTTGCAGCAGCCACAGATGGCTCTCCCCCCACGCCATCCTGCCTGGGATGCACTGACACCCCCAAAACAGTAAGAAATAAACCTTCCCTTGCTTCACTTCAGGCATCAGATATTTTGTCTCAACAATGAGAGAAAATCAACCAAGACAATAATGTTATCTTTCTAATTTGTAGGTAAATTTGAAATGTTTTAATAAAACTAATGAAATTTTCCAGATGTGCATAGTGCAGAGGAAATTCTGAAGAGAAATGATGATCTCTTTCCCCAAGAGGCACCATGCCACAAGCCCAATAGGAAGACACACTGTCTTTTAATCATGATCTTTTAAAGATAAGCTGCATATAGATTGCCTCAGTGCTTGCCTCAGTGACTTCCCAGATTACCCATTAACTTCCTACCACAGATCGGAGAGCTATGATCACTTAGATCACCTTCTGCTTTTCATCATCCTCTTCCTCATATATTTGATAACTATGTAAATTATTACTTATGTGCATATTTTTGAATAAGCTACTCTCTTATCATTTTACTAATTATTATCAGCATTCAATTTTTCTTCTCCTTCAGTCTTTGATTCTAATCCTTTTTTGTTTCTTTTTCCTATTATATCTACCATGTTTTGGCCTCAAAAACAAGCAGTCATCTCAGGGAACCTGAAATATACAAATGCTATTTTTTTTTCCAAAAACAACAACAACAAAAAAGGTGCAGTTAATCCTGATGTCACAATTCTTCCACAGAGATTCATACTGTAGGACATGGTGATTCAATGACGAACAGGTAGCAAAGAAAACATGGTGCATCAGAAAAATAGATAAATAAATCAAAATAAAAAACCAGGAGAATCGAGACTCCACTAGAGCATGGAAAAGTAGCCCTCAGACCATGGAAAAGTCCTACCAAAACATGTTTACCTCCCTGAAAGAAACAACAGAATTTTGAATTTCAGCATGAAACAGTGATGTATAAAGCAATCTTAAAATAAATATTAAAAGGACACAACTGGGTTGGGGATTTAGCTCAGTGGCTTAAGCACCTGCCTGGCAAGCACGATGTCTTGAGTTCGATCCCCGGTACAAAAAAAAAAGAAAGAAAGAAAGAAAGAAAGAAAGAAAGAAAGAAAGAAAGAAAGAAAGGCACAAATCCTAAAATTAAAAGCACCACTAAATTGAAATGCTGAACTTAGAGCACCTTGGACAGGAAGGAAGGCTTTAGTCAAGTAGAAGACAAAGCAACATAAATTACTAGGAACATCCGGGATCGGGATGTGGGAGCAGTCACGCGTGGGGCAGCTGTGCCCCTGTTTCCCTGCATGCTGCAGGTAGGGTGATGCAGTGAGGGGTCCCTGTGGGTACACCTGAGTTTGTGAGGAGCCCTGAAAGGTTCAGAGTGGGGATGTAAGTACTCTGGGTCACAGCAGACTCGTCAGAAATCCAGAGCAAAGTCAGCTTCTCAGTCTACCAGTCCATCGGTGGATCCTGGGCTCCACGGATATAAGGAAGGTAATCTCAGCACTCTGGGAGGCTGAGGCAGAAGAATTGTAAATTCAAAGCCAGCCTGGGCAATTTAGTAACCTAGGAAGACCTGTCCTCCAATTTAAAAAACAGAAAAGAAAAGGCAGGAGATGTAATGTAGCTCAGTGTGAAGGTCTCTGTTCATTCCTAAGTAAAACACACACACACACACACACACACACACACACGCACACACCCCAAACAAACACAATGAGGCAGCATGCTCCTCTTATCTAAGCTTTTCCCTTTCTCTCGTTCTATCTACACAGAATTGGGGATGAAAGGATCTGAATCCTGAAGTGGTCATCCAGCTGGTTTGCATCCACCTCTCCTCCACCCCTGTCCTCAATAGAACCTTCCCCTCCCCTCCCCTCCCCTCCCCTCCTGTCCCCTTCAGGTCTATGTGTAGTGGTATCTAGGAAGAACACACAGGTTCATATTTTTATTTGCTTTTGTTTTCAGAAATTCATTCATCATAAAAGGTAGAAAAGTCAAGTGTCACACTAAGTGATAATAGCATACAAAGGGGGACTAAAAGAAGGAGCTGGTGATGTTTTATCCCTTATAATTCTGTGATCATTTTGCCTGAAACTGACTTTAAACACAATATAATTAGACACAGAGAAAAAGTCATAACAGTTGAAATCAATCTTCCGAAATAAACTGCACAGAAATGAAAGACTCTGCTCTGCTCTCAGTAGAGTTGATTACATTCTACTGCTGGAACTGGTGGTATAACTAGAATAGCTCTGTGATTTCCAGTCACATCAAGTAGAAAGAGCCCTTTGGCCTTGCAAAAGTTCTTAAGATCCCCAGATATCCTAGTTTTTTCCAAATATAAAGTAATTATAATGACAGTGTGAGCTACACAGTTATTTACAGTTTGTTGTAGTCAGGGGTTGCAAAAAGAACAACTATACACAGGACATAGAATTTATAGTATTATTTTATGATGATTACCAAGAGTTAAATACAAGAAAGTACAGGAAATCTGTCCACAACAATAAAGACCCATTTCTGGATCCCACAGCAATGTCCTGCATGAGTCCAGCTGAAGACCTAGAGCCCATTACAATGATCCCATGAGTCCAACTGGAGACAATGACTCATGGAAGTCGGCCACACAGATCTGCACTGGGGAGGTCCAAAGGTCAGCAGTGAAAACTAGAAAGTCTATGCCACTGGGGTGAAGGATCTGTGCCAGTGAGTTGAGGGTTTTTTATTGGAACCAAAAAGTGACACTCAAAATAAGGACCAGGGCTTCCCTGAAAAATACCCCAGTCATCCTCAGTGACACGGAGGTCCTGATCTCTTCTTATGGTAAGAACAGTAGAGTTCATATCAGGAAGCCAGTGTGATAAGCTTCTCCTGGGGATTGAACAGCACACATCTTCCCCTCCAGAGTCAGGAAGCGATGCTCAAAATAAGGACCAGTGTTCCCCCAAAGTGAACCAAAGCCATTCTCAGCAAGGAGGTCCCAAGCTCCTCTGATGATGGTAATAGGCAAGTTCATACCAGGGGAGCCAGCATAACAAGTTCCTCCAAGAGGACCAATGGCTCCAAACGAGATCACTTAGGAGAACCCACAACACTGTCCTTCCTCTCCATTCCTCTTTTTATGTTGGCAGCAATCCTCAGGTGGGCCGTCCACACCAATTCAGTTCAGCTGGCATTAAACTGACCACCAATTTTTAATGTATAACACAACTCTACTATTGTATTTTTGATATTCTAATTCAAAACTAATTTTATTTTTAAATTTGAAAAAATGAAAAAGTGAGCCATAATATGATGTTAGATATGTTTACAACCCGTTTTTTAGGTTTTCTGTGGTCTGTCTCACAACCACAATGTTCCAACTCACTTGTCGCCTCCACGAGGAGTCATTTCAATACACTGTCAACACTTCTGGCCTTGTGTGGTCTGTCTGTTCCCCACTAGTGACCGCGCTCCTGCAGATGTTACACTTTTTCTTCCTTTAACTTTCCTCTATTTCATTGTAACTTTCCCTCTTCTGAACTGCTTTCATTCCATGCTCCTCAGAAGTAGAGAATCCTTTTCCAGTTTAGGTCAACAATAAACTCCATGAAAACTTTATCAGTGGTACGGGCAGCAGTGATGTTTCTTTCCTCAGTGCCGGTGACTTCTGTCAATCTTAACTGAAAATATAACCTCCGGCCGTTAATTGTGATTTATCAGCTTGTCTGGGTTACAGGCACTCAGTCGAGCACAGTTGCAGGGTTAGAGCCCTCCCGGCTTTGGACTGCACCCACGAGCACGTCTGCGGCTCGGGTGGGATAAAGCGAGAGAAGGATGCGGTGCACATCTCAAAGAGTTCCGGCTGCTCCAGTGCTGGATCTTTTGCTGCTGTGGTCTTCGGGCATCAGACTCCAGTTCCCCAGTCTTCACTCATCCCAGAGACTCAGCAGTGAGTTCCTAGGTCTAGGCCTTGGGCTGGTGCCCCATCCTCAGTCCCTCTGGTCTTGGACCTTATGCATCCTCTGGCTAAGCAGCTACTGGACCCTTGGCTCTTCAGCACCCAGATGGCCAGAGCAGACTCTGTTACCTCTAACCCTGTAAGCTGTCTAATAAATCTACTTGCACAGTTATGCATACCTTTCCTATTGATTCTGTTCCTCTAGAGAACCTAACCAATATGCAATCTGTTCTGTTGTCTGGTGTTTATGTTTTAAAGAAAAAATGGTTCACTAATTGAAAATGTTGCATCTTGGGAGTATGATGTGTACCCTGCTCAGTCCCAACACAGGGCTATGCTGTTAATGTTTGGGGTACCTTCACAAATTACAGCTTCATGTACATTAGTGTGACAAGTGCCTAGCCAACTTGAAATATCATGAAACTGATACAGGAGAACAAAACAACTCCTAACCTGCTATGTGTCCAGTATGAGTTCGTGTTCTCTAAAACTGAAGAATGAATTTTAAGAACAACAGAGGTTAAGAGCAGAATATATTTATTGATAGAAGGAAAGCTTCTGTCTGAGAGAGACAGATGGGGTCCCATATGGGTTGCCCAAGACTCCGTCTTTTCTAGGGATTTTATAGAGTAAAAGCACGAGGTGGGGTGGGTCCAAAATGGGGAAAACATGGGAACTTTCAAGGCGGGCATGAAGTGGGGCAGAATGTGGTTAACCGATAAGATTAATCATTCAGATAAAACTGACCAGATCAGGGACAAATAGGGAAGTGAGTCGCATGGCAAGCAGGCCTGCTTAAAGAGCAGAGACTCTTCCTGTAGGGGGTGGGGTGGTGATTCCTGGCTTCTTCAAGGTGGTCCCACCTATTTAGAGTATCAATCCCTGATGTTTATACTTAGGATGTGGTAGCATTTGTTTTGTCTTTTGTCTTGAGATGTGGCCCACAGCAGAGATGTCTGTCTCCTCCAAGGCTGGTCTTCTGCACTGACTCCTTTGAAAGCCCAGCCCTGTCTGACTGCCTATAGTATTTATAACTAACTCAGCTTCCTGCAGCAAAACAAACAGCAATAGCATGATTAAGACAGAATGCATGACAAAACAAAGTCTTGGTGCCTTAATGACAAAAGGGGACTTTAGGTCTTCAAAACTATAGGAGATATATAATTATTTATGAATGTTTTTAATTGTTTTTATTATTATCATCCCTTAAAATTTAGAAAAATTGCTCAATATGTACACTTATATAACAATTCAAAAAACAAGATAGCTTTATAATAGTTAACTAAATAGGTAATTATTTGAAACAAAAGAATTTAGGAACAATTATAGTACAGAATATGTGTGAAAGGAATATATTAATTTTTCTTGAGCCTCTTGATACAAATGAAGTTGAATTTGGCTTTTAATTTATACAAAGTTATACTTCAAATAATAATCATATGATTTGCTTGTGACTAATATACAGTGTTGAATCATTATGTTATTTTTTATATTTTAAAATAACAAGGATCATTAGTTATGAAGCTAATTTTACTAAATCTTGGCACCCTATATAGATATATTTCTCTGTAGATTTATTAAGGAAATAATTTCCTGTTGAAATGTTTCAACATATCCAAATGCTTATTTCATTATACACATTATTTTAAATGTAGTTATTGAAAATTAACTCTACATATAATCATATAAGCAGAATCCTGATCATTTAAATATTTTGACACTTGTGCCAAATTCAAATTCTTGTTAAAAGGAGTTCTGAGTAAACAAATATTTAACTATCATCTTGTGAAATTTTATATAACTTTTTGTACAACTAAATACTATAAACGAAAAGAAAAAGGTTTTATTTTTCAGGACACCTAGGAAGACCCATTTTTAGAAATCACTTGGTGTTAATGGTATACAAGAATTTCCACTTTGTGACAGAATAAATGCTAATCAAATGTTAGATATCAAGTTGGAAATATGAACTAGAAATTTTAATAAGTAAAAATAACATAAAATACATATTTGTAGATACTATTAACAAGCTTTTTTTTTGTATTTATCCAGAAGCACCACCACAGACATTAAAGAGGTTGAATCTTGAATTCTTTCACCATAATGGATCAAATGTATGTCCACAAACAATAAGCAAAAGGCATTGGCACATATAAAGCATGTTAGACAAACACAAGTCATAGGCTCGCATGGTGCTTCAGGGGCTGGGAGTAAACAATACTCTAAGGTCTGCATGGGTGACTTGTGGGAAGAAAAGTGGAGAAAACGTGAATTTATATTGAACCATTGCTCTCATTCAGTGAGGTCGAAGTGAGTGATTTCTGAAGCCCTTGTGAGTGGAGAAGTAACATGGTTATGTCCACCAGAACGTCTCAAACTTTCATGTGCACACCAATTACTTGGGGATCCTGTGAAAATTCAAATTTCAGTTCAGGAGTTCTCAAGAGGAGCCAGAGATTTCACCTGCTAACGAGTTCCCAGCTGGTGCCAGGACTGCCAATTTCCAAATCATAGCATGAATAACAACCTCACACAGACAGATTTCACTGCAGAATCAGGACATGAAGGCACTAGGAATCTAATGCAAATATCCTGACACCAAGGGAAGCTTAGTGACCATGAGGAAAAAGGGAAAGAGTATCAATGCAAAACTTACAAAGAAAGAACAGGTTAGGCAACTTGCCTGGACTTCGAAACATTACTTAAAAAAGACAAATTCAGTTGTTTTTCTGCCTGTGAGACTGAAGCCATTCTGCCAATGTGAAAAGAGTGCACATTTTGGAGTGTGATGCGACTTGAAGGGAACAACTCAAATCCTTTTTGAAGACACTGTTCAGCATGTGTTCAGACACCCTGGTAAGCAGGCACACAGGCCGGGGAGAGCGAGGCAGGAAGTCCTCAAGAAACCTGCATGCTCCTGCTTTGAGATGACGGTTTGACCCCTAAAGGCTGTTGAATCACCCAGAAAAAACACGACACAAAAAAAATAGAAAAGAAAACACAAAGCTCATGCCTGTGTTTAAGAGGTGCAGAAAGAAACTGGAGCATTAGATGGGGAAATCACAAAGACAAACATGGAAGAAGGTTGGATAAATAGAGCAAGATAAACTCAAGCATGGAGAAGCAAATTGAGATGAAGGTAAGAAATCGTGGAAGTTCAGATAATTTGAAATTATCAACAGGACATCATCAGTACACTGGGTTCTGGGTTCACAGGTTTTAGTAAAGATGAGACCCCAGGCAACTGTGAAAGGTCTAGGTTTTAAGTGGACTCCTTTGAGCCACAGCTTATAAAAAACATTTACATTTACCTACAGTATTTCCGCCACTGTCTACATATTCTTGCTGAGTATAATAATCCCCAGTCTCACAGACCATACGTAACCTACCTGGAGGTATTCCCTCCCGCTTCTTACCCTAAGCAAAATATTTAGTGTCTGTCTGGTAACTCGGAACCAGCACAGTTCCAATTCATGTTGAAAAGGAGAGTGGGCAAGGTTCAGAGTCAATGTTGTACATTTCCTGCTCCCTCCTGAAGCTCATACTTCACTTACACATGAATTTGAAATAGTCCCAGGCTCTGCTGAATTATGTTCTCTCTTGTTCAACACTGCCTAAGAACTCAGCAGAGACATCCAATCATTTACTCAATAACATGCTCCATAATGATACAAATTGTTCTCTAAAGCGATCTTTAGATCTTTTGTGTTTCTTCTCCATCATTTTATTTCCTGATATCCTGCATCATCATTATAATTAGAATAGCTTGAGCTGTTGGTTATTCTGAACACCTATACTTTCATACTGAAGACCAGTGTAGAGTGAAAACCGTGTGGGGCCTGAGAAGAGAAGCAAACTAATTTGCCCTTCCCATGAGCTGGCAGAAGACTTGCAGGGCCTGGGAGGAGAAATGATAAGCCAATTTTCCCTTCCTGTGAGCCAACTGGCATGCAGGGTGGGAGACAAGAACCCCAACCTCCCTCTCCCCCAATCCCAGGCAACTGACTGATTCAGAGGACAGGCTGAGTTGATAGTAACTGAGGTACCAAAACAACTTAATACTTGTATTGTCTGATTGACTTTGCAGGCCTAAGGCTGGTAGCCTGATATTTGATTGGGAGGATAACAGTGTGCAATTATAGCAACTACGGGGGATTTCCATCTGTCTTTTGTGTTTGAAATCCAATACTATTTTCACTGTTTTGTTTTGTTTCATTTTATTATTTTGTTTTATTCAATGTTCTGTTTTGATTGGCTTTATTCTGTTCTGTTTTGTTTGATTTTATTACGTCTAATAATATGGTCAGCAATTTTGAAAATAATGAGAAGCATTGTGATAACCACTGTTGATTTCCTATTATCATGTGTTGAAATTCTGTATCATTTTCATTGTTTTGTTTTGATTGGTTTTATTTTGTTTGGTTTTATTCTCTTTAAAACATACTTTTATTCTTTTGCTTTGATTGGTTTTACTCTGTTTTGTTTTGTCTGATTTTACTATGTCTGATGGTATGGACAGCTGCTTTGAAGAAAACAAGAGACATTATGGCAGCTGTTGTTGATTTCCTATTATGTTGTTTTGAAATCCTATGTTACTTTCATTGTTCTGTTCTGATTACCTTTAATCTGTTTTGTTTGGTTTAGATATATTCTCTTTAAAAAAAAATTTTAAAAAGACTAGTATAAGTTTGCCTTTTCAGAAGGAGTAAGAAAATTAAATTACAATTTGTATACTTTCCCTATTTCTAATATTTTCTGCATTGCATTATATTCCTCAACATGTACTTTAAAAGATTTTTTGCTATTTTTATTTTCTAATGATAAAAAATTCCTGATTGTGTTTAAATATTCAATACTGAAGACACAATGACCAAAGACCATTGTTACTTTTGGTGTATTATCCACAGCTATATGACAAGCCTAAGGGTAATATTGCCTTGAAAATTGCCAGTGCTGTTACCAATTAGAAATTGATGAGGTGTATTAGATTTCATAATCTTTTAGAGCCTTTGTTCTTGAGTCACACTGGTGACACCTAATGGGTTTCAAGCAGGTTAGTATACTTTGAGCTAAGCCTTGAAAATAGAGAAGATAAGCCATGTTCGAGGTGCCTGGATTCAATCAGTGTCCACAAAACAACAATCAGAAGTAAAGATCAAAAAGAAAAGAGTTAATCCTGACACACAGTCTATGAAAAGGAATTAAAGAGAAAGCAAAATCGAAGAGGAAGGTGTGGAATTGAAGTCAGTTAACACCACAGAACAACTGGGACTACAAGATGAGTTGGAAGTGGTGCTAACAGTTACCAAAATCCTCAGAGCTGTGATCTAGGATTATTACCCAGGCCCACTCTGGCTCTGATTATTAAGATAGTATAAGAAATAGGTACTAGGTTGGTGTAAACTTGGCAATTTTTTTATCAGATTAAAACAAAGGTTTAATGTGTGTCATTTGAGAAATTTACTAGATGTTCATTTAAGAAATTAGATGGTGAGCTTTGGGCCCTGAATCCCAGTGCACTGAAAGGGATTTTGAGCCTGCTCCCAGGCAGTAAGACCACACGCTGTGTCTGAGACCACTCCAAGCTGCACACAGGGACGGGGGCCTAACTTGGCCATGCCCAGCAACTGCCAAGCAGGCAGCAGGACAAAGATTCCAGCTTTGGGCTCTGACCCCGTGCTCTGGTGGAATCCCAGCGCATGGAGGGGGACTTTGAGCCTGCTCCCAGGGGGTAAGACTACGAGTTGCGTACAAGACCACCCTGGGCTGTACACAGAGTCAGCGGTGGTGGTGGTGGTGGTTTAATCAGGTCACACCCAGCAACTGCCAAGCAGGCAGTGGGACCCAGATTCCAGCTTTGGGCTCTGACCCCGTGCTCTGGCAGAATCCCAGCACACGGAGGGGGACTTTGAGCCTGCTCCCAGACAGTAAGACCATGCACTGTGTCCCAGACCACCCTGGCCACACCCAGCGAATGCCAAACAGTGAGCAGGACCCAGATTCCAGCCTCAGGCCCTGACCGTGCACTCTGGTGGAATCCCAGTGCAAGGAAAAAGCTTGAAACTTAGCTCCCAGGCAGCAAAACTTGGACTACGTGGATTAACTGTGCCAGTGTGGTGAGTATGCCCCTAAAATAGAGGTGTACAGTGGGTAAATAGAGCCAGTAGTAAAGCCCCCTCCAACTAACTGTAAGACCTCGGTGAGTCTGAAAAGAGTGTGGGTGACCCCTTCTACACACAGAAAACATCAGGCAGAGTGAAAATGGCAAAGCAAAAAAGCAAAATGTAGTCTCAAACATCTAGTCCACCAGAAGCAAGTGCAGGAGATATTGAAATAGAAGACCCCAAAAGTAACACACCGGGAATCCCTAAAAATATAGCAAGCAAAATAAAAAGCAACTCCATGAGGCTATAGAGGAAATCAAATTAGAAGTACTCTCCCATGTAAAAACAGAAATAACAACCTTAGTAAAGGAGAAGAAGAAATCGAGAAAAAAGTACAGGAGCATGGGAAACAGATTGAAACCTTGAATGAACAATATAGAAAACATGCAGAATTGATGAAACAAACTGAAAGAGACATCCAAGAAGCAAAAAATTCTATTCAAAGCTTGCAAAACTGCTTAAATGAAGCTGAGGATAGGATTTTGGACCTTGAGGACAGGATCTCAATTAGTGATCATGAAAGGATAGAACTTTTAAAAATAACAAAGCAGCATGAAGTGACAATCCAACAGCTTCAAGATGATGCCAAGAGAAAAAAATATAAGATTAATAGGCATCAGTGAAGAGGCAGGAGTTAATGCAAATAATGTAGCCAAAATATTCACAGAAGTAATAGAAGAAAATTTCCCAAACATGAGGAAAGAATCTGATATGCAGATAAGTGAGGCATATAGAATGCCAAACAGTCATAATCAATGTAAATCCACACCCAGACACATAATAATTAAGATCTCAGACATGCAGCATAAAAACAAAATACCAAAAGCTGTTAGAGAAAAGACATAACTCACCTATCAAAGAAAGCCCATTAGAATCACAGCAGACTTTTCAGCACAAACCCTCAAGTCAAAAAGAGCTTGGAGTGAGGTATTTCAAGCCTTGAAAGAAAACAACTTTCAACACAAACTGATGTACCCAGCAAAAGTTTCATTTAAATTTAATGGAGATACAAGATACTTCCATGACAAAGAACAACTGAAGAAATTCATATTCACCAAACCAACCCTAGAAAGAGTACTGAAAGGCATACTAGACAGAGATAAAAACAAGCACAATCCCCAAAACAACAACAGAAAGAAACCACCATGTAGGATAAGCAGTTAAATAAGGAGAAAAGCAGAAAGCAAACAACTGGAACATAACATGGCCAAGTCAAGCCAGTACATATCAGTGATATCCATGATAGATTAAAAGTCAAAGGATGGAAAACAGTATTCCATGCAACAGGATCCCAGAAAAAAGCAGGGGTAACTATGCTAATTGCAGATAATGTGAACTTCAAACCTAAAATGATTAAAAGAGATAAGGTCACTACATACTTGTTAGCGGAAAAATTCAAGAGTTAGAACTAACAATTATAAATATATATGCACCAAATATAGGAGCACCCAACTATGTAGACAGATACTAATGGACATGAAAAACCAAATACACAAGAACACAGTTATAACAGGGTTCCTTAATACCCCACTGTCACAAAGAGATAGATCAAGTAGACAAAAAGTCAGCAAAGAAATAATAGAACTGAATCATACCTGTGAGCAGTTGGACTTAGTAGACCTTTACAGAGTGTTCCACCCAACCACATCAGAATACACATTCTTCTCAGTAGCACATGGGACATTCTCCAAAATAGACCATATATTATCTCATAAAACATTCTTAAGTAAATGCAAAGGTATTGAAATCATCCCATGCATAATATCTGACTATAATGCACTGAAATTGAAAATTAATGACAAAAGAAATTGCAAAACCTGCATAAATACATGAAAATTTAAAAAAAACTTTTTGAACAACCAGTGGGCTACAGATGAAATTAAAGAAGCAATAAAGTAATACCTACAATTCAATGAAAACACAGAAACAACACACTGTAATCTATGGGATGCAATGAAAGCAGTCTTAAGAGGGAAATATATAGCTATAAATTGTCATATCAAGAAAACAGAATGAGCATAAACAAATGCTCCATCTCAAGCTTCTAGAAAAAGAAGAGCAAGCTAAACCCAAAGCTCATAGATGAGAGGAAATTGTAAAGATTAGAGCAGAAATAAATGCAATTGAAACTAAAAAAAAAAAAAATACAAAGAATTAATGAATCAAAAAGCTGGTTCTTTGAGAGAATAAGCAAAAGTGACAAACCCCTAGCTATTGGAAATTCAAAAGATCATGAATACCTTCTTTGAAAATCTCTACTCACATAGAGTAGAAAACACAGGAAATGGACAGATTTCTAGAAACATATGAACTACCAAAGTTCAACCAAGAAGATATAGCAACTTTGAAAAAACCAATATCAGCTATTGAAATTGAAAATTTAATTAACAACTTACCAAGAAAGAAAAGCCCAGGTCCTGATGGATTCTACAAGAATTCTACAAGAAATTTAGAAAAGATTTCATGCCATTACTCCTTAAACTCTTCAATGAAATTGAATATGAAAGCAATGAAATTGATATGAAAGCAATTCTCCCTCAATCATTCCTGGAGGCAAGTATTATGCTGATACCAAAACCAGAGAAGGATCCAACCAAAGAGGAGAACTATAGACCAATCTTACTAATGAACATTGATGTAAAGATTCTCAATAAAATACTGGCAAATACAATGCAGCAAATCATCAAGATTATACATCATGACCAAGTGGGGTTCATTCCAGGAATGCAGGGATAGTTTAACATACGCAAATCAATAAATGTAATACACCACATCAACAGAACCAAAAATAAAAACCATATGGTCATCTCAATAGACACAGAAAAAGCTTTCAACAAAGTCCAACACATATTCATGATAAAAACCCTTCAGAAACTCGGAATACATGGTGTCTACCTCAACCTTATAAAGGCCATCTAAGACAAACCAACAGCCAACATTATACTAAATGGACAAAAACTGAAAGCTTTCACATTAAAATCAGGAACAAGACAAGGATGTCCACTGTCACTGCTCCTTTTCAACACAGTTCTGGAAACACTAGCCAGGGCAATCAGACAAGAGAGAGAAATAAAAGGAGTAAAGATAGGAAAGGAAGAAGTTAAATTATCACTATTTGCAGATGACATGATACTTTACATAGAAGACCCAAAAAACTCCATTAAAAGACTACTAGAGGTAATAAACAAGTTCAGCAGTGTAGCTGGATACAAAATCAATGCTCAAAAATCAATAGCATTCCTGTACATAAACAAAAAACTCCCTGAGAGAGAAATTATGGAAATATTGCCCTTTATAATAACATCCAAAAAAGTGAAATACTTAACAATCAACCTAACAAAAATGTAGAAGACCTATATGCTGAAATTTATACTATTATGAAAAAGGAGACTGAAGAGGATATTAGAAAATGGAAGGACATTCTTTGCTCTTGGTTAGGAAGAACGAACATTATGAAAATGATCATAGTCCCAAAACTGTTATACAGATTTAATGAAATCCCAATCAAAATACCATTGACATACCTCACAGATCTAGAGAAAACACTCCTAAAATTCATTTGGAAACAGAAGAAACCTAGAATAGCAAAGGCAATTCTGGGCAACAAATGCAAGGCAGGAGGCATCTCAATTCCTGACTTGAATCTATACTACAAAGCCACAGTGATAAAATCAGCATGGTACTGGCAAAGAAATAGACCTGAGGATCAATAGAACCGATTAGAAGATGCAAGAACAACTACAAAGTCACCCAGCCACCTGACATTTGACAAAGGGGCTAAATATATCCACTGGAAGGATAGCCTCTTTAATAAATGGTGCTTGAAAAATTGGCTTTCCACATGCCGAAGACTGAATCTAGATCCATGCATAACACCATGCACAAAACTAAAGTCTAAATGGATCAAAGACATAAATATTAAAACAGAAATACTAAATCTACTGGAAGACAAAATAGGTAGAAGTCTTGGAGACATAAGGGTAGGCAGAGAATTTATGAACAAAACACAAACTGCATGGGAAACACTTCAAAGAATCAACAACTGGGATCTCATATTATTGAAAAGTTTCTGCACTTTAAAGGAAATCACCAACAGAGTGAAAAGAAAACTCACAGAGTGGCAAAGAATTTTAGCCATCAACCCCTCAGACAAAGGACTTATATCCAGAACATATAAGGAATTGAAAAACATCAAGCCCCCCAAATTCAAAGACCCTCTCCAAAAATGGGCATCTGAGATGAACACGCAGTTCTCAGAGAAAGATAGACAAATGGCAAATAAATACATGAAGAAATGTTCACTATCACTGGTCACTGGAGAAATGCAAATTAAAACAATATTGAGATTTCACCTCACTCCAGAAAGAATGGCTGCCATCAAGAAATCAACTGATAACAAACGTCGGCGAAGCTGTGGGGAAAGAGGAACACTGCTCCACTGTTAGTGGGAATGTAGACTGGTGCAACCATTATGGAAATCCATATGGAGAATTCTCAGAAGACTAAGATTGGAAGCTCCATTCAATCCAGCTATTCCTCTCCTGGGTATTTTCCCAGAAGAACTGACAAGTTCATATCACAGTGATATATGTGCACCTGTGTTCATAGCAGCACAATTTGTAATAGCTAAATCTTGGAAACAACCCAGATGCCCATCAACTGCAGAGTGGATAAAAAAGATGTGGTATTTTTATACAATGGAATATTACTCAGCTATAAAAAGGATGATCTTGGTGATCTTGAGGCCTTCATAGGTAAATGAATACAACTTGAGACTATCCTCATTAGTGAAATAAATAAGAATTATATTTATAAATATCACATTGTGTGTCTAGTGTAAAAAGTGATAAGAATTATAAGAGTAATAAAACCCAAAATGTGTAATGGCTATTGTAAAAAAGAGAGGAAAGAAAGTGCTCTAAGGGATATAACTGCATGTTTGTTTGAGTGTGTAAAATAGATGACCATATTGCTGAATCTTTGTTGGATCTTTGAGCAGACTGTTTGCAGTCTCACTATTTGAATGTCTACTATGTATCCTTTAAATCTGTAACTTGAACAACTACATCCAAGATGACAATTTATCAACTAGTGATTTCTTAGTGTTTTTTTCCTCTTTTTTTTCTTTTAGAATTCTGTATTGTTGCTACCCTTTTTTCTTTAGCTTTTTTCTCTCTTTAAATAAAATTTTTAAAAAGTACATAATTGCTATTGTAACAAAGAGAGGAAATAGGAAGTGCTATAAAAAGATATAACTGCATAAAGATTTAAGTATTTAGGATTGATAACCATACTTCTAAGTTCTTGTTGGATTGTTGAGCAGATCTGTTTGCAGTCTCACTGCTTGAATGTCTACTTTGTGTGCTTTAATTTTGTAAATTGAACAACTATTTCTAAGAGGACAATATGTAATTTATAAACTGATGATCTCTGTTTATCCTTTTTTTGAAATTCTGTAATATTTCTGCCTTTTTTTCTTTTTTTTCTCTTTAAATAAAAAAGAAAAAGAAAATAAATGGTGATTATTTTCATGAAGATTTTTTAGAAGGTAGATATTGAAGCTTTCTAAAGTGAGGGTTAATTATTCAGGAGGTGGGACAGTAGACTGATAGATGTGGTGTATATTTCTGACTCTGTTCCTTGTTAAATTCTGGCAATGATAAAAACTATCAGGGATTTAAAAGCAGTCTACAGGGCATAAATAGGCTCCCAGACAGTGTTCCAGAGGTTTCTGTAATCTTTTTTATTTTTATTTTTTGAGAGGATTAACGCTGAAGTCTGGGGACTTTAAGAGAAAACACGCCATCAGTCACAGGAGGGACTCTCCAATGCCCTGAAAACATCAGCAGATAACACATCTGAGGTCCATGGAGCTGGGGGGCCCTGCAGCAGGGAGACTTAGCATGGGACCACAGGGTCAGCTCTTTCTGTAGTCTCCACCTTCTGGTCCATCCTACAATCTGGGCTCATTTTAAAATAAATCTCTTTCCCACACTCACACTATGGGGATTTGCTATGAAGAAGTTCTGCTGATATAGATTTTATTGGATAAACAATGAAAAATGGTTGTGCTGTACAAATGATGTCAAAATGGTCACATTTTAAAAATCAAACTAGCCCATGCTCTTTAAAGGTTTTTACATTTCCAAGTGTTACCTTGAGTATGTATTCTTTTAATAATAAATTGATTAGATGAATCTCACAAGAGTCATGTTTTAAATCTACTTGTTTATTTTATTGCATAGCAATTGGACACAGAGTTGGATAGCACACCATTTATATGAAAACAACTAGCCCAAGTTTGTGAAGGTTATTTATGAGCAAACAGCACTTTCACGAAACGGTTTACAGTTATTTTTCCACCTTACAGTGACAATGACTCTCTGATGTATTAGAATGAGGACACACCAAAGAAATAATAGGTTGTAGCCAGGAGTGTTCCTGTTCACCGGGACTTTTAGCAAAGATGTGGATGAATAAGTACACTTTACCACCCAAAAGAGAAAAATAAAAGATAGGAAACTTGCAGAAAACCATCTGCTTTTCAGATATTCAGAATGTCAGAGCTGGAAGAGATCTTGTATTCATTTACTCTAAGTCCCTGTCCTACAATAAAGAAAACAAAATTGCAAATGCCAGTTTTGTCCATGAGCATACTTCTAGTTAATAACAGAAACACAATTCATAAATCATGCCTTTGGGTGTGTCCTTCTGTTGCTGAAACGGTAAAATCAATTTGATAGGCCATATGTCATTATCACATGATACTGATATGCCCTCATCGTGAGTAAAAGTTTAGACAGGAGTTCCTTCGTAAGATGTACAAAGTTTTGCTACACCAAGACTTGAGTAGGATAAATACCTCTTTCTTTCTTACAGAAAAAAATAGCCATATAGTTGCAAAGATATAAAAACATATTAGGATTATAGCATCCACTTGACTTTTCCAATATGATATTTTATAGCTTCTCTTATTACTTTTTGCTTTAAGTTTATATTGATGTTCAAACAATCTAACTGTTCCATTTAGTTAGAAATAAAATTCTACAATGGCAAGGACTTTGTATGCCTCTTGACTGTATTTCTATTTCTGCAATGCTGGAATTTAGTAAGTCTTCAATAATCACTGGTTAATCAGACAAATTATTAGTGATGCTTTCAATTACTTAAAAAGACAACCACTAATTACTTAGATATATTAAACTATCATTTAAAAGAAAATAGGAGTTTCATACTTTAAAAGTGGTTAAAAGTTATTTATATCTATTCATAATACAGCTGACTCTAGACAAATATATATACAAATATTTATCTTTCTATCTGCAGTTGGCTCTAGACAGATGAATATGCATCTCTATCTGCAGTTGGGGCTACAGTAATACATATATAGTACATGTCTATATCTATATATCTATCTTTAGTTGACTCTAGTCATATATATATATATATATATACACACACATATACATAATCTGTATTTGTCTATCTGTAGTTAACTCTAGAAAGATAAATATATAGAATCTGCCCAAAATATACACACTTCAGGAAAAGAAAAATACTACAATTTTTTTAAACAGATGTTGTTACCCTTGCATGAGGGATCTAGAGGATGTCATACATTGCCAAAAGCCCACTACTGCCCTGCTGGCCCTTAAGGAAATAAAAAAAAACACGTGTGAAGCAATCTCAGTGGCCAAGGTTACCCAAGCAGCAGTTTACTGTACTAATAAATATCCAGAAGCTAACTTTGAGCACCTCTTGTTACTGCAGAGGCCAAAAGTAACTTGTACTAATCTCATGATGTCTCAATAAGTTTGGTATTAAAATACTTACGCAAGCTTTCCTTTTCCTGAAGTGTATGGGTCTTTGGCTGATTATATTCTATCTATCTATCTATCTATCTATCTATTATCTATCTTTCTATCTATCATCTATCTATATGTATCTATTTATCAAGAGTTGACTAGGCAGACAAATCTCGTGAACATTTGCAAAAGGGGCCCTACTCCAGGCAATCTGACATGCGGCGTAATCTTTTGTTGCTGCAGGGATTCGAGATGTATAATGGTGTGCTATTCATGTTCATAGTGAAATGAGTACTACATTCAAGCAAATCAGCAAAGTAAGGGGGCCAATAGTCACCTTAGTTCACTTCCGACCCGCAGCCCAGGGCGGACTATGCGGGTCACGCTGCCCCTTCTCCATGCAGACTTATCCCTCCTCTGAAACTGCACTGAGCATCAGCTCCCACATCTTCTCTCCCCGGACCCAGCTGGGGCGGAGTCCCATTCTGCTCTCTGTCTCTCCGTAACCCACACTGAGATGCCACATGAAGCTGAGCGCATGCAGCATTTTGCCCCCTGTGTTTGTCCTGTGTCACATATCACAACGTGCTCACACCTCATTGACATCATCCCCACTGGAAGCTTCCTGTGACCCTTCTCTCTGCGAGCCTGCCTGGTATGTCAACATGCGTGTGTGTGTGTCTTGTATGTGGACACGTATGTGCAGGTATTCACACACACACACACACACCACAACTTCTTTCTTCACACATCTACTGGTAGCTTGTTTCCATGCGGGAGCTATTGTGAAAGCTGCTCAGTGAGTATGTGAATGCGGATATTTCTCAAGCTACCGATTTCATCTTCTTTAGTAAATCCACTCCATCCTGACAGGAATGGCCAGATCATTGCAACTTTCTGAGGAATAAAATGTTTGCTTCCCAGAATAGCTTTGTCGTTTTTATATTTCCACCAGAAGTGCGTGAGCTTCTTTTTCCTATATGGTCACTAACCTTCCTTATGCTACTTTCTGTTAAGAGTCAGAGGCTGATCCTAATGTGTAGGAGTCATTTTTGTAAAAGGAGCAGAGCACATGGGAGAAGCTGCCACCAGAGGGAATGTTTTGTTCCACCAAGTCACCATAGTTGGCAGGAATCCAAAGGGGACTCACTGCCACCAAGCTTGAGCATGCTTTAAATCCAGGGAACATTTGCAGATTTCAGCTGCTTTTGATTGAATAGTTTGTTTCCACGCAGCTCTGTCTGCAAAAGATGTGGCCAGAATGGGGATGATGGACTCAAGTTGTGTCCTGTATCCCCAGACAAGGATTGATTCAGGCAGCGCCCCTTAAATTAGTCAGCAATAGAAGAAAGGGAAGCCTGGATCCTAAAATGTGTATGTGAATGCTTCTAATTAGACCTTACCTTTTTCTTTGTTCCTGTTTTTTAAATAATTCTTCCTGTAATTTATTCTAAGTGCAAATTACTGTAAACCTACCATTTAATATTTGGTTGAATTCCTCAAAATAGTCTAGATTCCCAAATTTTCTTGGCACAATTAACCACTTTTAGAGTTTCATGCACTATCATACTTCAATCTGAAATGGAATAAAAACAAAAATTACCTATTATTACAAAGACAGTGATGTATACTGATGGATAAGACGTCCAGACAGAGCACTCAGTTGGAAACATATTTCTAAATACCAGACAAGGTTGCAAATGATCAGCTTGCACTGCACAGACACACAAAAAATAAAGCGGGGAGGGGGGTCTGTTAAAACAGGTTCATAAAGAATTTAGCTGAAAGATAATCAGTAAGAGTGGATTCTTCATACATAGTCAACCACAGAGATTATAATCTTGAAATTAACCTCTTTCACTGTTTAGAAAGGTTCAATGATCAGCAAAAGCAATGTTTATTTAATTACAGTTTTTATTCCTTTATCCATGATCCAATATTTTATGTGCTAGCATTTAACAAAGTGTGATTCAAATATAATTTGTTAAATATTTTGAAGAATAATTTCCTTCCGCCTTTACCTAATTTCTGTCTGTTTTGAAATAAAGAAAGAGAAACAGGAAATTATCTGATATAAATCATTAGGTCACTTCAGAGCACACAGAAAAATAAACAAAACAAAATAATAACACATTTACGAGTATAATTTGTTAATGATTTCAAATTGAAGAAAGAGTCGGTGAAGAGAAAGAATGCACAAATTAGCACTAAGTTTCCCTTTTAAGGCTCGCCTGACAGTATCTTTACTTTTGTGAATTAACCTACAAAGAAATTTAAAGTGGCAGCCTGGATGCTTAAAACCTCAAAAAATGCTCGTTTAAAAACTAAACCTACTCTCCAAGTTCTGCATTTTATGTAGCATGGGCTTTTAGAAGAATACAGTGCAATGTATAAAATGGCACCCAGAATAATTTCACTTGAATAAACAAAGCATATTCTGGTTAAAGGAAGTAGTGTTTATATTTTTGCAATAAATAAATAGGAAGTTAACTAAAGAAAATACCTTCCAATCACAAACAATTGCAAGTACCGTTAGCCCTACTGCTTTGATCGCCTCTAAATACCAATTTTATTGGACCATTTTCATTTCTGAAAACTCCTTCCAGGAAGAAATAGAAGGGTAAATCTGTTTCCAAGAAACAACTAAATGATTGGATGCAAACTGTAGTACAGTCATCTGACCTATGAGTTTATTTTATGAAGCAAAAAAGTCACGATTGTATAAATGAATGAACTTTATTGACAATAAATATGTTATCTTTGATGAATTTGAATCTCTGACAGGGAGTTTAAATCCAACTGGTGCTGTTTTATATAAAATCTCATTTGACTAATGCCCTGTTCTGAGTTCTCTGCTATGATTTCCCCTGTGTTTAGAATTTCCTCACTGCAATCAGCCCCAGGATTTTAAAGACTTAAAAAATGACATCATAAGAATCACTGGCCTTTCCTGTTTGCAGTGTCTTTTCAAATGCATTTTATCATTTTAAAATTGTGTAACAAACTATCAATAAAATCTATGGATTTCAACAACCATGTACCAAATAATTTTAACAAAATTAAGGAAAATGTAGCTCTATTTTTTCTGTATTCTGAGATAAACTATTTAAATTACAGTTGAGACATTTATAGAGTGTTTGGCATACTAGCCAGCTATAAAGCAGGTAAAACAGAGCAGAAATAAATGCAGCACTTATTGTCAACAACTCATGACAAATGACTTCTCGTTTCATGCTCACAAGTTAATCAATAGCTCATCATCAGTCATTGATATTCAGGATGGAGATTTGTCATTTTACCACAAGATACTTGAAGATGTTGTTATATTTTAAAACTTATTTAGCAGACACCACATGTTTATCTTTGAATGCCTAACAAAGCACATGTACTTAGCTACATATTTAATATAACTGTCAAATACTCAGAAAAAAATAGGGAGACAATCTTGTTCAATTTGAAATTTCTGTGGAAAGGTAAGATACATCATGGCTTAAATACTTAGGGAAATTAAGCAGCAGAATTCAAAGAAAATCAGAGTTAAAGATAGATGAAAGCAAGTTCCCCAAAAATTTGGTAAGCAAAAGTAATACAATATGTTTAATGATGGAAAAAATATTATTAAAACAGTTCACCACAGAGGAGGTCACAGGACTTTTGAAAGATGGATTCTGCTCGTGTTATTCATTCATTACTTTTCTTGTCTATTTCTTGCATATCGCTGCCTGTTATCACCAGTAATTCTTCTGTGCTCTTAGGTGTGCAGTGGTAAACAAATGTAAATCCCTTCTCACCTGGCTGTTAAGCTTAAATTACAACTGAGGTGTGCACAGTAAACAAATTGTGGTATATTAGCTCCAAGAAGAGACAAACAGCAGAAGCATAATTGATATGAAAAATGCAAGAAAGTTTTTAGAAATGCAAATTTATTGTCTCAGAGAAACAACAAAATTATGGTTGGAGTTTGTTGCAAATCATAAGTTAAATTCAAAGGAGGAAATTTTCACATGAAGATGAACACAGGGTTTGTAACTGGATGGGAACAGGAAAAAATTGTCTTAAAATTTTAGTTTAAGAACTACTATGTGAGCATCTAAACTGATTTAATGTTTACCCAGGAGGATATGTAGGAATAATTGTCCCTCAAGAAAATATAAATATTAGGAGTATGAAAAGTTGCCTCAAAATGGATATAGAAAAGAAAATGGAAAAAACCTTAAGCACATCATTTAATTACTTTATTTTTCTCATGTTATCAATTTCTCTTTACTTCTATTCCTTACAGAAATCATCTCTATGAAAAATTGTGACTAGTTCATGTTAATTGTTTCCAGACTCTGCCGGTGATACGAATATTAAAATATTTTAAGCATCAAACTACCATTAATGTATTTGCCTGAATTAAATGTCTTAGTATCATTTCTCTTTTAAGTAGAAATTTGTATATTCCTTTCTAAAAGTTAATACTTTTGTGTTTATTCTCCACAGTTGAGCATGTTTTTAGAAGCGAAATGAAACCATTATAATTTTTGCTATCATGCCTTAGGCAGTATAGATATTTTCAAGTAGGAGATGCTGCTTCCTCTACAGCCGGCAGCCTCCTCCCTTCTGGATAAAGGAGCTTCTCCGAGTGACTCTGACCTACCCTTATGCCACATGATTCCCAGGGCAGGGGCCTCTGTCGCGACTGAAATCTTTGCATTGCCTGATTTGCCTTACAGAAGTGAAACATGTAGTGTTGATAACACTAGATGAAAAGGCATGGCGATTTTTCTTTCTCCTTCCTCTTCTCCTGTCTTCGAGCCTCCACCTGACACTCCCCATTCTCAGCGAGGCCCCCCACTTCGCGGCCTCCTCCTCCGTGTCTGTGGCAGTGCTCACGGGTGCCCTGGTGGGAGGCTTAGTGAATGCGGCCCTCGGTTGTTGTCTGCTTCATGCTATCTCAGGGCGTGAGATTTAGCTTTCCCCTCCCCTGCGGAACCGAGCTAACCTAAGAAGCCAGAGGCAGCCTTCCTTAGGAGGACCTGCCCAGCACCTGGGGACCGGCGGTGACCTGTGCCCTGCCTGGTACAGATGGTGCCTGGGCCTGGATTGGCAATGAGCGTGTGATTTTCCTGGGAGTCTGGAATTTTGGTACATGCCAGGAGAAGGTCCTTTCTCTCTCTTTCTCTCTTTCCCTCTCTCTTTCTCTTTCTTTTCCTTCCTTCCTTCCTTCCTTCCTTCCTTCCTTCCTTCCTTCCTTCCTTCCTTCCTTCCTTCCTTCCTTCCTTCCTTCCTTCCTTCCTTCCTTCCTTCCATCTTTCCTCCCTCTCTCCCTCCCTCCCTTCCTTCCTGCTTGCCTGCCTGCCTGCCTGCCCTTCTTTGTCTTTTTTTCGTTTGTCCCCCATACTGGACTGACCCCAAGGCACTCACTCTGAAGTACATGCCCACCCCTTTTTGTTTTACTTAGGGAGACAGGTCAGAGCTGTGTTTAAGTTTACAGTCCTCCTGCCTCAGCCTCCCAGTGTGCCGGGACTAGAGGTGTGTGCTATCATGCCTGGTGGGTGCTGAGTTCCACTGGGCCTCCTAGGCCAGATGCAGTGTATGCAAGCTTCTTTATTTTTGTGAGATAAGGGTGATCGAGCGTTTCTCTTCACAGGAGTGAGACAGAGCATAAGGAGGCCTTTGCCCGGACAGCTGAGTCTGCAGTTACTTAGGGCGCTGTCAGAATGCGTGAGACTCTCGGGTCAGAGACCAAGGAATTCAGCACTAATGGCCTAGAGCACATCAGCTCCTCTTAGCCTTGAAGTTCCTCTTGGGTGACGCAGGTCTCAGCTGAGTGCTGTGTGCACAGTGCACCGATGTGAGAGGACCCCTTTGTGCTGGGTGATGCATGTCTCACCTTTCTAGGCTGCTCCCTGCAACACAGCCCTGGGGACGACTGGACCCAACTTAGAATTAGAACGCTAAGCCAGAAATTGTAAGAGCCGTGGGGTCCATTCGCAGTTACCCCGCCGGATGACACCCCTGCACGTTTGGAAAGATGCGAACACAGCACAGAGAATGAACATATTTTCAGACTTCTTTTGTGCCATTGAGAGTAACTGAGGTTTTGATTCTCAGTAAAAACTCAGCAACTCTTTGGCTTCCTATGCTCCCAATAACATATTCATAGATAAGAGTTTACCATCTCACACTTGTGGAGATCAGAAGTCCTAAATCAATGCCTGGGCCCACAGGGAAGGTGTCACGGCAACGGCTTAGAGTGGGAACTCGACAGCAGCACGCGGTCCTCTCCCCCCTCGGCGTCTGGGGCCAGCTGGGCCTCAAGTCCGCAGCGGTGTCCTTCTGAGCCCTCCTCCCCTCCGTGGGGACGCTGCTTTCTCTGTGCTTCACACTTCAGAGAAGTCTCCCTCTGTTCTTCTCTGCCCACAGTGCATTTGGGGCCCCTAACCCAGGCCAACCTGCTTATCCTGTGTCCTGAACTTGACCTGTGTGTGACATCCTTTTTGTCCGGCAGATTCCAGTCATGGACCTCAGGGATTAAAGTGTGGTTATCTTTTGGGGGCGAGCGAAAGCATGGGATGTTTTAGAAGTTATATTCACAACTGGCTCATAATGGGATGCAAAGAAACAGAGGCATGATTATCAGATTATACATCCGGTAAATAAGAAGGAAAGTCTTTTTCTACTGCATTAATAAACTCTCATGACAATTTAATCCAACAGAGAGAGAGAGAGAGAGAGAGAGAGAGAGAGAAAGAGGTAAAGAGATAGAAAAACAAAAAAATCCAAATTTATAGAAAGGAGAAACATTTTTATACTTTTAATAAAATTCTCAATATGTTCATAGACATGTGAAGATAAAATTTATTGGAACATAAAGTATTTATGTAAATTTAAACAAAGTTTAATTTGTTTTTCTTTTTGTTTTTTTCTGGTCTGGGGATCTATGCTTGCCAGGCAGGCACTTATGCTGCTGAGCTAAATCCCTGATCCCAAAAATGTTTGTTAAAGGAGCCAAAAATTTTATTTTCCTCTTATTATACGTTAAAAAATGGCATAATATTTAAATGTCTATTATGGAAAAAAACATTAATATGAGAGGAATATACTGGACGGATTTGGCAGTTTATAACATTTGGATTAACCAATTCACATTTTAGTCTCCTAAACTTGTGTTTAGGGATCTAGCTGAGTTCTTCTTCTACTGTGTCAAAACTAAAGAATAAATGAGCATGAAAACCATCTTTATTCCCCCAAGGAAATGTCTGTTTCCTTCTCTTTCTAGGAATACGTGTCATATATGTGCATGTGGGTGTGTGGGTGTGGGTGTGTGTTTTAAAATCTGACAGATAGTTCCAAACACAAATTAGAATTAGCAGTTTCAGCTAACCCTCCTAACTGTGACTTTTAAATTTCCTGTGTGGTTTTTCACACAGCAGTGTAAAAAACTCTCCTAAGCTATTTCTGTTTCACATTTTCTAATTGGCAAGAAATAAACTTCTCCCACTTCTTCTGCCTGGGATGCCAGGATTTAATATTTTACTATAAGCAAAATATTAACTGAAGTTAGTGTGGCCCAATCCCGCACCAGAGATACTGGAGTCAGCTGTTGTCTTTCTGTCCGCCTGCAGAACTTTCATTAGGGTCACGGTGATGTAGGGAAGACACAAGAACAGGTATCAGAGACTGGGATACATGGGCCAGTTCTGTCCCCCACCTGTTTTAGTCAAGTGGACTTTATTCTCACACTGACACACTCATCAATGGCTCTTTTTACTCTACAGCATTTTGAGATGATGCCACAGAAGAATCTAAAACAATCTATTCTCTTTTAGGACAAATGTGCTGGCCTCTACTTTAAAAGAATGAGATGCTATATAGTCAGCCTATTAAATATGCAGCAGGCAAAGAACTGTGGAAACGGCTGGAAAATGAAATTGTATTTTAAAAGATATTAAAAGGAATAGAATGCTAAACTAAAAATAACAAGATAAATTTTAAAAGAAGTAAACACAAGAGTCCAGCATCTCAGGTTAACTGCATGAGACTTGCTTTGCCCTCCACCTCCCGTAGGTACCCGCAGAGTACCGTGTGATGTGGTAAGCAAAACACACAGGACAATTTGCAGAATTAACAGAGAAATGTTTCTAGATTAATAGATCTACCAAGAGTAGCCAATAGTTATCAAGTGTACACTATGGCTCATATATTTTTTATAGGCTGGTGTGTATGGGGTGCACATGTATATGTGAATGAAATGAACAACATGGCCATCTATTTGAATAGACACGTATCATTTTACAAGGGAAAAATGGAGCGCATTGAGTTTCTTGCCCATGGTCATGCAGTGTATGAGATCGATGGGCAGAATTCATATATCCTTGATTTCACAGCCTTCTCACAGGATAAAGCAGTTATTCTTAGACCATTATAATTATGTTCAAATATTAGAAATAGACCTTCCATGTAGGGACAGTTGTTTCAGAATGGTGTATAGAGCATTGCATGATGGCATTGGAGTGATGAGATCAAAAGTAGACTTTGAAAACTTCTGTGAAGAATTAGAAGAATCCGGGGGGTAAGCACCTCCTGGAGAGCACGAGGTTGTGACTTCAATCCCCAGTACCCAAAACAAAATATAAGAAAAAAGAGAGAATTAGAAGAATCATCATCAATAGAACTGTTGTATCTGCTTTCTGATCTCAGAACAAATGGATTCCTTTATCATTAACAGGTCCTCATCTCAGGGGACCACTCTGGAGGATCATTTTTGAATCTGGTGGTAGAAGCCTAGATGTGTGCCGAATGATTGTTTGGTGGTAGAGTGGAAGAAGGCAGGGATGCATGAGTCACTGCTGGCCTTGAGGAGAATGCCATGCCCAGAGCACCAAAGTCCAGTGCTGGCTGCCGAGTGCGGGGTAGGCCCGCTGCACCCTCACGGGGAGGGCTGCTTAGAACCGCAGAGCACAGTTAATGAATTACTTTTTTAATCCCTCAGAGTTTTTCCAATCAAGCTTAAGCACGACAGCTATGAAAAATTAAAAACTCGTCGTTCTATAAGGCTCAAAACAGCAAGGAGGCATTGTCAATGTGAAGGTCCCCATGGTATTTTATCAGCGTAACTCAACCGCTGCAGGGGATTAAAGGGTAAATTCTTACTCCGGGACCAATCTTAAGTCTCATTCCTTACACATAGGGGCTTCCACAGAAGTTACCCTGCTTCAGCACAGTGATGGGTGAGTTCAAAATAGCTTCTAGACTCTGGCTCTTCAACACACTAAGTGCAGTATACGAAAAACAAGAAATGGAGAAGTGTAAAGAGAGATAAGCATTTTAAACTGCAGTGTGGAATTCTGTCTTGACATTTTCAACTTTGTTTCACACCCCTATTCAAATGATAAAGCATGCAAAGTGATACAAAAAGCAATAAGAATGCATGTGTGTGATATGTTTATGCATATACATAAACTATCATTCATTATTAATAAATTGTCATTCATTTTTAAAAGAATTTGCAATCTTAGCCACCCACTTAGATACACATTATATGGATCTATACGCTGTATATCTAATTAATTTTCATTATTACATAAAGACTTCTTTGAAAAATCTCTGTTCTCTGGAAAAATTAAATTGCATCCCTATCATTCCATTGTCAATAGGGTGGCGAATCTGTATTGCTAAAGAAAACACTCCTATATATGAAGCAAATTCCTTCATTAGAAAGTTTTCAGTTCCGTAGATGTATGGGTGATGACCTGAACATAAATTTGATGCTATACAAGGAAAAAGTGAGATTAAAATACAAAATTCTATTCCAGCTAGAGACAAAAATAAGTAAACACTGGAAGGCAAACACTAGTTAAAAGAGGATTTCAGCCGCCTCACCGATCCATTGCATTCTTGGTGCCTGTGAGAGGAAAACCACACATAAAAAGCACCCGGGACCGCTGAATAAATAAGTGAAAGAACAAGGGTCATAGAAAGTAATCATGCAATGTTTCTACAGGATTGCTTACCTACCTGCAGAAGGGTGAAAGGACCTGGGAATGGCATGTGCCTGTGTCATGCACAGGAGATCAAAATTTACTGAAAATGGCATATTCTAGGAGATTCTCTAAAAAAATAATACTGTCAGTTCACAGCACCTATTTTAAGTCAGATAAAATTACTTGATGTTAGGAACACATCTGAAAAATGTGTTTGAGTAAAATTTTAGGGAACAGCTTTAGAGACTGCTATAGAAGTTGGGATTCTCAACTTCACTTACAGTAAAATGATATTTATCTTCCTTAGGTAAGTTTTGCCTTACAATTCATTCCTTTGCAATATCAACTTGTAATTTATTACAGAAACACTGAGGTTAGGGTTTACCTAAATGACACAGCTAAATTTTGGAGTGTCTAAGACTTCAGAATGGAAGTCTGAAAAGAGAAATTCCTTGAAGCAACACAGTATGAGATGGCAGAAACGAGGGTCAATGCCATGATTTCAGCCAGGGTTAAGCACACGAATGAAGCTTCTCTTGGTTCTCCCCGAATTCTGCTTAGAGGCTGTAAAGAGCAGAGTTACCCTGGAGGTTGAGAGCATTTGACCCAGGCTTCCAAGTGTGATGCTTTTCTGGAATTCCAACCACTCTGCAGTGAGTTCTGGTAGTGTGGTTAGCGAATACTATAAGGCACTAGCCAAAAAGAGACAGAACCCAACTAGAATCCCCAGAGGTCTAGTTTTCTAATAGACAGACAACATGAAAATAATTAGAAATCAACTAATTGCATATACTTCCAAGGAGTTGAAGAAATACAGCTAACACTGTATTTACAAGCTCTCCATCGGATTCCCATTCGCTGAATCCACCACTTCTAGCTCAACCAATGCAGGGTTTTCCTTTAACATGGATTAAATTCCACAAGACATTACAAAAATAGGAGCAAGAGTTCCTTGGTACCAGTCCCCTGCTTCCTGCAACAACAGTATCATTTTAATGACATGTACATGACCATGATACATTGCAATACACAGAGGTCTGGCCCTAGTAAAATACTATTCACCAAATACAGGCATCCTTTAGATTTTACCAGGCTACACATGTGCTTCTTTTATGGAGTAGATGTAGCTCTAAAATTCTATGACTTGCACAAATGAAACGTCATCACAATCAGGACCAGGGACTCTTGCCACTACCTTGTGCTGACTCTTAATAAGAATCACTTTCCACATCATAAGTCCCAGAGCCATGTTCTTGTTCTCCAGCTCCATAATTTCATCCCGTCAAGAATGCTCTACACGTGGAATCTCATAGAACGTAACCATGTAAACAGTTTTGCTATTTTTGGGTGTTTTGTTTTAATCATCATGTCTTTAAGATCCATTCAAACTGGTACATGAACCAAAAGTTCATTTCTTTATGTCATGGTGGTGTTTCACTTTTAGATGCATGAGTTTGATAACAAAATATAGTAGATGTTTAATTTAAAAATAACATTTCCATTAAAGATTGCTATTAATGCTCCTCAGAATCCACTCTTCAAGCATACTTATTCATCATTCTTGCCCCTTTCTGAAGCAATTCTGGAAGTCTTGCCTCATGAGTATCTTTTGTTGTGATATGTTGATGTCCTAAAATAATTAAAATATCTAATTTTCATGGTCATTTTGACTTTGAGGATTAGCCAAAGGTTGTCTTGTATCAGATCTGGTGACTAAGGTGGACCAGGATGCACTGTAATGTTTTTATTTGACAGAAATTGCCATAAACCCTTGATCAACAGTGTCTGATCAATAACACAGCGAAGGTCTAAGGAACATAGTCTATTACAGTGAAAGACACATGGCCATTAATCCCTCCAGAAAGTGCTGAAAACATGCCACCTCACTTCAACCACGCTCATGCCATCCCTCTTGGCAATGTGTCTTTTAGGGTATGTGTTTTCTAAAATTCAAATTGTCACCATGTATTTCAGTCACCCTATCTCACAGCTTATCTGTTCATGCTGATAAAGAACATGTGGGCCATTTCTAAATATTAGCTCTTACAAGTAAAGCAGCTATGCACATTGATATTTGGTAGCGTTGTTCCTCTCAACGCTGTGAGCAAGGGCCGTGGCTGCTCTCCAGCATGAGCCCGGCCCCTTCTGGGAGCAGTGGGTCCTGAGTTCTGGTTGCTGTCCACCCTCTCCTGCCAGCATGAACGTGCTGAGGCCTGACTGCACGCGGGGAGCAGAGCCAACATACACAAGGCAGGAAATGAGCCTTGCCCTGCCTTTTCAGATTTCACAGAAGGTGGATGTACCAAGTACTCTTCCAAACATGTAGTCAGAAACCTTGAAAATGCTACAAAAGAAAAGTACCCGGTTCTCTGAGATCATAACATTGGTTGGCTCAGTGCTGTGTTGGAGGGGTGTCAAAAACTGCTCCTCTGAGGCAGGGTTACAGCTCGCCCTGCGCACAGAGCAGGGGTGTTTTGGAAAACACGAATCCTTCCGAGCGGAAGCTGGCAGACAGGCTCAGCAACGTTTCTCAGCTCACTAATCCCTCAGCGATCTGCAGGTAGGATTGGCCTGGCGTGGGACACAGGAAAAGAACCCGCTGTTTCCCAACATGATGTATGCAGAAAGAATCTCACAATGGCCAGTGAGCACCAGACTGAATAATCTGTGTTCAGTGTCTGATAGTCATTTTGCCACCAAAGGAATATAGTGAACTACAAAATCAAAACTGCAAAATGCTCATTCCTCTAAAAACTAGAGACCTTTTAGTCTTTCTTCTTGAACCAATTGAAGAGGAAATACATTCAAAGACCTCCAAATCAAAGGGAATAAATTACAGTTGAGGAACCATATGTAAGAACAATGCAGCTGGAAAGTAACAGAACAGAAGTGAAGGTTAGTTGTGCTGAGGTCAAGAAGAAATAATAATGAAATTTCCAAGTCATTTGGGAGGAATATTTAATTACTTGATATATAATCATGTTTTGATTCATATTTTAAGAAGATTTTGGTTCCCACACCAAACACATATAGCATATCATGGTTCTATAATCAGTTAACTGAGCATTTTTATTAAATGGGAAATGTAGACAATCCCTTTTTTTCACAGTTATAAATGATATCAGAGGAATTTTTTTGCATTTCTCAACTCATATTTTTATTTTTCTCCTTCCACAGTAAAAAAATACCCCAATGATATCAATTCATATTTTTTCTAAGGGTTATTTCTAGTAATAGGGAAGAGAAGATTAAAACACAACATTTTTTCGTGCAGAAATATAATTCCTATTTTAGATACTTTCATTAGACAGAAATAGTAGTAGCTGAACTATAATTCAACTTTAAAGCTTTTAATGACAATTCCATTTATCTTTCCACTATATTCTATCAGTTATATTTAACATAAAAATAACTCTGCTAGGTAGAATCCACCTTGCACAAAATATATTGATCTGTATCATAAGTGGCAGGCTTAATTCTCATGTATGCCACCTATATGTTTGCATCAATTCATATTTATGAATACACATTTTTCTTACAAGTACAGTGGACTTGAGCATACATAAAACTCCTCTCCAAGCATCCTACCATAAGGTGCTATTATTTTTGCAGATACACACTGATCAGATGGAGATCTAGAGTGAAAGAGATGTTAAGTAGTGACACAATATCATAATTGCTAGGATGAATCACTATCTCTAATGAGGAAGATTTTTTCTTCCCTTTTTATATTTTATACACTTGTGTAATAAATAATAGTCATGATAAAACTATAAAAGTGATAATGATGATTTTGGTGGCTGTATAATTTCATACCTCAAAGGGGCTAAAGTATAATCCATCCATAATCAGTTGTTTAAATTATACATCTTAAAATGACACTCCATGTTTTAGAAGTGAAAATGTATTTTGGGAGAATTTCATCCTAAAAATAAATCTGCCTCAATTAGAAGGCTCAAGTCCTCATTCTCCTGCTCATTTAGCTTAATGAATGTCATTAGCATGGGCTGTTGATCATAATGGATAAGATACGTGTTGCTTCTCTTGCCCTTATATTTCCCACCCCAGGAAAAAATATCTCCAGGTGGGGTTTCCATGAGCTGCTCCTTCCTCATAGTAGGATAAAAACACACCCAGTTGAACTTTGATGAAAATGTGGCCAGATCTAAATACCGGCTGTTCAACTTATTAACTGTGGAAATTTAACTGAGGAATGGAAAGAATAATGTTTTAGAAGAAAGGCCAAATATGTATATGATATATTAAATAATATTTTTAATGTACTATTATTACATATGAGGACATGAATGTTTATGAATGTATATAAAGCTACTAAGATATTATAAAGTCTAATCTTAATTTCCCTTTTTTTTTTTTCAACAAAGGATACATTTACTTAAGAGATAAGACAGTCTCTCCAGAGAAAACTCTCTGGCCACTGTAGGAAAGTAGTACATGAAATTGGCCATGAGCTCCTGGCCACGTGGCCCTGGGAATGGCTGGAGAGCCCTTTCTGAATGGTGGAAATGAAAGCGTATGCAGTTTTCAATGCTTTTCTTTTGATATCCATCTTTTAGTTACCATCTAACCCAGGGCAATAAACTTACTGGGAAATTTTCAGACCTGGCAACAGTAATGTAGGAATTGTATATTTTTGTCTTGAAAAAGACCCTCAGATTGAAGGTTGTGTTTTATGTAAAATGTGGCCCAGGATCTCTTTTCCTGGTGCAGAGGGAGACTTCAGGACAGGACTCAGTGTGCCCTGGGGAGAGGATAGGAGGAAATTGTCAGTCTATTGGCAATACCAACAAAACATTAGGATTTGATATTAATCTACATCTACTCGGCAGAGCCAAGAAAAAACAGAAAAAAAAAAACAGGAAAAAAAAACCAACTGTAAGACTTCAAAAAAGAACATGAATTTTCAGAGGAAAAATACAGGCTGATTGTAAAAGAAAAAATCAATCAATGGAAGGAAAAGAATGTAGGAAGATGAAATAATATAACTAGTGAAATGCAGCATAAAATACAAGAGTGGGAGAAATGTTAGAGAAAGACAAAGAATAATGCATGAATAAAAGAGCATAACGGAAATGAGGGAAATGAGGGGCATCACACTGACTTGTATTTAATGTCAGCGTCTTAGTGAGGTTAGCGGTATCTGGATGCCCAGACATTTCTTATCTTTTAAATCTCAGCTGTAATCCAACAGGTATTTTTTCAAGTTATAAAACAAATATTCCTGCTTGCTGACTATCACTTTTAATTTACTTGATCCATTAGCAAACATAGTTGGGACATTTTGCCAAAATCAATAGGGAAACCTCTCCTTGGGAACCACCTTTGCAATCCATCTGGTGGGCCCTGGAGGCCGCTTTGTGTGGGTAACAGCATAAAATTCGAGAGCCACCCTGTCTGTGTTTAAACATGAGCTTCACCACCTCCGTGCTGGGAGACCTCTGGGAAACAGTGACAGCAGCTCACGCTTAGGTGTCTTCATTCTCACAAAGGGAGCATAGAAGACCCTCTAGCTCATAAAACTGTGAAGGGGATTCAACATAGTGCTTAGAAGAGCGCAGTTAGGACACCAGCACTGTGTGCTTGTTAAAGAAATAAAAATTATATGTGTCTATTAGCAGCATTTTGTCATTCATTCAGTAAATACCACAGGGCATATGCTATTTTGCCAACACTTAAGATTCTATTGTCAACAAAGCAGACAAAGTCTTATGTTTTGGAAATGACAATCTCCTAAGTGCTTTTAATGAAATGAACCTTGGCATAGTGAAGGTAATCTTTCATTTGGCTCTGTTCCAGACAGCTAAGACACTTTATTGTCTTGGGCTGCGTTTTTATGTCTTCCCCAAATCTATACCATGAAGCCCCATCCTGCAGTGCGGCAGCACTCAGAGTGAGGAAGTGGTCGACTTCGAATGAGCAAGCTGGGGCTTTGTTATGGCTGGAATCCGAACTGCCCCTTACCAGCTCCCTCGCACTCAAGGTTTGTCCACCAGCTAAAGGGATCTGAAGAATCACTGAGTCAGGAGAGCTCTGATGTGATCGAGGGATCAAGCCATGTGCGAGATCAGGATTCAGGGAGCTTATTGGATGGCAGGGTGGACTGGATAAAGAGGACACTGTATCTTTGAAGGATATGTCTGCTCTCTGGCTTTCTCTTTTTCCTCACTGTCTGCGTCCCAGCCCCCATGACAGGAGGCGCTCGCTTCCCACTTTGCCATGCTGTTCCTGCCTTGGAGCCAGTTGACCATGGACTGAAACCACAGTAACCATGAGCCGAAGTAAATCTTTCTTCCTTTAAATTGCTTTCCTCAGGTATTTGTGATGGAAAGCTTCTTAACACAGGCCTCATTCAATCAGATTACCTAAGCTGAGAAAAACCAAAAAGACTGTTCATCTCCCCTCCCACCCCCTCTCTAGACACACGGAGGGAAGGGCATTTGTAAGTTAGGAAGAGACCCCCAGCCATGGGAATATAAATGTCAGAGGCTGAAACCATTCATCCTGTGGCATTTGTAGTGACAACCTGAAGAGACTAAAGTTAGGAAATCTTGAGAAGCAGGAACTGTTTATGACCTGTTTCACAGATAAAGAGATTCATAATAATAGTGGTAATATACCTCATAACTTTCATTTCTAAATTTCCATCTTTCCTCCAATTTGTTATCTACTTCTAATGTATTATTTATTCTCTCACATAGTCACTCATTGATTCACAAAGAGGTGTTGGAATTTTCTGGTTGACTCTAGTTCAAAGCTACAGATTCTGGCTCTAAAATCTCTCCTGTGGACCAATTTGTTTTGCTGCCTAAATGAACAGTTTGGGAAAGCTGTAAATAATTCCACCCATGTTAAACTTATAACAGATATTAGATTTGTATTGAACTTTTAATTCAAGGACAGTGTCTAATATTGGATTTTAAAATATAGTACTAAATTAGCACCACATAAGTAATTTTCCCCTTTCTCTAACACAGCACATCAAAATATTCACAGTGGTGCATTAATATGTTAACTCCATCATCTAAATATTTCTTGAGCACATTTCCTCCAAGGTTCTAACCCTACTACATCCTACTTTCATTACTTTCATATCCAAAAATACAGTTTAAATTACACAAACCTTTAACCAGCCCATCATTCTCCATAGTTGCTTCCTAACATTATTCCAAAACTGTGGGAGATCCCTTAACTCATCCTTTAGAGGACATTTAATCTTAGACTCACTACAGTGTCACTGTAACCTTTTCATTCTTTTGCTTTCACCTAGTTCTGTAACCTGACTGACTCTTCATATTATTATTTAGATGTTATCTATCCAGAAATCCTTCCCTGCTCAATCTCTCACTGCCTGTATATTCCCTTCACCCACCAAGAGTTACTAACCATGCTTCTCTGGAGGATACCCACACCTTGGGTTTATGTACACCTGACATTTCTCCCAGCTAACATTTACATCCATATCTGAAACCCCACCAAAGCGAATATCAGGGTAAGTTTTAAGCTTACCCTACTCATTTTCTATTTTGGGGCTTTAACCCAACACTTATTCAGACTATTTGATCAGTAAATGTTTGTTGTATTAAATAGTGTCAAGTTCACCATTTGAGAAAATCAGCCACTTCTCATAAAATTGTGCTGTTAGCCATTTTCTTTCTCCCATTTATTTGATCATTATTCATAACAAGAACTATACCAGTGTCAGAAGCCAAAACCAAAATGCTGCCATTCTTACCAAGGGACTCAATTACCTTGATTTCTTGGATTGAGGTCATAATAAATGAGGATTTTGTAGCTCTTTCGACCTGGCAGTTCTAAGGTAAACAGTTTGGAAGAGTAATTGTACCAAGTGAAGTCTCATCATTTTTGCCTGTTTTAGTTTCTTTTCTCTTGCTTCTGGGACAAAACACCAGACACCCAAAGTTAAAGAGGAAAAGGCTTACTTAGCTCACAGTTTGTGAAGGTTTCAGTCCATAGCAGACAGATTCCAAGCAGAGTGGCGCATACAGAAGGGCAGCAGTTTGTAGCAGCAGAAGATAGCAAAAGCATTGAGAGAGAAAGAGAGAGCCCTTTCTGATCCTTATGTTGTATCCAGTCTACCAGGATTAGGGTGGTGCCAATCCAATCAGTGGGCTGATCCAGCAATCGTCCACCCTTACTCCCAGCACTATGAATCTATCACACACTCTAGATTCAGTTACCTCTGCAAAAGCCTTATGACTGATTGAGACTTTGGTGGGACATCTAGACACAAACCATAGCACAGCCTATCCCACATTCATTTGAAAAATTTAAAAAACTGCCAATTTATAAAATAAATATATTTTAAACAACATGTCAATACTGAATGTTATCATCTCCAGGATTTTTCATCCTATGATGATCCCCACTGAAAAATGTTTTGAGATTATAAATAATAGGGACTTAACTCAAGAAACTGGTTGTGCAGCCAATGAAAGAGCTAAAACACAAAACAGGAACTCTTCAGGGTAACCCAGTAATTAAACAGAAAACCACTACTTCTGCTAAGACTGAAAGACAAAAGAAAGAGATTCTCCTGGGTCAGATGAAGCAGTGCCACCAGAGAGGGGCCCACTGTGGTACTGGCTGGAGGGATATGGAGGCTTAGAAAAAGCGTGGCTCTTGCCAAAGACACCACTTGGCAAGGACCATGGCAGGGATACACCCAGATCCCGATTCTCCCGCTCTCTCCCTCTAGACAGTGTCCATCAAGTGAGACCAGCTGACATGAACTCTGGAGAATGCAATTTGCAAAGATTGTCCCTCCTGATATACACAGAAAGACACAGAAATCTGGAGAAATGAGCCAGAGGTACTGCTTTCCAGGAGTGTGATTGCCTAAGGGGTGTGAATCCATTTGCACCTCTAACTGTAAGTCTCAGTTCCTATATTGTTTTATTTTGTGTTAGTTACTATTTTTAGGTCGTGTCAGTAGACAGAACATAAACTTGGAAAATTCTGTGCTATTCAAGTGAACTCCATCATGATATGCATAAATCTGACCAAACGAATGAAAATAATTTTTTCAACACAGTGTGGTCAGCTGAGAGCACATTCCTGTGGGTCAATTAGCTGACACCAGGAAGTGATTCTTTATAGCAGGGGACAGAGTTGGCTCCAGGAAGAGGACATTTAAATGTCCAGTAAAAGGGTGAAGGGAGGAAGATTATAACAGTGACAAAAAGAAGAGGATTAGAGTTGTGGCACTGGGCAGAAGCCTGAGAAACGACATCACCAGATGTGGGCCCGAGCTGTTTTGGGGTATTCCCAGGCATGGTTTACGTGTAGGCTTTGTGGGAACTCCAGATTTCTCTTTAGGAAAGAAAATATACCAAGGGATGTAAGAAACAATTAAGGAGTTATGCGGAAGCTATTTTGCAAAACATAAATTTCAATTATTTTGGGTTGCGGGAGAGTGTGTCAGTGAAGATTATACAAAGTCAAAAGCTGTCCTCAAAGAGCCCCTCGATATGGCTGCTGTAATCTCTGCTTTTCATTTCCTTGCAAAGATAGTGTCAAATATATAAATATATATACATATTTTTCATTTGAATCAAACAGGTTTCTGACTCCATTTATCATATTACATTGTATATGTCATTCTTTTGCTAAAATGAAAAATAAATTGAACATTGGCTGTCAAATCCCTTCAGTAACCATCAATGTTCCATTGCAATGTTGTATAGAAAGTATGGTTTTCTTTTTCAAAGAATAACAAAAATGACACTGAAAAGATGTTTATTCACAAAAGTTTTATAAAATTTCTGTTATTTACCCCACTATGGTAAATTTAATTTACAATTTAAATGTTGGAAAAATTGAAAATCTTGAGCCTAAAGAAAAAGTTTAAACAGACTGCATATTCATGTTTAATGTTAGTGGAGGAATGTGGAATTGTGTAAATCAAGGCAATGAATCTAGAACACAGAATATGTATAACCACCATCTTGTTCTGGCAGGTGAGTAGCATTGTAAGCAGGATTTCTTGTCCGGTTGGTCCTGCTACTAAGGATGTGAGAAGTAAAGTTCCAGAATTGGTCATACTTGTGAAATTTTCTGTTTTAAAATATCTTACAAATACTCGACTAATTATAACCATCTTGGAATGGATAAAATTCACGTGTCACTTGGGAATTTGGAATCTGTCATTTACACAGCACAAAGAGATTCTTTCAGCCTAAGTTTGCTGGGTTCAGAGATTGTTGCTTTACCTGGATGCTTCAAGCATTATGAGATTTATTAGCAGAGTAACGAGTGAGAGAAACTGGAGGCCTGGAGAAGCTGCAAACAGGAAGAAGAACTCTAAGAAGGAGCGCAAGGGTGCTCACTCACACACTCCCTCTCAGCGTGAATCTTTAGCCACCCACTATTGCTAGGCATCGTCTTCTTATAGTGTAGTTTTAATCCTTGTCACTGTGGCACAGTTATATCTATCAGAGTGGTCACTTCCTAATCTCATGTAGATTTGAAATTCCTCGATAAATTTGACCCCTCTCCTATCACTTCACCCTCAAGAATTTCTAACTGTTCCACTTGGGCTATTGCTGCAGACAAAAAGCAATCCATTTAGATCAGAATTTCTCTTCAAGCAACTTGGATCACTGCCAAGGCTGTGGATTTCCCATTCTTGAATTAGGTACCAGGTCAGATCAGTTGTGGTCAGAAACCACATGCTCAAGTGAGACGGAAATTACCCACAGACCAGATTTTACAGCCACTTGGGTGGTGGTTGGAGGGGTGGGGTGGTGGAAGTTGTGTAATAGTGAGGTTTTCTAACATAGACATTTTCTTTCAGTCCTAGTTCATTTCAAATTCAATTGTCGAAGTAAGAAAGAGTTTTCTGCGTGTAGAATTTCAGTGGCATATATTTTTGGTAAAGAGGAATATTGTCTTCATTTTTTGAATGAAGAAAGTGTGTCAGAGAGGGAAAGTACCCTGCTTCCTTTTAAATAACTGATTATTGGCATAGATGTGGCTAATGTCTAAGAGTCATTTTTGTAGCACATGAAACTACTTTTAATTCCTTATTTACCTGAGACTAAACAAGGTTAGGACTTCTTTGTCTTGCCTGTGAGTGAGCAGTCGCACCCAGCCTGTTGAGTATGATTCTGCAGACTGTGGCCGGCCACGAGGAAAGTATTCACTGATAACCTGAAAGCTTCTCAACAACTTGTAAGTAGTTTGGCTTTGAGGCTACTGGCACCCAAGCAACAGGTTTCTTGTTTCAGGCTTTTTTTTTTTTTCGATGTAAACTATGAAAAAATGAAGAGAGAAAGTTTGGCTAGAACCAAATTATAATAGAGACTTTCTTTTACTAAGACACGGTACAAAACTTGGATGTCACTTATGAGTTGTAGTCCTATCAGAGCCATCACTGAATGTAATTGACTATATTCAGTGAGTGAAAGAAAATTATAGGGAAGTAGTAGGGGAAGAACATTTTTCTACAAACAAAACCTTTGGACTTCAGGAAGTAATCAGACTTCGTACTAAGGGAGGAATCAGACCTGTTAATGGTGAACTAACGGAGCCGGGGAAAAACTAGACACAGTTTCCTTGTGCCCTCACATACCCTCCAAGACAGCGTGTGGGAAGATGTGTGCACTTTAGGTCTTTTTATGGCTTCAAGTGATTCTTGAAAGATAAAGTCTAGTTAAAGAAAAAAAGAGAGACAGACAACAGGACTTTTAATGATCTGGTACACATGGAAAAAGGAAGGAGGAAGGGAAAATATCTAGTGCTGGAAATGGAAATAGTAATGGAGGAGTGAAAATGAGTGAAGGTAGGGAAAATTTTGTTTTAAAATTTTAAATAAATAGTGAATGGGGATGATGTTGACCAGCTGCAACATGGAATCAGTAGTTTTCAATCAACTTCTGTACATACATAGGAAGCTAAAATTTCTAGGGGTGGGGGAGACAGGAAGGAAATGGAAAAATGATTAAGATGTGATGTATATACGTGTATATATGCACTGATTCACCAATGTGAAAGTAAACACTGTGAATGTAAGGATTATATGTTACAAACATCTAAAAATGAAAGAGAACCAAAACTGAGCAAAGAGCGAAAACAAAATTTCTATGTCCCTTGGTACTTAGCAATAATTCCTATTTAAATCTATAAGATTCTATTTAGAAATAGACCTTTCTCTGGATCTGATGTGTCCTCCAACGGCCAACTGATGAGCTTTGGAGCAATGCTGGGATCTTCTGAGATGCTCTGTCACAGTGATGCAGTGCTAAAACCCTTTAAGAATGAGAAAAGGGAAATTCAAGAGAATTTTACTGATAATGTATTCCAAAAGAAATACTTAACTCGGTTGTGTTTCTACCAATTTCTGTATGCAATGCCATTTAAAAATACCATGGAGCAGACCTTCCCCAGGGAGGAAAACAAAGAAAACTTCTGCTATCATCCTTGATGCTATTTGTTGAAACCAAGTTCAATTTCATCTACATGGGATGGAAACTCTGCAAGCAGCACCCAAATTACAGTTTTAATTGATGTGAAAGTTCAGAATGTGAAGAGCTGTGAACACAGGCTTAAAATAGAGTCCTCTGTTACCAAATTTTCACCTCCAAGCTAAATTTAGAGCATGACTTAAACATCAAAGATGGTTGGTTTTAAAAAGTAAAAGGGTGCCTTGACTTTTGTCTACCAGCAGGACTTGTCTCTGGGCATCATTTCCCCCAGCGGTTTTCCTGTGTGGCATGGGAGGGGTTGCAGTTTAACCCAGCGGAGACCATGGCTCACCACTCACGAGAGAGGAGCCTTCCCAGCAAGGCTGACAGAGGGCACTGACAACAGCCCATGGACTCCAGGTTAACGCAAGATAAACTCTCAGCTCTTTAGAACACCATGTTCTGGTGCATTTAGCTTTGCCTTTTCACTTCTGCCACTTATGGATAAAATGAAACGTAACTCTTCTCGCCATTTCTTTTAGTCATGAAAGTAAAACAGATGCAAACACCAGTGACTGGATTCATTTTCAAGGTAGTACTGAGACAATTAGTTGAGCTTTGCATTTGGTTCTTGTTAATGTTTAAATATACTTTATAATTGTTTTGCAAGTGAATGTACTAACGCCATAGGATTTCATTTATCTTTCACCGACTTATATTCCCTTTCCATGTTGGACTGTAATTTTTCCATTTGTGCTTAGTTTTTAAGTATTATTATCCTTCTGGTTTCTTCTCATTCTTCCTTTGACTTTATTTTAGGTTCTAACGATTTTGCACACATAATTTTCCTTGATGCAAATTTTTATTAATGGCTCACTGTGATTTGATCTGGTAGTAGGACTTTTGATGCTTTCAGTATATTAATACAATAAGATAAAATAGTGTTATTATGAAGTGATATAGTTAATAAATGTGCTTGGTTTTGTTGGCTAATGTAGGCTTGAATTCGAATTCCAACCTTTGGAGACATTTTTAAAATGTATATTTCACTTTTGAATGAACAAAATTATTTAAAGTATATTGAAGGTTAAAATGTTAAATCAAAAGCATCTCAGTCATTTGCTATTATTTATCAATGTTTTGAAAACAGAAGCTACATTTCTTTCAAGTTGTAAAAGTCCTGATTTTTTTTTTTTGCATTTTTTCATATTGAAGTAATAAACAAGAAGGTTTTGTGATTAAATAGGTTAATAGTCCTGTATGAATTTTGTATAGAATTTGAATTTTTATTTTTACCTGTAAATCATCGAACCTTCCTTTTCAAATGGACCATGATGTTTGCCCTTTTAAATTTATGATGGATGCGACACATTTAATGTTATCATGATAAGTGAAATGGAAAAGCAATGGGCCTGCAAAAAGTAATTGCAATAAAATAATCCTGGCATTTCTCAAGCACAAGAGTGGAAAGTATTCTGTCTCAGTACCTAATCTTTTTTTAACTTTTGCTTAAATATATTTTTCCTAATAAACAGTTTGTTTTCCTTATTCAAGTCCCAAACCATTACATTATCCTGGATAAATTTTTGTGTTCTGTTTTAGAATGAGTTAAGGATAATTTCATAAAAAATAAATTCAGCAATTACCAGTTTGTTTCTTCTACTTTAGATTATCTACCCTAATTCGTGATTCTTGTTACCTTTAAAGTCATGTTTTGTTGGCTTAAATATTAGAGCCACAGAGATTTATTTCTAATAAATACATACTCTGGAAAGACACTTATAAGTAGATTTTATTAAACATTATTTTCAAATGCATATTTCATTTTATTTGTTCATATTATAGCATATACTTGCAATTCAGCTTTTTTTTTTTCCTGAATAATGTTTGACATTTGATTTCTTTCTTGGAAAAATACTAAAAGATATTCCCTTGACATATAGAATTTGTAAGACACACTAGATTCATTTTTTTCCATTGTAAATAATAGCATTAAAAATGATGTTCAAAGTTTTAGGTATTTATCTATACTTGTAGTTTGGGATAATAATTCTCAGAAAGATTCTAATTTTTGAATATTTTATCATTTAGATTCTTTGATCAGATTGAATGTTATAATTTCAAGTCTATATTTTATTAAATTTTGAGAGATACTAAGAATGAGTGAGAGTCTGGGAACCAGTGCCATGTGTGGGTCACCACCAGACTGGAACAGCCAGACCCCAGCCCCTTCTAGTGCATGGGCTGGCAAACAAAAAGTACCAACCTTTCTTCTACCACCACCCACCTCCTCCCTAAGCCACTCGCTTATCTGGAGAAACACAGGCTGTGACAATAGCTATAGAGGTAAAATGCAATTGGATGCCTGTGGTGCTCTGGCGTTTCACCAACACTGCAGGTTAGGGCCAGTGGTCTGACCATGGGTTCAGAGGATAGCGGTACGCAGTGTGACATTTCCAGGAGATCTCCTTCTGAGGGTTGCAGCCATTGTTGATTCCTTATGGTCATCTTTTGAAAGTACTATATCATTTCCATTGTTTTGTTGGGTTGGGTTTTATTCTCTTTTGTTTTGTCTGATTATGTCAAATCCAATGACAGGAACAGCTCTTTCAAAGATAGCAAGATATATTATGGTAGCAATTTTGGATTAACTATTGGCTTGTTTTGAAGTCTTTTATTGAATTCATTGTTTTGTTTTTATTGTTTGTATTCTATTCTGTCCTGTTTGATTTTTACTATGTCCAAAGTTATCTGTAGCTATTTTGAAGACATTAAAAGGCATTATGGTAACTAATGCTGATTTCATAATATTTTGAAGTCCTACATCTCTTATATTGGTTTGTTTTGATTGGTTTTATTCTGTTTATTTCTCTTTAAAATAAAAAAAAAATGAGTGAAAGTAAGAAAAAACTTTAAAAGTCAGCATTAGTAAAAGTTAACATGGAAAAAAAAAAAATCCCTGAGCTTAGAATCCAGGTTCCATCTATAACTCGGTTTTTACTGTTTCTCTGGCTGATGAACTTGATTAGCTAATGGAGTTAATCTGGCTATACAGTCTCATCATATGTATTTTGTGTAATTATTGTGTTTTAAAGTAGTGTCTAAAGGCTTACTTCAGTGAAAAAAAACATGAGGATATGAAGCTATATGTACTATTAAACAATGTAAAATGAAAGGTAAGCTAAAACCAAAAAAAGTAAATTTCCAAAGATAATGCTCAAGAGAAAAAAATGAATCACTTGCTAATGCCTAAGAGATACTTTTGACACTATGGGGTTCAAATTAAAATAAGATAAGGATTTGAGCCACTCTTTAGCTTATCTGTAATAGTAAACTAAGAACGCCTTCTCCTCTTGTTAAATAAATGACAGTTCTGGTAAGCCGAGTTGTTAAAATGAATTGTTTTATAAAATTCTTCCTCCATTGGAAATCTTTTCATGAAAAACAATAAAGAGAAATTTTCAAGACTTCTAGTGATTCCAAGAAGTTACCATGGAGGACTTGCCCGTTCCACACTTGTTAATGATTAAAACTACAGTACACTGTCACCAGCTTGACAGGGAAGTTTCTCCCAAAACTTTTTTTAAAATTTCAAGAAATATTTGCGGTGTCTATGCTTAATTTAAAATAAGTTTGAAAACAGAATTCTCCATTTTTCTCTCTTTTCTCCATAGACAAATGTGCAGACTTTAGGCCAGGGTAAAATACATCTGCTTATGACTGCAGAAGTTCTGAGGCTCAACTTTTCCAGACCATAAGGTTTTGATGTGCTGCGTTAGGAGCTCCCAATCAAACTGTGTTATATTCATGCTTCTTAATGTGGTTTTTTTTTGTTGTTTTTGTTCATTTAACAAAAAAGAGAATCTAAACTTCCAGGGAGAAAACACATGGGATTAATAGGCAAAACTGAGCCTTCAAGAGTATCCAGTTAGCAGTCCAGGCAGCAGCCCTGGCGGTATGCACAGAGGTGGTTTTCTGCAACACTGCGTGGATACCATTTCATCGGTGGATATCTGATAAGCTTTGGGACCTATGGGTGGTGTCACTAACGCTGATTAATTCGCTCATTTTCATCCTCTGTATCTTGCTACAAACAGTTTTTTTGGTTCTCCATTCCAGTAAACACATTATATTAAGACTTACAGTGTTTTATTGTTGAAATAAGGAGAAACTGGCCTTGGGTCATATTTGCAAATCTGCGTTCCAGCATACCATCCATCAGTTTTAACCCACATGTCAACACGCAGCTGGGCATTACAGATGTTCAGTGGAATCGCTCCTCCGCGTTCCACCAAAACAGATCTAGGCCACACATAAACAAAACAAAGGAAAAAAGGAGAAATTAATTTTATATTAGGACTGTCTTTCAATCAAGTAGAAATTCTTACTGCCATGTCACATAGGCATCTATGTTATTAACAAATTATTTTTGCATATATTTAAGCATATTTAGAATTCTATTCTCTACATTTCCACTATGTTACTTTTACATTTATTCTAAGATTCACGTGACTAACCATAGGGTAGCTATTACTTGAAACCACTCTACAGCACAAATGCATAGTCTTTTAGTGGTGAATGTTTTTTTGCTTGAATGAGTTGAGTATCTGGAGCACTGGTTTTAGTGTGTTGGTTTGACATGAAGTGACACTAAAATGATATCCCTGGGGTCCTATGTTTGTTCAACCAAATTAAATAAGATTCATGTTCTTAAAATGAAAACTATACAGATATCTGCAATATTCTCTGAAACTAACATAAACCAGTAAAATACTTCAGCTAATGCCTACATTCTTTTAATTTTATTCTGTATTTTCTTAATATGTAATATATAAGTATATTTAATGTCACCTTTCAATTCAGAAGTATGAGATAAAAATCATTTTTCTTTTTAAAATATTTTTATCCAATCATTCCATTTTTGCATCAGATTTATGATGTAGATATCTTTATAATATAGCTTATGTTTACAATATTTATATGTCTTTCATATATATTATACAGGAAGCAGAACTGGGTAAGAGTGTGTGCATTTACAATCTTATGAGTGAACATGAATAAAGGTAATTATAAATAGCTAGACTGTGTATTAAATCATGTACAACCTGACTTGTTTGTATATTGAAATTGTTTCTCAGATTAAAAAGAATGATTTAAAAAAAGTGATTGAAGTACTGAAAGAAAAGTTCCAATGGTTAAATTTTTGCTTCTATTTATTATTCTGACTTTCTACCAGTTTTGGTCAACTTCCCATCTTTCCTGCACAATTCATAAAATGGTAAGGGACACAGCACTTCTTACAAGTGAAATGACTACGACAGAGGTGTTCTGAGTCAGAAAATAATGAATGCAGGAAAAGAAGGAAGGAAGGCAGAGGGAAGGAAGGAAGAGAGATGGAAAGGATAGAGAGAGGGGAGGGAGAGGGAGAGAGAAAGTGAAAAGGAAGGAAGAAATGAGAAGAAAAGAAAGCCATTGTTAGTGTCGCTGGTCTCCAGTATGAGGGTTTTTTTTTTATTATTATTCATGTGCCAGAGAATTTCACAGATAATGCAAATATGATGAATGCATTCTTTTTTGCTTTAAGCAGTGCTTAGCTAGACAATCTATCCACTTGACTCTACCCAAATTTTGCACACACTGTTTCATATTTTTTTTTAAATGAAGCAACGCTGCTTGGCAAGTCCTGAGTTTAATTTCCGAACACATGCAAAGCCAGCTCTGTGAATGGCAGATGCACCAGCCAGAAGCTGGCACTGGACCTGGCGGATACGTTGGCACAAGCCAGCCTTGGGTGCTGCCAGCCCGCCCTGCCAGCTGGGTGCTGCCATCTCTGAGCGGCGCGAAGCCAGGAGTCACCCTGCCTGGAGGCACCAGGGACGGACAGCGCCCTGCAAGCTGGGCTCAGGTCAGCAGCCAGGAGGCCCAGCTTCTCCGTCAGGCAGTGGACAGAGTAGGGAACTCCGTGGTGCTGCATCTTTTGCACCGACAGCCATCAGTTAAAGACAAGGAAGTGGGGAGTCACTGGAATTGCTCAAGGGATGAACAATTGGTTGCAGATTTAGGAAAATCCAAAGTGTTTTTATTTCTAATGGAAACAGGATTTGATTGTTTCATAAACTGACTGCTTTTGCATCTGCACATCCAAAGTTATGCTCCTCTGCTTCCATTTCATTACCTTTATAAAACAAAAAAATGAATGTTTACTCTCACGGTTCTTTTTTATTTTCTGTCTTAGTTATATTTTCTGATCTTATTCATAGCATTTTACTTATCAATCTCAGGTGTACAAAATGATGTTTTGTGACTTTGTACTTTGAATTGCCACTTAAACATGCCTTACTTTGCTTTCTTGGTATCTGAATACTGTCATACAATTCTACACACAGGTCTGGGTTAAACTGTGTGTGTTTTGAGGATAAGAAATCATTCTAATAACTTAGTATGGTGCTTTTTGTACCTTTTAATTTTAGAACATTCTAGCATACGTGTTAAAGATGCTTTAATTTATTTTTTGATTGACACATAAAAACAAAAATGATATGTATTGGTGTGGTATCATGCAATGTTTTGATACATTGATCAGTTTCTCAACATTGAAAGCGGAATAAACAAATCCGTATTCATAATTTCTCTGTGATGAAAACTTTCAGAACTGTTCTGGAATTCTGAAATGCAGGTCAGCTTGCCGCCATCTGCATCTCCCCACTCGATGAGATTTCACACCCCAACTTCTTGCTGTCTCCCCGGACTTCAGGGCTTCTAGATCCAGTGCCCCCTTCCTTCTCATTTCCTACTCTTTGTCCCTTCCCTTAGCAACAATTTTATTCTCAGCTTCCTTGGGATTGACTTTCGGGAGAAAGAAGTAAAACTTGGATCCAAAGGAGACATGAGTAGGTACCAATACTCCACAATGAACATATTCATTATATATTGCAAATGTACGCTAATAAAAAAAGAACTAGAAGAGATTCTGATTCTGTTTGGGTGAGATCATATGGTGCTTGTCTTTCTGTTTCAGCATTATTTCACTTAACTTAATGTCCATTATGTTCATGTTCTCATAAGTGACAAAATATCCCTGAGTTTTATGGATGACTAATATTATGCAACATTTTCTTTATCCACTGATCAGTTGATGAACATTTCAGGTTTTATTTCTTGATTAATTGAATACCATTGCAGTGGACGTGGAGAGCAGCTGCCCTCAAAGCTGTGGTGTATTTTTGGATGCACACCCTGCGTGGGACTCCTGGCTTACACGGTAGTTTTCTTATTATTGAGTTTTTGAGGAACTGACACACTGCTTTCTGTAGTTGCACATTCTAACCAGCACTGTACAGGTTTCTCTAAAACCTTACCAGCACCTGCTATTTTTTGTGTTTTTGATAACAGCAATCTTACTAGAGTGAGTAATACTTCATTTTGGTTTTGACTTGAATTTTCCTATTTAGTAATGTTGAGCATTTTTTATTATACCTGCTGGTTATTTGTAAGTCTTATTATGAGAAATATCTATTTTGGACTGCTTCCATAATATATATATATATATATATATATATATATATATATATATATATATATATATTAGATAGTTGGAGTTCCATATAAATTAACTGCTTGTTCCATGGGCAACTTGCAACTATTTTTACCCATTCTATGGCTCATCAGTGCCATCATTAAAATGATTATGTGGTTTTGGTCCTAGAACCTATTGATATGGTGTAGCATGTGTGTGGGTTTTCACATAGTGAATCATCCCTGTATCCCTGACATGAATCCCTCTCAATGAGGGGAGTGATCTTTTCCATGTGTTTTTAGAATCTGTGGTTGCTGAAGATATTTGCTTCCATGGTCAATATAGATATTTTTTCTGTTTCTTGGTTACTTTTCTCTTATTGCTGAGACAAAACACCTGGCTCCCAAAATTAAGGAAGGAAAGGTTTATTTAGCTGACAGTTTGTGGGGCTTTCAGTTGATAATGTGGGGCTGGCTCCAAGGCAAGGTGGAGTGACAGAGGGGAAACCATTCATGGCAGTAGAAGACAGCAAAAGTAACAAGAGCAAAAAGGAAAGAGAGAGCAGAGACACTCTTCCTATCCCCTGTATTTTATGTAGGCTACATGAACAATCCCAGCACTGGACCATGAAACAATCACATATTCTAGAAGCCTGTCCCCATGACTGTATGAGACTTTGGGGGGACATTCAGACACAAACCATAACATTCCACTCCTGACTCCCTCGTGCGCATTCTTTACGCAAAAGGCATTAGGTCCATGTCTAAGAGTTGCCAAAGTCCTAAGAGTTTCAGCACTGCTAAAAAGTCCAAGTCAAAAGTCTCCTCTGAGATTTAAGGCAAACTCTTAGCTGTGATCCCCTGTATGAATGAAAAGGAAGTTAAACACTTCCAACATTCAATGGTACAAGGTAAACATTACTATTCCAAAGGGTGCAAACAGAGCGATACAAAGGAATAGGGCCAAAGCAAGTCCAAAAGTCAGTAGCACAAACATTAAGCCCTGTGGAACATCTGAAGCAATCTGGTAAATTGTGAGTTCCAGAGAGCTTGAGTGAATCTACCCATATGGTGCTTCCTGTGGCTGCAGCTTCCATGGCTTCATTCTTTGGTCCACTCTGCTCAATTCTTGCAACTTTCCTTAGATGATCCATGTTTCTGTTTTCTCCAAACTTCTGGGGTCTCCACTGCATCTTTGGCTTCACCCTCATAGCTTCACACATTGCCCTCTAAGGGGCACACCTTCTAGTCTCCCAGGCCTTCTTATGAAATCTGTATGGAAGCATTTTTAACCCCAGAAGTTTAGCATTCTTCACGTACCTAAAAGTACTACCACGTGGATGATGCCAGGGTCCACTGCTAATTGGAGCAGTAGCCAGGCTTCCTTCTCTCTTGGTTGTAGGGGTCATGTGCCTGATCTCTGGGTGCTTTGAACCTGATTCTGAGAAAACAAATTCTGTATGACCACCAATTAGGAACCTGGTGCAGCCATCCCCACCATTCGAAAGCACAGTGTGGCTGTCACCATTCCAGAACATGGTGCTCTGCAGTTTTCTCCTCAAGGAAAAGTCTTTCACTTTTGCAGTTTTAAGACTGGAAAGTGTGGTGACTCATTGTTTTTTGTGATGTCCTCAAACCATCTTTTGTATTTTCCCATTCCTTTTCAGCAATTGTTTTCTTCTCAGCTCTACACTTGCAGTCCACAGCTTTACTGGAGCTTTTTTTTGTGGCCAAACTCACAACATTTTCAATCATCCCGCTGGGCTCTTTTCTTTTGATTTGCAATATAGATCTGACTAAAAACCCCCAGTAATATCCATGTCACAGTCTCAACATTCAACCGCCTTGAAATTTTTTCTGCCAGATTAATTACTCCTCTACTCTTAATCTTAGTCAGGAAAAATCTGTGGACCCGAGCAAAAAGCAGACACATCATCTGAACTCCAACAACTAATACAGTCCTTCTCCCCAATAGAAACCTCCTGAACCTGGTCTTTACTGGCAGCATTTCTTTCAACCTTCTGGTCTTTTGAGCTCTGACCAGTCTCCCATACAGAACAGCCCAAGGAGTTCCAGTGCTACTCTTTCAGGCAATATTTCTGAACCTTTCAAACTCTTCCCACAAGGCATTCCCAAAGACTCTTGAACCACATGATCAGATGCAGTCACGGTAACGACCCCTGTTCTCTGGTACCAAATTCTGTGTTGATTACTTTTCTCTCATTCCTAAGACAAAATACAGGTTACTCAAAATTAGGAAAGGAAAGGTTTATTTAGCTCAGTTTGTTTAAGTTTCATTCTATACTCAGCAGACTCCAAGGCTGAGTTACAAATGGCAGAGGGCAACCATTCATGGTGGCAGAAGTCAGCAAAATCAACAAAGCAAAGAGGAGTGCACAAAGAGACTCTTTCTGTCCCTTGTATGTAGACTACCCATCCTAGGAAGGTTGTAGCACTCACACCCATAATACCATCATTAGACCATAAATCAGTCACACATTCTAAATGCCTGCCCCGTTGCCCGTATGAGGCTTTGGAGGGACATCCAGACACAAACCATATCAGTCTATAACTTTCTTTTTTGAATTCCTTATCTGGTTTCAGCACCAAGGTAATGGTAACCTCATAGAAAATATTTGAATAAATTCCTTCCTTTTCTACTTTTAAGAATATCTTATAAATAACCTTTTGTCCAATTATTTGGTAGACTGAAGTGATCTGATATGGACTTAGCTATGAGAGTTTTGTTAATGGCTAAATATTGTTACTTATTGTTGGTTTTCCCAATTGTTCCACTGCACAACTGTCTTGGTAAGATGCATGTATTTAGGAATTTGCTCATTTTATAGTTTGCCAAATTTGTTGGCATACAGTTGTTTAGTAAGTCTCTAACTTTTTATTTATGTAGCAAATCAGCTGTAATGTCTCCCTTTTCATCTCTGTTTCTACCTGAACTTTCTTCCTTGTAGTGCAACTAAAAGTCTTATCTATTTAGTCTTTCTTTCTTTCTTTCTTTCTTTCTTTCTTTCTTTCTTTCTTTCTTTCTTCTTTCTTTCTTTCTCTTTCTTTCTTTGTTTCTTTCTTTCTTTCTTTCTTTCTTTCTTTCTGAGAATTAGGTTTTTTAATCCTGTTTTTTAATCAAATTTTGTTCATTTCTACTGTGATCTTAATTCATTCTTTCTACTAATTTTAGGTTTCTTTTCTTTGTTCTTCCAATGTTTGGAAAGGTGATAGGCAGTGTGACAATTTTGTGTACTTTACTGTGGACATTGATTATGAACCACCTTCTTACTACTGCTTTTCTCATTTTGCTCAGATTTGTGTATGTTGTGCCTTCATTTTCATTAGTTTCAAGACAAATTTTGATTCATTTCTTGATATTTTTCTGCATCCATTGTTGGCTGAAAAGTATACTGTTTAATTTCTTTGTACCTATATTTTCCAAAGTTATTCTTGCTATTGATTTTTAGTTTTGTTGAATTATAGTCAGAAAGAAAAGATGTTTGATGTAATTTCAATGTTTTAAAAAATTTTTGAAACATGTTTTGTGGATCAACATACTATCATAAGGACAGTGTTCTCTGTGTGATCAGAAGATATGGACTTGGCACCTGTTAAATAGAATATTCTGTAGACACCTGTTAGGACCCTTGGTCTAGTCTGAAATGTAGCATTGCTCTTTCTTTGATTTTCTGTCTAGATGATATCTCCATTGCTCAAAGTGGATGTTAGAGTCCACAGATTTCATAGTATGTAAGTCTATGCTCCTTTATAGAGTTGTTAACATTTGCTTTTATTAAGTGCATACATACTTAAAATGCTGATTCCCCCTTACTTCATGGACCCCTGTATCATCAAGCACTAACTTTCCTTTCTCTTTCTATTGCATTTGACTTAAAGCGAACCCTGTTCAACTATGATTACTTCTGTTTTCCCTTGGATTTCATTTGCATAAACTGTCCAATTGCATTTCTTCCTTTTCAGTCTGTGTATTTTTTTTATAGGTGAAATGAAATTTTTGTAAGCAAAATATAGTTTTCTCTCTCTAGCTTGCTGGCTCTCCCTACTCTCATCTACTAGATAATTCTATGCTTTGTCATTAAATAATTTAATCCATTTACATTTGCTATACTTGAACATTTCTATCTTTCTCTAGGCTTTGGAAGTTTTCAGCTTTTACATGCTTGAATAAACTCTAAATCCTGGCATTCTCAAGTCCTTCTTGAACTCAACTAAACTAAATATTCACTTTTGCAAAATTGCCTCAAAGTTCTACTGTCTTTCTTAATTCCTCATTTCCTTTACCTCTCATCACTATGCATTTTCATTTTTTAATTCACTGATTCTGTCTTCTGTTTGATCTGTCCAGTCTGAGGCCTGTTTGGTTGTCATGGACATCTGCTTTGTTTTGTTTTGTTTGTTTTGCTTTTAATACATTTCTTGTTTGTTTAGGTTCTCTTTTAGAGTACTGAAGATTTTTCTGTCTTCTTTAAGCTCCTTGGGTTTCCTTGAAGTGTCTGTTTGAAATTCCCTAAGAATTCATTCTTAATTTTCATTATCTGGTCATTTTTTGGCACATTTTCAGATGGGTCATGGTTTCCTGCTTGCAGGCCTGCAACATTACCTGGGTATTAAAAGACTAAGAATTTATTACAGTCTTTCTAATCTGGTTTGTTTCTGCCTGCTTTTCAGAAATTCTCTGTGGTTGCCTGTGGGGGGTTAACTAACAATCGACTTGTAACACCCAAATGAACTGAGTCAGAGTGGTGCTGGGCGAAGGTCGCTGCCACCAGGATAAAAGGAGACATGGAGGGAAGATGGTGCACTGTTGATTTGCCTGGAGAAGCTTATCATGCTGGTTTTCCTGACATGAACTCTGCTGTTCTCATCATCAGAAGAGCTCGGGTCCTCACTGTTGCTGAGGATGGCTGTGGTTCTCTTTGAGGAAGCTCTGGTCTTTATCCTGAACATTGCTTTCTGGCTGCCATGCAGATCCTTCATTCTGCTGGCACAGATCTTTCACCCTGATGATGCAGACATTTTAGCTTCCACCACTTACTTTTGGGCCTTCCCAGTGCAGAAAGCACAGACTTGCATGAGACACTGTCAAGGGCTCTAGGTTTCCAGCTGGGTGCATGGAGGATGTTGCCATGGGCTCCAGGTCTTCAGATGGACTCATGCAGGGCATTGGGACTGGATCATGGAAATCAGGCCCTCACCTGGGCTGTTAGGGTCTCTAGAGCATGGACAAATCTCCCATGATCTTCTGCATTTGACTCTTTGAGTGAATATTATAAAATAATCCTATAAATTATGTGTCCTGTATTAAATCTTTTCTCTTGTAAACCCTGACTAAAACACTGCTTATTTTCTGAGACTATAATCACTTCCACTATTTTGCCACTGCACAGTGCCTGCATCAATGTTTACTAGGAGTCTTTTGTCGGTGTGTTGCCATTGTTTCAGTACTAGAGGTCATCTAAGCCCAAGTTTGTCCCCAATTTACTTTCAGTGTTTTGTTCAGAATGAGTCACGAGAATACCTAGGAAAGGTCATCTATCCACGGAAGCTTTTTTGGGGGGACTGTGAAAGGCCCAGGCATCTTGACCATAGTCACCAGCCTGTGGTCAGATGCTATAAAAGCCTGTCAGGCTTTGAGAATTGTCATCATGGCTTCTATATCACATCTTTGATCACCAATGCTGCAAAAACTCATCTCACTCCAAGTCCACAGTTCACCAAGTTAGCACAGCAGATGGGTAGAACAGAGGCCCATAGTGCAATGAGCCTTCTACTGCTGAGCTGGGCTCATGGCTGAAGACTGACGCACTGAGCCACAGGTGCTGCCAGGTGCAACAGACACCCAACCGACAGGCTCACACATCTCTCTGAGGCACTAGAGCTATTTGGAACCTCTACCCACAGACAGGTCTTGGCAGGGGGACCATCAGGATGAGCTCAGTGCTGGGTTCCACTAGCCGGGCACTGAGGTTCCAGGTCACAGACTGTGCTTATTGCCATGTCCTCCCATCAGGGTGTTGGGCTCATGGCACAGTACGCTCCTGAGGTTGGCATAGGGCTGTGAAGCATGGCCCTTGGCTACCTGGGCTGGTGTTCATCTGGGGTGCACTGGAGTCTCACAACCACAGGGACCTGCACTATCATAAGACAAGTCTGTATGTGCCCCAGCCCAATTCCAAAGCTAAAAATCATACAGGTTCAAATCTAGTCTGTCAAAAAGACTAGAGTTGGGCTTCCAGTCTCTTGGTGGGGCCTGAATCATTTGGTCTGTGAGCTTCACCCTGTGAGTGGAGCTTTCAGTTTCTGCTCTGTGCTGTGCACCATCATAGAGGGGTTGGCATTGGCCCCACCATCTGGTTCGCATCCAACTCTGCCACCTGGTATTGGACAAAGTGTGGACACCAGCCAGATGCACTTCCAGAGGCACTAGTGCCCATCTGTTCAGGTGATTTGGGACTTAGGGCTTCCTCAGATCTGGGAGTCGCTGTGATAGGCCCAGTACTGGGTTTCAAGTCTAAAGGTTTGAGCTTAATTCTCCCTCTACAAGAGAATAGCGACTCTTTCCTTATTGGAATCCTTAGATTTGGGGAACAGGTGATGCAGGAATTCTTTTTTTCTAGATTTCCTCCATGTATCTTTTTGGCTTATTCTAAAAGGAAGCAAAAGGATTATTTACCTGATTTTCTGAGACCTTAGGGAGGCAATTCAATGCATGAATTGTGAATTGTATTCAGCCATTACTCTGCCTTTTATGTATATTGGAGAATTTAGACTACTGTAAGGAGTTAAAAGGTAAAGATGTGCTTGCAGCATGTACCCGTAATCTCTGCTACCCAGGAAGCTGAAATAGTAGAGTCCCTTCCATTTAGGAGTGTGAGGCTAGTGTGACAAACACAGAAAGAACTTGTTTCCAAAAGGAAGAGAGGAGAAGCATGAGAGGAGAAGAGAGGAAAGGGGAGAGGAGGGGAGGAAAAGAAAGTCTTTAAAAGGTAATTCCAGATCTCCAAAGTAGCTAGTTATTCTACTTGAGTACATTAGTAACTGAACTGTTTTGCATTTAAACATCAAATGATTGTTTTTAAAATTTGTACTGTATTAAAGAAATAGTAGAAATTGATCCTTACAATATTGTACTCAATTATAAGGGACAACTTCAGAAATTATCTTCACAAGGAAGCCTTTTTCCAGGTTAGTAATCAAATGCACTTGAAAATGACTCAGGATAATTTCAGCATACTCTAAGTGTTCCTCAGTAGGGTTTGGTTTTTATTAAAGTTCAACTTTCTAATATAACTTTTTAAAAACAAATATCTGTAAATCTGTACAGTCTTGTATATTGTATGTCTTGTTGGATTCTCACCATGCTTTGCCTTGACTTTTAAATGTTTCTATGCAGTAGATAGGAAATGAACATTACCTACATAAAGCACACTAACATACAAAGGAAAGTTCTAAATAAAAAAAAGCTGATTAGTGAGACAGTAAGATTCAACTACAGAAAATGTGTCCAGAAAATTGTGGCCTTATGTAAGGTGTTTCATAATAAAATATAAATATTTTCATTAGAAAACAGGAGTAAAATTACACTTAAGTTTATGGCTTCTTAAAAACAAAATCCAAGCAAAATTGAAAATATTCAACAATTATAAAAGATGTCTAAGTTTATTGAATGCTTGCTTCAAACAGGTCAAAAGCATTTTAGGTACTGCAATTGAAGAAAGCCAAGTGCCCAAAATTATTACTGCTACCATAGGCTATAATTACATTTTCTTTTACATTATGATAATTTCTTAGTACTTTTTGAAAACTAGTAATATTTTCTAAAGGAAGTAAAAAGTACAATTTATGGACACAAGAAGAAATTGAAAAAAGAGATTCAAAATATGTCAGGTCAAACAAACTGAGAAAAGAAATAAAAATATATACATGTGTACACTTTTTTTTCAAGTGCTCTGCTTAGCAATTTTCAGCTTTTTTACCTTTTTTAATCTTTTCAATAGTGTGACATGATAGCCATCATCGCCACTTTAAGATGAACTGAAACATTAAAACTAACGCTAGAGTCAAAAAACACTAGAGTCAAATGTAATTCTAAAATTAGTTGCTTTCAAAGACTTGGCTATTTTCTTTCTCTACCACAAGATGTTCTGGAATAACAACTGCTAGTATAAAGTTCGATCCATCAACACTGTTTGTGAATGACTCTGCGTCCCATGTGGTAACTTCAGAAAATCTCCAACAACCATACAACCTGTTGTACTTGGAATCTTGGATCTGGCCATGGCTGGATACAATGGGCTGAAGTGCTGACCCAGCTAAAAACAGTGGCACACTGTCCCAGCTCCAGCATGCCAGGAAGGAGCCAACAGCTGCTCCTAAATCCATCTGACTGACATCTCGTGAAGAGTCCCTGGTTGAATTACCAGCGGAACCAGGAAAAAGATGCAATGATATCCCCTTTCACTCTAGCAAACTATACCTCCACATTTCCCAGATTTCCTTACAGTGTGGAGTTGACCAGAACAACTCTTTTCTATAAAAGTTGAGCAGCTAGTTATGTTAATTTATTTTAATTGGTCAACTTTTTTTCATGCTAAGTATTGAGAGCATTCTTTGGCCTGTACACATATTAAAATGCATATTAATATTTGCAGGACGCCTCTAGACCTAATATCCTAGGTGTGTTACCTAGGAAGACTATGCTTTTGTAGAAAATATTTCCCAATTTAATATATATACATATATATTAATATATATTTTATAATGTAAATTATAAAATATTCTCCAAGATAATATATATTAATATTTTAAAGTTAAGCAATTGTATTTGTCAGTAGACCACAGCATCTAAAGCTAAAATTGAAGACACTTATGTAGATCATTTTTCTTGTACTTTTACATAGCTAAGAATCTGAAGTAAGTTTTTATAAAAGTGTAATAGTCGTAAAGGACTCATTAAAATCCTTTATCAGGAAGGCTGTACAACCAGCAAAAACTAGGTATTTCTTATCACCTTTGATTCCAAGTTTTCAATTTTTTTATTTCTATAAATGTCATTTGAAATATACGTGCCTATTACTACTAAAGATTATTTATATGGATTTGATCAAAGTGAGGCAGTGAGACAAATATGTAATGGACCCGTTTTGCAGCACTGCAGGCCATCAGAGTAAAAAAAAATATAATTCACTCCCCACTTTTACAAAGGAGTTATAATCTGGTCAAAAGCATCACCAGCTGCATTAGGGAAACTACTCAAATGTGACTTAAGTCTGAACCAGAGTGTGGTTTTAACAACATCAGCACTTATGAGTTCAGGCAAGTTGAGTCTCTTTAGCTATACTGTGGGATTCTGAGGTGCCACTGTGCTCTTTCCAAACCTGACATTCCAAAACAAAACTGTAAGACTGTTCATTGCCAGCATTTGTTTGTGGTCTGGAAGAAAGAGATCAGAGGAGATTCATTTAAAAAGACGGTGTAGATTTTCACTAGCATTATGCAACAGGACAATTTGTTCTGTCCAAACATTCCATTTCACTTCTTTTTTGGTTCTCCAATTGGTAAAAGTGCCTATACTTCCCTTTTAGTCGGAATTTCTTTCCCTTTCATTTTCTTTTAAATACCAAGTATTTAACATACAGTGTTTTTCTTAACCTTAATTTAGAAATAGTTACTGGCCCACAGAGTTACAAGAACAGCTTTTACACCATCTCCAAAGGTACCATCTTGGATAACTTCAGAGCAATATGAAAACAGGAAAATTGAAATTGGCAAGCTAGGTTTTTCTCTCCATTTTCATTAATTTAGCTTCTAAATTGAAATGAACTGCACATGTTTCTCATCTATAACATGGTATTTTGAAGCACACATACATAGTGGAATGGTTAAGTCTAGCTTACAAACATGCCACACATAGATATCATTTTTCTTATGAGAACTTCTAACACGCACTCTCTCAGGGGGTTTTAGGAATGCAGTGTATTAGTAAGTATAGTCTTAATGTTGTAAACTCATTCCTCCTGCTGAAATTTTGTATAAACATCTTGTACAATTTTCACAAACATCTTGACTTTCCTGACACTTTCCCTCTCATTACCACTATTTTGTGCTACTTCAAAGACATCAACTTTCTGGGATTCCATACACAAGTAAACCCACATGGATTTTTTTTTTTTTTTGGTATGTGCCTGGCATTTTTGCCTTAGTGTACCAGAAATGATAAAAATATAATTAATGCTTAAATTTAAAATTTTTTATAGTGAAAGACACATTGCCATTAATCTTCCTCAAAATACCCTCACTTTAAATGCATTATCTCATCACTCTTGCCAATTCCACAGCTATCCAGGAAATCCTGTTTTGCAAATGTCTTTAGTTGCACTGTTGTAGTTGCTTTATTGTCTTGAATAGATGTAAAATATTTACATTTCCTGGTCATTTTGACTTTGGGAAATAGCCAGGGTGGCACAGCATAGGATCATAATGTAATGTTTTTATTTGATAAACATTGCTGCAAATAGTTGTTCAGTGAAGGTTATATGGTGAGCTAGTGAAGCAGGTTCTGCCATGCAGATCAGTAAGACACTCAGCAAAAAGACCAACCACGCCTTCCCATGAGCCAGCCAGTGCACAGGCTGGGAGATCAGAAGAGCATCCACCTCACCTGTAGTAAACAATTGGCTGATTCAGAGAACTCTGGGTGAGATGCTAGCAAGTGAGGTGAAAGGAATAGCTTGATGCTTGTATTGTTTGGTTGCCTTGCAGATCTGGGGCTCGTGGCCTGGGCATCAACATGGGGGATGGCAATGTGCACTGTGGCGACCGTGGGGGATTTCCTCCTGTCCTGTTTTTGAAATCCAATGTTTCATTCTTTATTTAAAAAGGACGGTAAGTCAGGTCATTCCATGGTATTTCCTTCTTTTCTACAGTGGAATAGTATCCAGCAGGCATGTGAATTCTATTTTCTTGGCTCAGTCATCAGTTAGTGGACACTGAGGTTGATTCTGTATCTGGGCTCTTGGGAATAGTGCTGCAGTTAGCACAGGGGTGCAGATGTCTCTTCATATTACTGATTTCATTTTCTTCTCATATGCAGTCCTATTGGGGTTGGGAGCTGAAGGCAGCAAGCAGCGTCTTTATTGTCCTCCTGGAATATATTAGCCATTGTCAGGTTTTCATTCTGCCATTACAATGGCACATGGGCAGTGGACCATGCTAAGCCACACTTGGGTAAGTGTACCCTGCCACGTGCCTACAGCAAGCAGTGGGTCATGTCCTTGTGCACCCAGAGACACCCAGCTTTTAGCACACTCTTCTACGGCTCCCCACAACTCCACAGTGGAATTCTCAGATCACGGGGAAGTTCTACTTTTTCATCTTTGAGGAAATCCCTTACCGTGTTTCATTGCGGTTGCACTAATCTACCTTCTTACCAATAATATCCAAGGATTCCCTTTTATCCATGCCCTCACCAATGGTCACCTCTTTTATTTTTGATAATAGTCATCCTAACAGGTGTGAGGTGATTTTAGTTTGTATTTCTCTGATAATTATGGAGTTTGAACATTTCTTTCATACCTCCTGGCCATTTGTATATCTTGAGAGATGTCAATTAAAGTCTTTTTCTATTTTCTAATTTCTTTTTTCCTATTTTCTAATTTTCTATTTTCTTATCAATGAGTAGAGTTCTGTCTTAGTTACTTTCCTCTCCTTTCTGGGACAAAATATCCAAAGACCAAAGTTAAAGAGGAAAAGTTTATTTAGCTCACAGTTCATTCAATTTATAATCTGCAGGCTCCAAGGCAGAGTAGAACATGGTAGACAGGCAACCATTCATGGCACTGGAAGATACCAAAAGGAACAAGAACAAAATGGGGGGGAGCCTGTTTTCCTCTCTTGTATGCAGGCTACCTGCCCTAGGATGGGTGTAGCATTCACACCCCATTCCCAGCACTAAACAGTGAAGTAATCACAAACTCTAGATTTAGTTGCATCTGAAAATCCTGCCTTCCATGATAGCATGAGACTTTGAGGGGATGTCTGGACACAAACCATAACAAGTTCTCTATATATTGTGGATGACAACCCTTTATCAGATGCACATTTTATAAATTAAAAATGCCTAAGTCCTTGGGCTATTTTTGTTTTTACACAGTGTAGTTAATGGACAAACTCCATATTGTATTATTTATGGCTGAATTGAGAAAATAAAATCACAATACTTCAAAATCAAATCAGGAGTATCTTATGCTTCTGCATCATGCATGTTGTTATACTACAGTGACTATTCCTAGAATATTCATTTAAATTTAAATCTTTTAAGTCAGAAAACTAATTCACTTTATTTCATTTAATAATCAAAAATTCCTCAGACCATGCTGTTTCTATTTTATTTTCTATATTCATTGCATACCAGGTAAGCAATGAAGGTTAATTCTTCTAAGTGTTTTACTTAATCTAAATTATAAAAATGTAATATGTAGTTCTAATATACATTAGACTGTTCTGTGTTATAGAGTCTAATTAAATGCTTGCTGCCCTAGAGAACCTAGCTACTCCTGCATGAATCTTTTAGTCATCAATATTCTGTATACATATCTTATTGGGTTTCATTTACTGGGTCTTAAATCTTTAGCTTGAGAGAGAATTATCAAGCAAAATATTAACTCAGAATCTATCAGCGAGTAAGAATCACTTGAATTCCTTCACTTACCATGTGCTATTTAATTGATTTCCAATGAGTTACCTACTTAATGGAGCAGAACAATTGGGAATACATTTGAAATCGTCCTTGCAGCAGTTAAGTGGGCTCGTAAGCACACAGTCTGTACTGTGCCACGCTTGCTGGTCTTCCACTAGGTACCAAACATCAGTTTTGAAACTGTTTCAATTTTTTTTAAATTTTACAAAACGTATACACTTCGGGACAGGAAAGTGCATCTTTCTCAAGGAGATTCTGTCCCCTCAGGAAGTGCAGTTAGACAAACTGAATCAAGAAGGCACCCCCAGTCAAAGAAAGGGAGTTAAGATTGGTGCAGGGACCGGGACAGGAAAGGAAACCAGAGTCTGAGTCTCCAATCCAGAGCGAGCAGCGATGTGACAAAGTGAAGCCCAGCGATGGGGCTGCGGGCAGCTGACCTCTTCACCCCCCCGATGTCTGTGTGACAAACCACGCGGGGGGAAACTAAGAAACAGTGAACTGGACACAGGGCCGAGCCCCTCTGCAGACAGGACTGGGGTCCTGGGCTGGTCCACACCTCACGAGGACTGACAGGTCTGAGCGAAGGGCCAGTGGAGCAGAAGGGGAGCAAAAGGTGGTGGACGGACCCCTGACTTTCTCACTGTGCACCCCAAAGGCCACCGTTACCGTGCAAACACTGGGATATGGGGGCCCACTTTTCACACGCCCAGTTCAGAGAGGCAGGTGGCTCAGGATCTGCTCCGCCTGAGCAGGAGCCACAGACAGGCCTGAGGCTGCTTGTGTTTCCCAGGATGCTGCAGCAATTAAGGGCGGCAGTGGCCTGGAATGCAGGGCACAGTCTTAAAATGCACAGCTCTTTGCTTTGTAGTCTAACTCACATCCCACAGTGACCCAATCTCAGCTTCATTATAATGTTTGCTAGAAAATATGGTTATTTATTCATTCTGCTTACATGTTCATTCGCACGATACTCACTCGATACTTGCTATGACCCTGCCTGCCTCAACACTAGGGTGTCTCTTTGTCTCTGTGTCTCTCTCTTCCACTGTCAGTAAAGAAACTTTGAATGCATATATCTGAAGATGTTTTTATATTTGCATATAAGTACATGGTGGTTAATTCCAGTGCCCACATCCACCAAAACACATCTGTAGTCAAACTCACTTAGACATCATGCTTTCCATGATGATAAAACTTCTGAAGTAAGCAGCTAGTAAAGAGAAAAGGTTTAATTTAGCTCTCAGCTTTGGAGGTCCACGACTGACCCCACTGCTTTGGGTCTGAGTGCAGACAGCACAGGCTGGTGAGATTTGGGGGCAGTGCAAGCTGCTCAACTCATGGCTGGGAATCCAAGGAAGACACAGAGAAAGGGACCTGGGTCCCCTCACTTCCGGAGAGGCACACTCCCAAAGATCAGGGGACCTCCCGCAAAGAATTCCCCACCTGCTCAGAGTGCCAAGGGAACAAGACTTTCAGTCTCGGACTTTCAGCCGACACTCAAGATCCAGCCTAGCAGGTAGATTAGCCTTCTGCAGCATGGGGACTCCTGCATCGGGGACATTATCAGTGCCATCTAAGAAAGAGGAAGTGGGGTGACATTATTATACAGCTAATGTTATGCCTGGGTAATGTGTGGGGAAGTTTTAAGGAAGGGTGATTTCTTTAGAATTAGGTGCTGTCAGATCATAGGGTTAAACAGTGATTGGGAGCTTATTAATTCTTATCTCGAGGATAAAAATGCCCCTTGGGGCTGCTGGGAAGCTGCAGCAGGTGTGCCCCTTCGCCAACAGAGCGGGCTGCTGGGTCACGGCAATGTTCACACTTAATGGTGTTTCTCCTTGTTCCTTCCAGGTAGCAGAGGGACCCGACCTGATGTTAACAGCCTGCAAAGCTGTTAATGCTGCCACGAACACAGCACAGCTGAGCTGTGAGCTGCACCACGCAGGCTGCACCCTCTGAGCAGTTATTTTCCCGTCTCAGCAGCTGTGCTTTACTACAGCGCTGGTTAAGTTTGAACACGGCCTCATCGATACCTGTCTCCGTAGAGCAGAGTTCAAAGATGAGCCTTCGAGGTATGAAAGAAGACATTGTAGAATCAGCTCACACTGCACCGGCTCCAGCTTCACCGCAACGCAAAGCAGGGCAAGGCTGGATGAAAGGAGCTTGAGCCATGGTTTGCGGGGCACCCCGGGAAGTACAGAGCTGAGAAGATACAACTGAATGAACAAGAAGGGAGAAAAGAAAGCTACAGTGCTACAATCTGAGGGATTTAAAATCTAAAACAATATAACAGGCATGGACGGAAGGCAAAAGCTCATCGGATAGGTGGAAATGTGCGCTTTCAACATCTGCGTGCAAATGTAAAGCACTTTGTTCTTTATTAGTATTAAATTCATCTCTAGTCTTCCTTAGATTGTGTATATAGGGAGACTAACGTTGCTTACAGTTGAAATTTTTTTAAGTTTAGAATCTGCCTATTTCCAAAAAAAAAGAATCTGCTTGTTTCAATGATTTATACAAAACGATAAAAATTATGTGACTTAAACCAAGCTGAAAAATGAAATCTATCCCCAAGAGGAAAATACATAGTTTTCACTAGATTACTACCTTTATGAATTTTATCTGTCTGCTTTTGCAGGTTTATGAAAAGCCAAAGTAACAAGCATGTAACAAAGTTATGTAAAATTTGATGTCAGAAACCTGAGGTGAAGTGTATCACAGTGTATAGGGACTAAAGTACCTGTAAAAAGAAATAATTTTCAGAGCAAATTGTGGTAGTACAACGTTAGATTTTTGTCCTTATTGTCTTCAAAAGTTAAAGAAAAAAGTCTGTACTTTTGGTAGAAAAAGAGTACATACCATTCAGGACTATAAAAATGTACTTCGAAGTTCGGCCAGAAAGGACAACTAAAGGCTGGGTATGGTGGTGCATGCCTGTAATCCCAGCAATCAGGAGGCTGAGGCAGGAGAATCTCCATGAGTTAGAGGCCATTCTGGACTACACAGAGAGTTTAGGTTCAGCCTAAACTACAAAGTGAGACCCTATTTCAAAAAGAGAAAGAAAAAAAAAAGAAAAAGAAGAATAGAGAAAAAAGAAAAAGGAAGAACCCATGAAAGTTATTTTTATGATTCTTGCCTCTAGTGTCTCATTCAAATTATAAGGCATATTCATGCCTGAAAATATTTGTGAGCCACAGACTAAGTATCTATCAGGAAAAGGTTTATTATATGATTTTTGTCGCCGTTCCTTCCTTGATATTTTCATTTTGATTTGATGACATTTTATAAAGTTAATTGCTCTTATCTAGTCATATACATTTACATGTCCACATTTACGGCATGAAATTGTAAAGTAATTGGTATAATAAGATTAGGAGGCCAAAAATATATAATGGGCCTTTTAGTTCTATGATCTGGTGAACACTTAAGTTCCTAATTTGATGTGTTTAACTCTCCTCAGAAATCTCAGTCAGTCTCACTGTAAACTTTCAGATTAATGACATTTCTAACTAGAGAAAGTTTAAGAAATCATAGGTAAATTATTCAGTAACTTAGCTTCAAATGAAAGTTATAGTGTACCAGACATTTACTTAATCAGAATTTCAATCACTATTTATTCCTTTTGGTACATGATTTCAGCTACCTGGCAATATGGCCAGTCTTTTCTCAATCTTTTCTCAAATTTCTTTGGAAGACATAAAAAATTAGAAGAAGAAAAAACTATGTTTCTCTATTTGCAAATGAGATGATTTCATAAAAATCCTAAGGCAACCATTAAAAAGTATTAGAATAAAAGAATTTATCAAAGTTTTAGGGTAAAAAGTCAATGTGCAAAAGTCAGTTATATTTTTATATACTAGTAGTCCAAAACTGAAATTAAGAAAAACAATTCTATTTACAATATAAAAATGTTTTGTAGTAAACTTGCTTTAAAAAAAGCTAAAGGCGTTACTTAAGGAAATTCTAGATGACATTCATAAAGGGGAATACACATCATATACATGGGCTGGAAGACAAGGTATTTTTAAAGCTAGCAGTGTTCTCCAAGTTGCAATCCCAGTCTATTCAAGGTACAGTGGGCTTGTATCAGTCAATATTTCACTACAGAACACAGGACAGTGGACGTAGGTCAGCGGTACAGCACTTGCTTAGTGTGTTTGAGGCACTAGGTTCAATCTTCAGTGCCACACACACAAAACACATGTGGAGCTATGAAATGAAGTAATGATTTTTAATTTATAAAAAGGTCTGGGCAGATTCGAGGAAACCAATTAGTCATGCTGTGAAAGCAATAAGAAAATTGCAGGGGATTTGTAGTCCAGATAAGCAAATAGCTAGAAATACAAATGAATAATTTAAAATTAGAGAAGATAAAATTACGTATTTAGAGCCCAATGGAGAAAACAGTAGAAAGAGAAGGAAAAAACATTCCAGGAACAATGACTATGATCACAGTGTGTTATATGCATACACAAAAATGCTACAATGAAAACTGAAATTCAGTAAAATTTATATATGTACATATATTTTTATCATTAAATCCACATCTGAATCTACAGACGGAAGGAGCTACTAAATACAGTAGAACATTGCACATGCGATCAAAACATGAAAATTCCAAACAGAACTAAAATCACATAGGAAAAATTTCAAAAGAAAACAGCTAGAGAAAAAACACTGTTCATAGTAAAGTAACAAATTAGATCAAAAAGAGAATCACATCAATAAATTAAACCAAAGGAATGAATTTCTACCTTTACAGAATTAAAAAGAAATAGCTATTGAAACTTTTTAAGCAAGAAACTGTCTTTCACAGCTTTAAAAAAACTCAAAACAAAAACAAACAAAAAACCTTTGCAGCAAATAGAATACCTGCAAAATGCTCACTAGGAAAACCTGTTTGTTTTCTAGATATAGTAAATATAGATAAACTTATATAAATGCTTTAATGCATAGATACATATATATTCCTATACATATACATATCCACAAATATAATGAACTTATCCATATATTACTAACTAAACTCTAAATATCTTAACACAAAAATTATTAACAACCATATGAGTAAGTTCAAAAATTAATTATGGCAGTGGAAGTTTTCAACACACTTCTACTAATGATAAGGCAAATAGTAAAATACTTAGATATAGAAAATATGCAAATAACATAATTAAGCATGCCCTAATGACTTGACAAAGAATTATGATGAGTGAATATTTTTTTTTATCGGTACCAGGAATCGAACTCACAACCACACTCTTGCAAGGCAGGCACTTATGCCACTGAGCTAAATCCCCAGCCCCTCATTTTTTTTTTTTTTTTGGTGCCATGGATCAAACTCACAACCTTGCACTTGCCAGGCAGGTGCTTACACCACTGAGCTAAATCCCCAGCCCCAAGTAAATAATTTGCTGTCAAGCAAATATAGCACAGTACAGTGATCATATTGCAAGCCACGAGTCTAAATTAATCAATAAACACAAAGAAGCCTAGGATATGTATATTTTATATTTAAAGTATATAATTTTATAAAGAAATGAAGCAATAAAAATTGATTTTTCCATATGATAAGGGAATGATACAATTAATAAACGTGAAAAAAGAAATATGGATAAATCTATGCAAAAATTCAATTTTTTTCTCAAGAGAATATGGAGCATTTAAAAACAATGACCACACATTTATATACCAGTTACCAATGAATCCAGAGGATTTTTGCTATGACATAAAGCATAAAAAATGGAAATGAGAAGAACAAGGAAATTAGTAAATCCACTGTGGAAAAGAGCATGGAGTTTTCTCTAAAATATAAATAAGCAACTATTTGCTCCAGCAACCTCACTGAACAATCCTTAAAATATTTTTTATTTGGGAAAATCAGAGGATTTTGCTATGAATTTACAGTAATGTGGAAAATGAGACTATTTTGTGTTTTCCCAAACCTATGACTCTTTTGACCACTAACCATCATTTCATTACCAAATCTCCTCTCATGCTCCAAGTTAGCTAACAGGAAATTAGTATTTTCCCCACAGCTATTAAATAAGGCAGAACAAATATTTCAATAATATGTATTTGAATACATGACAAAGTGTTAGTTTAACCCATGTATTTTACTCTGTTTTCTTTAATACCAAATATCATTTTTCATAAATATAAAAAGTTTGCAATTTTTTTGTTTTGTTTGCATCAAGGCAATGTTCAGTCTGACAAAATGCAGCTGTTAGGGGAAAATAAGAAAGATATCCTGAGTTTAAAACATTGCCTTGAAATGAAAGCATGATCATAAAATTAACAATTTCAGTGTATACACAGCGCAAAGCATCTTTGGCTGTTTAGCAAAATGTGATACATGTAGAATCTAGCTAAATAAATTTTCTAAAACATCAGTGGAAAACAATAAACAAAATACTGCATAACAAAATGAAAAGTGACACTATCTGGCAAACCAATTAATTTAGGACTGTAAAACAAAACTGAAAAAAATGAAGAGCAAATTAAAAAATAAAAGTGTATTTAGGAGATGGGCAGATTGACATGACAAAAAACATAAAATAAAATAAAATAAAGCAACATGAAAGCATAGCCTAGTACCTAAGGCTGATATTTTACCCTTAAAAATAATAATATTTAAAAAGAAATGTAAGAGCATATACATGTATATGAAAAATAAGTAAATAAGACAGATCTAATTTTTACTCATCACAGATTCTAGAATATAATCATCACCTTAAAATGACTTTCTTTAAAAAAAAATTATCCAGGCCCGCCAGAATGTCATTCTTCTGCTAAAGGAAAAGAAACCTAACTTCAGCCATTAAAAGCTTAACAGTGAATAAGAAAGAAAAACAAATTTAGCATATATCAAAACTTTGTGGATATAAGTTTAAAAATATATACGTCTTAAGACATTGAAAATAAATGAAAATTTTTACCAATTAATGAAAGTGGAACAGGGAAAATTAAACTGCAACAAAGCAGACACTCTTTTTCTAGAAAGAAGTTAATCGTCAAATAATCAAATCTATAAAACTATTGATATAATCAGTTTTTTAAAAGTTGTCAAAAATAGAACTTTTAAATAGCAAAGAACTTCCAGAGAAGAGAACCTGAGTAGAATCCAGTTCTGACAGAATCCAGTAAGACAAACTAAGTGAGGAATTAAACCATGTAAGCAATATAATACACAGACACGACGCAGAAGCAGTGCGTACTAATCAGCAGAAAGGCAGTTGCACCAATAACCACTGACAGCTATGCAGTCACATCAACTTGAATAAAATCTCTCGGAAAAAGCTTCCGAGAAAATCAGTTTCAAAGTCAAGATAACAGAGTAACAGCCAAGCCATAAATATTTCCCTATCATTAAACTACCTTGAAGAGGCTTTATTCCATAAAATTTTAAAGTTATTTAAAAGAATAAGTACATTCCAAGGCAAATAAACATGTACAAGGCTAATAAAAAGAGAAAGGAGCCGAGCGTGGAATAGGCAGGAAGGGGAAGCTGGATGCCCGCGGTGCAGCCCGCATCCCCCCGGCCCTGGCCACAGCCTGAGAAGAAAGCGCGGAGCTGGGAGAGAGGCTGGTGCTGCCATGGGGACCTCCTGGTGCTCAGGCCTGCAGAAGTCCAGCTGAGAGGGAAGCGGGCAGACTGGACTCCTGAGACTTCAGCTCTGCAGTGAAGAAGGTCCCGGTCATTCTCGGGGTAATTGCTTTTACAATTAGTCCCATAAAATACACTGCTCTGGAATTTTGTTTGAACGGGCTGCCTCCTGGGGATTCTGATCAATATCCCACGCAAACTCTTAGTAGCCCACAGTACGTAAGTTAAATTGTACCTGGAGCCATCAAAATATTAAGTTCTTGAAAGACGGGGAACAGCTCTTGTATCTGTTACACAGCTGGGGATTTTGGAGACTTAGAGGATTACCTTTGCTGCTCAATTAGAGAAAGTGCTTTTCAAAAATTAAGATGACTTTTAAATCAAAGATGTGACTACCGATTCCCAGGAACACGGAAGTATCATTAGAATAGAAACATTTTTAAAATGCCAGATGAGAAGGAAGAGCCAGTCCGTGTCACGATTTCTCTGTAAAACTGGCATCATGGACTTTCCTGACCATGTGTCTTCTGTGTCACAGATCCTGTCTCTCGTCTAAGAATTTACACGATAAAAGTTCCTCTTAAGGCAGAATCCTCCCGCTGCAACACTTAGTCCGTGTAGCCATGCCACGAGTGTACCCTCTGTCGCTTAAATACCACGGTCTTCGTGTCCTACCAACCCTTTTCTGGGCTCTCGGAGATGGCATCTTGTTTTTCTGGTTTTCTTCACGTCCACCACTTCCTCTCTCCAGAGCCTCTTTGCTGTGTGGGATCAGCTAATCATTAAGCCCCGGTCTCACATCTCTACAGTAGCTTCGTCCATTCTTCATTAAAATTTTGATTTTTTTCATGTCATCCAAATATTCACAAGGAAAAGTTAACTTAGATACAGCAGCTAGTAGGGCTTTTAATCTAAAGCCAAAACAATTATAGTCGATGGTACATGGCAACCTGGGGTAACTGACCCCAGCTCTGCACCTGGGTATATTAACGCAGCGTATACCGAGCACACGCAGAAATTAATAACGATAATTGTTTTAACCTGTTACTAGTAATATAAAATTGTGCTGAGAAAAACCGTATGAGTAAGACATTTTCTGCCTGTAAGGTGCTCGTGTGCCGGTGGGGTCCCGACACGAATCACTCCCTGGAGTTTCTGACATGGGATCATTTCGTTTAGACTCCTCTGCTGCCTGCGCTGTATTTGCTATGTATTTTGATGCTTTTCTTCCCCAGTCAGAAAATTTCACAGTGGCTGCCCATTCTAAATTGAAGCTATCATTTTACTGAAAATGGTTTGGAATATATATTTAATATTTTACGTTTATAATCTGAATCATATCATTTCTTCTTATATCAAAACAAATTATACCTGTGCCAAGCAAATGAACACACATGGTTAATAAGCCAATAAAAATTTTTACTAGTATTATAATCAGAGCTATGAAGTGTTTGAATCCCTTAGAGTTGGAATGAATTATTTAAAGATCTGATGTAGTAGAAATCTGTGTTGATTGTTGGCAATAAATATCTAGAAATTCAGCTTTACATCCTATTTTCAAATTGAAAACAAATAAAAGGTACAAAGAAGAGAGAAAAGAAAAATCAAGAAGAAAAACACCAAGCAAGAGAAATAATCTGCCATGTATTTTAAATTCTTCACATTATTTGAAATTTCAAACAGCGTAAAATTTATTAGAAGTTACTGTGGTAAGTGCAGTTTAATAACCTTTATTGTGCTTTAATATTGATTTATTAACAAAATATTCTGGGTAGTGTTGTTAAAGACTCACAGTTCAGTAATTAGAAGTCACAGTAAATCCATAGGTCAAATAGACTGTTTATGTAATTGATGATTTTTGACATCCAGGCAAATGTTAGCAAAGTCTTATGTACCTAAGGTTATTTGATGTGGAAATGTTCAATAATCATGTACTACTCAAGAAATGAAAAATAAAACATCAATTCCACCATTAAAAATCACTTTCTAAGAAATAATCCACAAAAGCACAAAGTACTCAATATTTGTGCTTAATAAAGTTAGCTTTAGTTGTTTGGAAATTTCTTTCTATGGATTTTTTCCATGCCTAACAACATTGAATTAATAAGGTCACAACATATTTATAAAGTGAATAAACTGGAATTGTTAAAATTTTCTAGATTGCATGTGATATAGATGCCTATGAGAAAAATAAACTTGATGAGATGCAAAGTCTACTGTTTTAATTAACTATGTTTAAATGGCAAGGGAAGGCAATATGCACTTCAAGTAATTTCAGATGTGTCATGCACCTTCGTTAAATTATCATTCCTAAATATACGTAGGAACTATAGTGGAATCTTAGAAATGGCATCAAAATTGAACCAAAATCTTAGGTAACTGGTCTCAAGGTAAAGAGGAAAGGGAACCAAAGATAATTCAATTGTGAACTTTCTAACACACATACAGGTCCACAGTCAGTCAGGAAATTATAATAGACTACAAATTACTCATGAAATGAAAACAACAGATCTAAAATTTTAAATGATCTTATACATGGAAAATGCAAACTGACTGAATCACATTCTTAGAAGCTTTTTAGGGACATTGTCCTCAGCCTTCAGATCCAGAGGTATATGTCTCAAAGAATGGTAATGGGATATTATTTCTTATGTTATTTTTTTTAACAGAGAAGCATTGAGACCAAAATCTCTTTGCAGACCATGCAAAGATGGTTTCTCTCCTAGTACTAAACTGAAATTTAAATCATTTTTTATTTCATCTTTTTTTATGAACATTTAAAACTTCTTGGAAAATATTATTTTCTACCTTCTTTTCTACTTAGCATTAATGAACGTATTTCTGAATATAAAAATCAAGTAGTTTTTTTCATATGATTCAAAAATAGATTAGAAAAAAAATCAGGGTCATTTAACCCATGGAACATAATAAGAAGGAAAATTAAAGATTGACAGTTTTGAAAACCGAGTTTCGTAATATAAATTTCAACAATGTACTCTTCATGCCTAGAAAATCTTGAGCTTGAAAGACAATTGCATTGATTCAGCTAGGTTTCTCTGTCTTCTTTAACACAACTACTATTTGTAATTGTCTTCTTGTAGACTTTTTAAAACTTAGATATCTTTGCAGCGAATATCGACATGTGATTTTTAAGATTGTGTTTTTCAAGATAGGCACATTTAGATACTAAGGAGAATGAGAACAATTTCAGAAAAATACCTGAATAAAGAGCTTGTAGACCAAACCAGACACTTGCTCATATTTTATCCTTCCCTTTTTAAATATGTTAATAAATCCACATTTTTTCAGTTTCCTGGAATTTTTAAAAATATATCCAATGTGCACATCTGGTATCACATATTTTGGATTAAAAAAAGGCAATTTTGATTAAATTTTTTGAAATAATCTTTTTTTCATGAGTAGAAATAATAAAAAGATTATAAAGATACATGACTTCTTTATACATTATTTATTACAAAGGCATTTTCTACTATGTTTGAAAATGACACGTCTGCTGACCCAATTTGAATGTTTGTGGATGTGCTGAAATGCAGAGTATCCCTGTAAACATGGTATACATGATGCCCACTTCCACATCTCTTCACCACAAACACGAAAATCACACAGGTTTGACACTGGAGTTCTCACTCTGTCCCATGCATGGGGTCCCCCAGACTCAGAAAACTGAAGCAGGGGCCCTGTCAAACTACTAACAGATCAAAGAAGTTGGTACTCAAATGCAAGACTGCTTAAATATTTCATTCTGAAGCTAATGTTTTTGGGGGTAGTGTTTTGTGTGGTTTTTTGTTATGTTTTTTGGAGACAGGGTCCCAAAACTCACTATGTAGCCCAGCTGACCTCAAACGGATTGAAATCCTCCTGTCTCAGCCTCCTGAGTGCTGTGATTGCAGCTCTGTGCCTTCACATCTGGCAATATATCATTTTGTACATCCAATCAGCTCTTTTTAAACCCATAAAATACTCTAATTGCAATATAAGGAACATTTTCTAACTTTATCGTCATCTTTTTGCCAAAAGCTATGGGTATTTTGTGTGTTTTTTCCCTTTGGTTAGTGCGTGTTTGCTATGCATACTGATTATATTCACTAGAGGGGTCCATACATGGACACAGGGATTTCTTAATGTAATAGGGTTGATCTTACATAACTCTGATATACCGTGAGTAACTAGAAGACAGGTGCTCAAGGACTCCAAATGCAAAGTAATGACACGAAGTTACCCTTCTTGATGCTGTGTGTTGTATGGAAATATAATGCAACTCACAAATATGAGATTATTGTGCATGGATGGAAAGTTCCCACAAATTTTAAGTCGATAAAAATATCGGCTGCCCAGATTTGCTCATTGTATCTTGCACACATGCCTGAAATTATCACACTCTACTCCTAAATATGTGTGATTGGAATAAGTAATACTTTAAAAGCAATGAAAATTTCTCCATATTGGAAGTTTATTTAATTTTACAATCCTTATATCATCAGATAGAAAATAATACAACTAGGATGAATAAAACCTGAATTTATTTCTTATGGTATGAATTTATTTTCTTGCTGTGTGAAAAATAGAACACATTTTTCCTACTTCCTAATAGTTACTAAATTATGCCATTATTTTAAAGTAAAATTCTGTAAAATTTCAGGTAAGTATTAGTCTCTCCTGAAACAACACCTCATAAAGGATACTTCACAAATCACTACTCTGAATAAAGACTATTCCATATAACTCAAAATTGACTCCCTTATAAAATTATGGCATAATTTAACAACTATTAGGAAACTTCTAATATATTATAAAGATATACAGAATTTTTAGATATAAAAAAGTATAGAAAGTTTAGTTGTAATATTTGTTTTTTTTTAATTTTATTTTGAAGAGGATAAAATTAAACAGAACAAAACAGAACAAAACTAATTATAAGAAAACAATATAAGAGACAGATTTCAAAGCAAGACAAGTGGAGATCTTCACTGTATATCACATTGTCTCTTGTTTTCTTCTAAATAGTTGCCCATGTCTTTGCATACAGTGAATTCATACAAAACCAAATAGCATAAAACTGATCAGAACAGGATGGTGAAGGCATTTTAGCTCTTCAAGACCAGACAATAGGGAGTCAGCAATGGCTGCCATAATGTCTCTTATTCTCTTCACAATAGCTGTCCATACCTTCACGTATGTTGAAACTAAACAAAACAAAACAGGCTAAAATCACTCTGAACAAAGAATAATAGTATTACTGAATTTCACACAATGCTACGGAATCAGCACTGGGTAACTTCGTGTCTCTTTTCCTTCAAAGTAGCTGTTCATTTCATCGTGGATTATATAATCGATTCTTACAAACTGTGTAGAAGTCCTATGCATGCATGATCTCTACATGTACACCTATTCTTTCTGTATTACAGAGGAAACAAAACAAAACAATTTCCTAGAAAAACATGAAACGAAAAAGATATATAAACAGCAGTACAAAGAGACCAGACCACTGACAATATAGACCTTCAAAACAAGGTGGTGTGAGCATTACTAGGGTTGTTATTTTACATAATGATCTTCAAGAGCTCCTCAGATCACCATACAGTAATATGCACAATTGTTGCAATCCTATGAATGTTAACTATTTTGTTCCAAGGACTTATAGAATTTGTAGCACAATCATCTTAGCTATCCTAAGTGTGTTTATATAATTTTAGATATTTTTTTCTTTTCCCTTCCTTTTTCTTTTTCCTCATTTTGCCTGAGATATTATTTTTCCCCTTTAAGCAAATTCTAGTGCTTTCACTGTATTTAATACGTTTTTGTATCTTACGTACTCTTAACATTTCTTACACGAGGGAGACTCTACGGTATTTACACATGTGAGTTTGATTTATGTCACTTATGAGTATGGTCTTGAGTTGCATCCATTTACTTATAAATATCTCAATGTGATCATTCTTTATGGCAGAGTAGTATTCCATTGTATAAAAATACAACTTTTTTATCCATTCCTCAGTTGATCGGCACTTAAGTTGTTTCCAAGATCTGGCTATTACGAATTGCGCTGCTATAAACATTGGTGCACATATATCACTGTGGTAAGACATTTTCAGTTCTTCTGGGAATATGCCCAGAAGTAGAATAGCTGGGTCAAATGGGACTTCCAATCCAAGCCTTTTGAGGAATCTCCAGCCTGACCTCTACAATGGTTGCACCAGTCTACACTCCCACCAACAGGGTACAAGAGTTCCTTTTTCCCCACAGCCTCTCCAACATTTGTTGTTGGTAGTTTTCTTTATCCTGGCCGTTCTTTCCTGAGTGAGATGGACCCTCCATGTGGTTTTAATATGCATTTCTCCAATGACCAATGATGCTGAACATTTTTTCATGTATTTATTTGCTATTTGTATTTCTTCACCTGAGAACTGTGTATTCATGTCAGATTGGAATGGGTCTTTGAATTTGGGGGATCGATTTTTTAAAATTCTTTATATGTTCTGGAGAGAAGTCCTTTGTCTGAAGGACAGTTGGCTAAGATTTTTTTCCAATTTGTGGATTTTCTTTTCTCTTTGCAGGCAATTTCTTTTGATATGCAAAAACTCTTTAATAGGACATGATCCAAGTTCTTGATTCTGTGAAGTAGTTCACGTGCATGTTGAATCTTGTTCATGAATTCTCTACCTATCCCTATGTCTTCAAGATTTCTACCTACTTTGTCTTCCAACAAATTTAGTGTTTCTGTTTTAATATTTAGATCTTTGATCCACTTAGACTTTAGTTTAGTACAAGGTAATAGGCATGGATGGGTCTAGTTTTAGTTTTTGGCATATGGAGAGCCAATTTTTCCAGCACCATTTATTAAAGAGACTATCGTTCTTCCAGTGAACATGTTTGGCTCCTTTATCAAAGATAAGGTGGTTGAGTATGTTTGTAGTTGTGGTTGTATCTTCTAATCTATTCCATTGATCTTAAGGTCTGTTTTTATTCCAGTACTATGTTGATTTTATTACAATACCCTTGTAGTATAACTTCAAGTCAGGGATTGCAATGCCTCCTGCCTTGCCTTTGTTGCTTAGAATTTCCTTTGCTATTCTAGGTCTCTTCTGATTCCAGATGAATTTTAGGAGTGATTTCTCTAGATCTGTGGGGTGTGCTAGTGATATTTTGATTAGGATTGCATTAAATCTGTATAACAATTTTGGCAGAATGGCCATTTTCACAATGTTTGTTCTTCCTATCCATGAACAAAGGATGTCTTTCCATTTTTTGAAGTCCTCTTCAATTTCTTTTTCAGGGCATTGTAATTTTCCATGAATAGATCTTTTGCTTCTTTTGTTAGATTAATTCCCAAGCATTTCATTTTGTTGGATGCTATTGTAAAGGGTGTGGCTGCTCTTATTTCTCTCTCAGTGGTGTTTTTGTTAGTGTATAGGAATGCTATTGATTTTTGAATGTTAACTTTATACCCAGCTATATTACTGAATTTATTTATTATGCCTAGGACTCTTTCAATGGAGTTTTGGGGGTCTTCTATGTAGAGTATTATGTCACCTGCAAATAATGATAATTTAACTTTTTTTTTCCTGTACTTACTCTTCTTATTTTTCTCTTGTCTAATAGTTCTGGTTAGTATTTCCAGCACTATGTTGAATAGGAGCAGTGATAAGGGACATCCTTGTCTTGTTTCTGATTTTAGGGTAAAGGCTTTCAGTTTTTGCCCATTTAATATGATGCTGGCTATTGGTTTGTCATAGATGGCTTTTATCATATTGAGGTAAAGACCATCTATTCCAATTCTCTGTAAGGTTTTTATCATGAATAACTGTTGGACCTTATCAAAAGCTTTTTCTGCATCTATAGAAATGATCATATGGTTCTTATTTTTGGCTCTATTGATATGGCAGATTACACTTATTGATTTGCATATGTTGAACCTTCCCTGCATTCCTGGGATGAATCCCACTTGGTCATGTTGTATAATCTTCTTGATGATTTGCTGCATTCTGTTTGCAAAAATTTTATTGAGAACTTTTGCAACTATATTCATTTGGGAGATTGGCCTGTAGTACTCTTATTTGTTTGGGTCTTTCTTGGGTTTTGCTATTAGAGTAATGTTTGCTCCCAGGAATGACTTAGGGAGAAATTTTTCCCTTTCTCTTCAATGATTGAAGAGTTTGAGGAGTGTCGTTATTAAGTCTTCTTTGAATGTCTTGTAGGATTCTGCAGTGAGTACATCTGGTCATGGCCTTTTCTTTGTTGGTAGGGATTTAATTACATTTTCAATTTCACTAATTGAAATTGGGTTATTCAACAGTTTTACATCTTCTTGACCCAGCTTTGGTAATTCTAGGAATCTGTCCATTTTTTCCATGTTATCAAGCCTATGACAGTAGAGGTTTTTAAAACAGGTATTGATGATCTTCTGTATTTCTACAGGGTCTGCAGCAATTTTACCCTTTTCATTCCTTATTGTATGAATTTGAGCTTTTTCTTTCCTTTTTTAAATAAGGTTGGCTAGAGGCCTGTCAATTTTATTTATTCTTTTAAAAGACCAACTTTTTGATTCATTGATTCTTTATGTTGTTTTCTTAGTCTCTATTGCATTGATTTCTGCTCTGACCTTTATAATTTCCTTCCTCATTTGGTTTTGGCTTGACTTGCTCTTCTTTTTCTAGATGTTTGAGGTGTAGCATCAGGTTGTTTATTTGTGTTCATTCGATGTGGGAGTTCATTGCAATAAATTTTCCTCTGAGGACCACTTTCATTACATTCCACAGGTTCCAGTAAGATATATTTGTATTTTCGTTTGCCTGTAAATATTGTTTAATTTCTTCTTTAATTTCCTCTGTGACCCTTTGATTGCTCAGGAGTGTATTATTCAATTTCCATGTGTTTGTGAGGCTTTTGCAGTTTCTTTGGTCATTAATTTCTAGTTTCATGGTGCTATGATCTGATAACAAGCATGGGATAGTTTCAGTTCTGTTGCATTTACTTAAGCATGTTCTGTGAGATAGTATATGGTCTATTTTAGAGAACATTCCATGTGCTGCAGAGAAGAATGTATATCCTTATGTTGTTTGGTAGAACACTGTATACATCTGTGAAGTCCATTTGTTTACAGGTATGATTCAGTTCTGGTTTTTCTTTGCTGATTTTCTGTTTAGTTGATCTGTCCCTTCGTGTCAATGTTGTGTTAAGGTCTCCTGTTATAATTTTGTTATTGCTTGTTCGATTTTTCATTCCTGTTAATATTTGTTTTGTGTAGCTGGGTACTCCTAAATTTGGTGCCTAAATATTTAAGATTGTTATCTCTTCTTCTTGAAGTTTTCTCCTAACTAGTATGTAGTGACATTCTTTATCTCTCTGAATCATTATTGGTTTGAAGTTCACATTGTCTGCAAGCAGAATAGCTACTTCTGCTTTTTGCAGGAAATCCTGTTGCATGGAATATTGTTTTCCATCCTTTGACTTTCTGTCTATGAGTTTCCTTTTGGTTTAGATGGGTTTCCTGTATAAAGCATATGGTTGGGTGTTGTTTCTTGATCCATTCTGCCAGTCTGTTTCTTTTAATTGGAGAATTGAGGTCATTTACATTAATGGTTATAATTGATATATATTGGTTTACTTTTGACTTGTTATTTTTCTGCTGTTGATTTTTCATCTTTCCATTCTTCTTAATTTTTTTCCTTGCTTAATGTTTTTCTCCTATGTCTGTCTAGAATGTCATTGAGTATTCTTTGCAGGGTTGGTTTGCAAAGTTCTTCAGCTGTTCTTTGTCATGGAAGTATCTTATTTCTCCATCCATTTTGAAGGATAGTTTTGCAGGGTACATCAGTCTGGGTTGGGAGTCATTTTCCTTTAGGATCTGACATAATTCACTCCATGCTCTTCTTGACTTCATTATTTGTGCTGAGAAGTCTGCTGTGATTCTGATAGGCTTTCCTTTATAGGTGACCTGTCTTTTCTCTCTAGCAGCTTTTAAGATTCTGTTCTTATGTTGGATTTCTGGGATGTTTATTATCATATGCCTGGTTGTAGTTTTATTTGGGTTGTGGTTATTTGGAGTTCTATATGTTTCACTAATCTGTATGTCAGTTTCCATTCTTGTGTTTGGGAAATTTTCAGCTGTTACTTCTGTAAATAGCCTCTTGATATCATTTGTGTTGTCACCTTCCTTTTCATTTATACCTATCAATCTTATGTTGTTTTTCTTTGCATCATCATATAGTTGTTGAATTATTATTTCCTGGTTCCTTGGTTTTTAAGAGACCTTTCCTTTCCTGTTCACTAGCTGCAATCTTGTCTTCAAATTCTGAAATTCTATCTTCACTTTCATTGAGGCAGTTTTGCCAACTTTTGATGGAATTTTGGATTTCCTGTATATCTCTTTGAATCTGCTTCATGAATTCTGTTTGTTTCTTATATTGTTCATTCAGGGTGTCCATCTTTTTGCATTGTTCTTCTAATTTTTTTAACTGTGTCTTCTTTAGATATGTTCAGTATTTCTTTCATTACATTTATCATTTCATCTTTTACCTGGGGGACTATTTATTAGAGTTCTTTTATAGCTTCCTGGAGTTGTTTCTTTATTTCAGCTGATATCATTTCAGGAATTTCAAGTGTATGACTTATATTTTCTTCTGTGTCCATGTCTCCTTGCTTGCTTGGGTTGGGCTGGAAGTTTGAGATTGCATTTTGCTGTTTTGTTTTGTAATTTTCCTATATTTCTGGGTTTTGAGTGATGTTTCAAAGCTTCCTCGGTGCACTGGGAATCACCTGGCCCACTTTTGGCTCCTGGGTAGGCTGCTGGCAACTGCTAGCCACTTAGATCTCACTGGGCATGGTCCAATTGGGCTCACAGGGACTCCGTGTGCCCTCTGGTGATTTCAGATGCAGGGAGTGGTCTTACCAGCTGGGAGTGAAGTTCTAAGGCTTCCCTATGCACTGGAATTCAACCTGCACACATGGTCAGGGCCGAGGACTGGATTCTGGACTCTGCTTGCTGCTTGGATTTTGCCGGGCATGGCCAGTTGAAATATTTGAATTGTCATATATTTTCTAAATGGTCAATGAATAGTTCAGATACCCATAGATGTTAAGGAAAGCAAGTTATTTTACTGTAAGTAAAGAGATAAATATCATTCTTTAAATTTCCCCCAATTCTCATATTAGCTTCAATTTTCTGTACTTATTTTAGACTCTGAATTTCACCAAAATTATGTTTAATCCATTAAATATGAAGCAATTAAATTACAAGGTGCTAAAAGATAGCACAGAATGGTTACAAGCAGTTTGCAAGTGGAAACTGATAAGAAAACTATGAGGTCCTTACAGGACATGGTATTGATGGTGGTCTCGCCCTGGTCTTCCTCCTGGAGAAGAGGTGACCAGTGTGCCTTTGGGTTAGTGTCTGCACAGCAGCAGTGAAAATCCCCAGGAGCAATCTATTGTTAAGAACCTGAAATAAATGTGTCACAATGACTCAGCATTTAGCAATAGTAGTTAATAGGAAATTTTGTCTGTATTCAGCATTTAGTTTGCGAGAAAACAGAGAGCTGTAGGGGCCTTTTCTCTTCCAGGGTTAGAGTTGCAGCTGGTGCAGGAGAGGCCATGTTTCTCCTAAGACTGGCCCTGATTTTCTCAATAGAACAGGGTATTTTATAACTTTTTATGGAAAGGGCCAGTATTCACTGTAGGGAGCAATAACATGTAGCCTTTCTATATTTGAATTTATTTTACGGTCTTTTCTTGTTTTGAGAGTTTTGTTGTTAAATGCAGCTGAGTTTTCTTCTTTTTCACAATAATAAAATTCATCCTGTAACTATCTGCTACCACTATTAATTTAGAAACCACAATCCTAAATGCCATAACCCAAAGTGTTAAAAATCCAAGAAAAAGTCTAAAATCCAAAGAAATCGTAATCCTGAAAGATTAAAATCCCAAGTGATGAGATTTGGGAAGCCCACATCTTGAAGTTCTGGATTCCCAAGAAGTGAGCTGATACAGCGATCAGAAAACCTCTCGAGGAAGCAGGGGAGGATGCGCCTGGTGGCAGAGATGCCGCAGGCCTGGTTCTCCTGCTGCTTCCCTGCTTAGCAGCCCTGAGGGCGCAGCCCTGATTCTTCTTCCGCCCCCAGGAACATACTTTGGCTTTCCATTTCCCTCCCTTGGCTGCAGAGTTTACCGCCCTTCCCTGAGTGCGGCAGGCTCCATCCTTGCCCCCAGGGAGTAAGGCATCCAGGTCACAGGTGACCGACCCAGGGATGCTCATTTGGGGTGTCCTGACCCTCCCAACACCACCGTGGTGTCCCCGTCCAAGGGGAGCCGTGGGCATTTTGTAGGCATCTTTCCACGTTTTCCCATTAATTTCCGCTGCAGATAATCAAGAAAACATCTGCCAGAGTGCGCAGGCTTCTCCTCGCAGTGGTCCTCAGGCTGGACGCGGCCTCCGCTGCATGGTCAGCTGAGTGGTCGGTCCCCTTTGTACTGTGTCCGAGCGCGGGTCCAGCAGCAGAGTGCCGGCTCCTCCTCCTCTCCTGCATGTGTTCCTTCCTCCTCCTGTTCAAGCCCGGATGGCGCTTCTAAACAGCAGTTCAGCTGGTTTGAAAAAGGAACCAGAAATTTAACTTCTTCTGCTTTTGTTGTTGTTCCGATGATTGAAAGAACAGTTTCTCCATAGCTCTGCCACCTGGAGCCAGGAAGCTCTTCTTCACTTCTTGACATTTCTTGGCAATTTTTCAAACAAAACTTTAAAATTAGCAGAAAAATAGTGAGCTAGAGCTAATACCACCCAAAAGTGTTGCTTCTTGGCTTTTCGGTAATTTCACAAACTAGTTTCACAATTCATAGCAGGATTATTGTATCACAGAAATCAGCAAACCCTTCCAATGAGAGTGGTTCTTTTTATTTCACGTTCTGAAATTCAGTTTTTAAAGCAGCAGATCAAGACGTGGCATGGTGGTATACACCTGTAATTCAGCGTTCTGAAGGCTGAGGCAACAGGGTTGCTACAAGTTCAAGGCCAGCCTGGGCTACAAAGTAACTTCAAGGCCAGCATGAACTGTATAGTGAGATCCCATCTCAAAAAGACAAAAAAAAAAAAAAAAAAAAATCAGCCTACCATGCTGAATAAATTACAGTAATATGGGTAAGAGTAGGCGAAGATGATGGGAGATTATATAGGAGATTAGAGGGCAAAACAAATAGGAATTGATATTTGTGCATTCATAGACAAATAGTAATGAAATATCAGCCATGAAACTAGGAGAAAATACAGATTTTGTTTACTCATGGAGTGAGAGATAAAGGATACCTCCTTCTTCCACTTCACTGATGGGGAGATGCAAGCAGGGGAAAGAATACAATGAACCAATGAATGAATTAATGAATTGATATCAAGACTTGTTCAGACAGGGTGCATTAAACCAATCAGTGGTATTAGAAGTAGGACACTTTATATTTCAAAAATTTATTCAGTAGAATGTTGTAAAATTTATCCAAGGTAGTTCCATCTCACTGTCACTTAGCAGCATGAAGATAATCATAAGTTTGAGAGCATTTTGTTTTAGATTATATGCCAAATCTGAGTCTTCAAAACTCTATTCTCATATGTTATAAACAAACTTTCTGAGTGTTATACTGAACTGAGAAATTAGAGTTGGATTTCACACACTTAACACCTTTAATTGTACATTTAAATGGCTTTGCCAAAAATAGTCTCTTCAAAATTATTATTGTCCAGAAGTGTTTTTAAGAATCCTAATCCAATCAAACATAAAGATTTAATCCACATAGGCAGCACTGCTAGATTTATTTTTCCATAATTCAACCAGTGATAACTCATGAATTTTCTCGGTGCACCGTTTTTTTCAAGTGAAAATTGTGTTCTTTATGAGAAGATTAATATGGAAAAGTACATTTAGGTGATACTAAATTGAATTTGAAAGAATGTATAAAATTAAATCACAATCTTTCTCATGTACCAATGAAGATTTAATTTTGTTCCACTGAATAAAGACCAAGGTTTCCAATTTAAATAGCTGCCAGTTTGATGTTGCATGATGATTATAAATACCTCTTGGGGAAGTGATGTACTTCTACTTTCATCTCCCCTTCTCAGTGAATCAATGGTCTGTCTAGAAAATAGTAAATTGCTGTAACACTTTGAATTTAGAATATTTTCAAACACTGTATAATTTCTCAAGCTCAAAGTGTTTCCATTTAATTATATTTTCTATTCCTATGGCTATTTATGCTTATAAAGTAAATTAGGGGTGGTATGAAAATTACAAAAATGATGAGGTAATGGGCAAAAGAAAGGCAAGAATTTTTCATTCCTTCATGTTAAACTAGTATCCTAGTGCGGGGTGACAAGGTACTGACTTGCCACTGGAATGGTTTAAGAAGACAGTTCTGAAAAAATATTTTCCAGTAAAATATACTCATGTAATCCAGTGATCTTACTATTGCCATTTTGGGCATAGTGATCATATATATATATATATATATATATATATATATATATCTTCTTTTTATTCTCTTTTTTTCATTTTCTTTATGTTCAACCTCCAAAAAATTTTAAAAATAACTCTTCATCATTCTTCAGTTATAAGTTTATTATACTTCTACGTTAATTATAATGTCCAGGTCCTAATTTAATAGCTTGAGACCCCAAATAACATCACGGATAATTTCCTAAACCTACATATAAAGAGAAGTTGTCACTGGTTGGGTCTCCTTTGCATTAGTTCCATTAGTTTTCTGGAAGAATTGCTCCCCCTTTAATTTAATACCTTCATATAACACTTACCTGCCTTATGTCCTTTTAACTAAGTCACTGGACTCAATCAAAAGTCTGCACGTGTGAAGATTTTAGCCCAGCATGATAGAGTTTTTGCTTCAAGCTATTAAAGCTGGTGATGACTCCTCCTCACTCTCTGAAGTAACTTTAAAATCAGAAACTGAAGGCAACTAGATTCGCTCTTCATTTTGCACATGTATTTTTATTGTAACTAAATCACCCTTCCTTCCAGTGAAAACGAGAGTCTGAGAAGAATAAGACTCATGGCAAACACACAAAACACCTTGAGAGATGGGAGAGAAGTCATCACTGAGCTCCGCGGGGCGTCCCTCCAGCAATGGGGTCATCAACCGATGTCCAGAGAAAGGAAGAGACATAAAGTAGAGTGAGACAGAAACTGATTTTATTTTCCTAATTGTACAATTTCATTTTCAGGTACTTCATAGTGTTCTTAAAAGAATTATTCACATAAAGAACTTCGTTTGTGCAATATTTGACAATATTGTTAAGCCATGGGCCAGAAATCTTTTCCTCTCACTGGGGTTTCAATTTTGTCACATTGGTCCTACTTACTTTTGTTGTTGTTTTAAGATGTTTTATATTTTTGTCATGAGTCTTGGTCTTCTGAGACTCATTTTCTTTTGGAGGACTGCTGTATTCCATGAGTTAATGTTTGCAGGCGATCAAGGTTTATTTCCTTCTTGTTCTCTTAAATAAAGGACGACATTCACAGTAACCTGGCTCTGATCTAATTTTTACAAAATCAGCTTAAGATATCTACCAAGTCATGAAGTTTCTAGAATTAAAAAGAAACAACTGCTTTCCTAGACACCTTCTCCGTACCCAAAGGGATGGCTACCTAAGCTTATCGTCGGTCTGAATGCGTTCAGTAGCAGCCTTCACACAATCTTAGCCAGGTATCTGCAGTGACATACAGAAACAATGTCACCACCACAACGAGGAATGTCATTAATTGTCACTAGAATTTGCATATGCTGCATGTAATGTTTTCATCAAAATTTTTGTTATTCCTTCAAGACCTATTACTTAAAACAGATTGACAGATTGGGGCACTGATAGCATCTATTTAGACAGAGTCATCAAAAGCATTTGTGTAGGAAACACACTGAAGTTTACAAGAAAGTGTATCTGTCTCCTAGCTCTCAGGTGCTATTTGAGGACATTTTACAAGGTATACATGTTAAATGAATGTAAGACATTCAAAATTGATCCTATGAATTTTATTTTAAATGAGGGGTGAAAATAGCAACACTGATGGTATTTATGTTGGATGGCCACCATCAGAGCTTTGCTATTACATTGCCATTGGAATTTTTATTTTTTAAGAGGTAAGTTCTTATTAACCAATCTTGTGCCCCAGCAACCTTCCTGCCTCAGTCTCCTGAGTAGATGGGACTAATGGCTTCTGCTACCATATCCACTTATCATTGGTATTTTTGAAACAACAGACACTACATTTTGTTGATTTAAGCAATACAACACAATCAAAAGCTTTTCATGTGAGGAATTTGACTACCCCACAGAATACAATAAAATATTACCCTAGGAAGTTTGATGCCAAGAATTGGTCCTGGAATCACAGTATTAAAGTTAAGCTATTAATTAAACTACCCTCCTGCTATGGAGTGAAAGTTTGTGACCCCTCCACCCCCAAATTCAGATGATGAAATGCCACCAATGTGAAGATATTAGGGGCAGTGCCTTTGCTATGAGATTAGCCCATGAGCGTGAAGCCTTGGTGAATCTGACTGGTGTCTTACTAGGTGGGCTTAGTGCGCTCTTCTAGAGCTAGACGGTACCTTCATAGAAATGGGCTGTCTCAGGCCTTGCACTGGCCGGGACTTGCTCTTAGCCTCCTCAGTTCCCAGCTTCCTGCAAGCAATGAGTATCTGTTGAGCACACATTACGCAGGTCAAGGTACTTTGCTAACCTAGCCCAAATGCTCTAAGACTCTTTTGGATGCTATCTGCCAATGTCTCAGGTCAGTCCAACATTGTGGAAAAGCAGGGTGAGGTCACCAAGCTTACACAAAGCTATCGGGGGCCCGTCCTTGGGAAAGTGAAGATCCTAGCAGAGGCATTATGAGCTGTGTCACAGTATACTAACTCTAGGAACTTTGATTAGCTAAAGAAATGAATCACAGAGAAAATAAAACCTAAAACTAAAATACATGCTCCTAAGTAATCAGGCCCCAAAATTGCTTTAGGTGAAACCTTCACTTACTGGATGAGCTGGAACAGCACATGATGTGGAACAAGTTTGTCACAGGTGGAAATTTCTCTTTTAGAAAATAGCCATTCAAGGCAACTGACTTTTTGATGAACGTGTGACATGGTATGCTTAAGTAGACTCCAAGGATGGACTTCCAAGTGCAGGAGTAAAGAAAAGAAATCAAAACAAAACAAACTCCCTCAGAGAGGCCAGTTGCTAAAGAAAATGGGTGCTACAAAGTCTATTGCAGGGGCTTTGAATCATTTCCCTTTATATCATACATTGACCCCCACTAATTCTATCTTCAACTACATAAAACTCACCTGATGTTTTCCTCTCAGAGGAAGTCCACTTAAAATAGCAGGTTATTTCTTTTTATTTATTTTTTGGAACTGGGGATTGAACTCACAAACTCATAATCTCACGCTTACCAGGTAGGCGCTTATGCCATTGAGCTAAAACCCCAATAGCAGATTATTTAGAAAGGAAGTCATGAGATACATTGTAACACACCATGCTCTATTCTTCATTTCATCGAGCAGGCATTCAGAAATTTGTCAATTTTGTCAGAATAATTAGCCTGGTAACTTCAAATATGTTGCAACAATAGCTCTGCAGACCTTATTTTGTCCTGGCCTTGCATTGAAAATATGTTGCTCCTGACTTTAGACTTCTAGTGATCATAAGAAAAAGAAAATCAAATAAACTTTCTCTTTGGCTGATATGTGGAAGCATCAAAACATTCATTCTTGAAGTCAGAAAAAGCTGTGAGAAAGCGTTTATCATGGGCATAAATCCTCCCTGCGGTTTAATTAAAGATTAGTAATTACAATTATTATGCATTGTGGCTTATCTTAAATTCCAATCACTGTGTTTTGCTCCCAGTTGGCCCTTTTGATCTTTTTTTCGTGCTCCAAATGGTTTTACTAATTTGATTCTGAAAAAAATCCTTTGTGACTTAATTTATAAAATAAATGTGCTACAACAGTTCAGGGAGAATAATAACAAAGGTATAATAGAAATTTATGATGAAGTTGTTTCTTCTGAAGTGTGCTGTGCCAAAATGTATTTCCCTTATCTACTTTTATTTTAAATTGTAATTCATAAAAACTCATTATAAAATATTTTCAATCATCATGTATAGATCAAATGTATGTATACATATGTGCATACATATATTACTTATTCCTATCTTTGTAATTTTTAAAATATGTTATTTTAACAATCTCTAAATGGAAAGTATACTATTTTTCTGATTTTAACAACAAAATAGATATAGGAGATATTTATGCAAGGCTTATTGTTAAATGGTAGGACTTCATTCAACTTACCAAAATTTGTTATTTTTATTTATCCAAGAGAGTCTAGAAACTTAGTGGGAATGAATCTTGGAACTAAGTGGTTGGGAAAGTCAACTGATTAACAAATGATGCTTTAGGTTTGGAGAAAATAGGATTCTATGCCACAGAAACTTGGTCAAATCATATCCAAACATTCCAGGGGCACAGTGGGGAAATCTCCACACCACTTCCTCATGGAGAATTAATGAGTCTATAAAGAGCCCAAGTTTGGAAGTCCTCATACCAGACAATTAGGTAAGGAAAAGGCTGTCTCATTTCTTTCATTTTCTTTTTTCTTTACAAGCATAACATTTCCTATTGTTCAAGTGTCACTTTTTAGAATCCATTTTCTTCTGTGCCACAGCTCAAAAGGAACAGACAGTAAACTCAATCATGTTTAAACAATGAACTGTCAGATAGTGTTAAAAAATAAAACCATAGGTCTGCAGAAAGTAAGACTTAGCTTTTTAAATCTATGAAAGAAAAAATAGAACATAACATATGCTGAATTATATCAATTTTTGTTAATTCTTGATGATCTTTTCTCTCCTGTGACCATAATTCTCTGATAAACTATACTAATTCTACATTAAATATTAAATCACTTAAAATACATAGATCTGAGAGTATGTATATAAGAATGTATATGCCTTTTCAATTACTAAAAATTTAGCTCTATTTAAAAAAGTCGCAAATACTTCCAATGAGCAAGTCTTACCCATCACATTCATGCTTTAAAAGCAGTAGAAGAAATTATTTATTTTTCATTTAGTTTTAATAAATGAAATGTGCTTTAAAAATGTGACTTTTTACCACTCAAAACAGACAGGGTGAAGATCATGGTATTAAGAATCTTATGGTAAAATCTCACTGGGTTGATGCACTGCTGACTTATTTCTCTCTCTTACATTTCTGCTGGATTTGGGCAGCTCTGCAGGTAAGTATTTCTATACTGTGGGGTGTAGTAGACCAGGTTTGATCTCCGCATCATGGAAATGTCAACAGCTGTGGCAAAAAGGAGGACAGGAAGCACAGGAATTCACAAATTGCCCTATGACCTTTCAACCATGAAGTAATTCATGGCACATCAACTCTCATTGTACTTCCGAAGCAAGTCTTGTGGCCCTGCTGCACTTTAAGGCATCTAAAGATCAATTCCCCATATGCCGGCAAGAAAAAGGGAACTAGATGTAGTTAGGCTCAGTAGGAATATTCACTACGCCCTTGAGAAGTTGCTACTTTTTGTTGTTGTATGTTTGTTTGTTTGTTTGAATCTCTTGTGTTCTCATGATTACAGTGTGCTTCAGGCTGGGGTTGGCAAGCCTTTCCTTTATAGGGTAGCCCGGAGGGGATTTTCATCTCTGTGGACTGCTTTGCCAAAAATACTGGCTTTGTTACAGCATACCGACAACCATTGGCAGGAAGTACACAAATGAGTCTGGCTCTACTCCAGAAAACTTTTTTGTTGTTGTTAAATCCTCTTAGTCATCCTGTACCGAGCCTTGTGTTGGAGCGCTACAGGTTGATCTGATACTTACATGAAAAGCCTCTCCGGATCCTTCTCTTTCTATTCTTCCTCCTTCTTCCCTCCTACCAAAGCTGACACACGATTACATCATCATGTTGTGCACCAAGCAAACTCAAAGCGAATCTTCACATCAGCCAGTAGAGCAGCAGCAATGGTGCCTCTTGGATTTCTGTGCTGTCGAGACCAAAAACTAAACCCATGCCAACTTACACCAACGCCCTAGGCTCATGCTGTAGATACCGGTGTTGGGCCTTTGCTGATACCAATCTTCATTGTAATAGCACTCAAAACACTGGACAAGGTTTAGGGGAAACATATATGAAATAAATGTGGTCAAGATGTTTATTTGATGATGACTTCTTGATATGTGATTTGCCAATAAAAAGTTGGAACATGTTGAAAAATACAGAAATGACACAAATAACATAAAATCCTGAATTTTAAAAGAATTCCACTTCACTTTCTACGCATAAAGCTATGCATAAGTTGCAATGAAAACATACAGTTAAATTTACATTATTTCTCCTGATTTTAATATTTTGTTAGTATAAAGTTTTTGCAATTACTTTAATGAGTCCTTAGTTTTTGGTAAAGGAATTGACTAATTTGTTTGATCAATTCTCATTTCTGAAAGATAGCATGTTTTAAATGTTTCCTGGGTACCAGTATGACTGAAATGAAAAGCATAAATAGAAATTTTTAAGCTATCTCTAGTTTCTTAGGCTATATTTCTGGTTCACCTCTATATAATCTACATAAAGAAGGTGTGAATATGCAAAGGAATGCTGATTATATATTGTGTACATGAATCAAAATGTCACATGGAATCCCATAAATATGTATAACTACTATGTGTCAACCAAATATAAAAACACTTTTTTAAAAAGAACGTTGGAATATGCTGGTTTCTCATTATCTCCACTAACATCAGGTTTATCTTCACAGAGATAATTCATGTAAAAATACATGATTATTTAAATATGATTTTCAGATTCAAGAATGACTCATTTTTATGACAGTTTCAGGGAACAACTTCATATACATAAAAAAGAATTTTTCAGCTACTAAAAAGTAACTATTAGAGAACATATATTTACTGAGCATTTATCTATCTTGTCACACAGAGCAATAATTTAAACTTCTTTCAAAGATTCCAGCTTGTTATTAAGATACTGTAGGATGCAATTTTTAGAGATGATTGTAACTATTAGCAAATATTCACTCTTGATGACATATTTCTTTACTGTTTGATTTGTTCAGTTTGAAGATTTATGATTTTACAATTAAAAAGCAGAGGGAAATAAATACATGCACACGAGCTGGGAATAGATATTAATGAGCTGCTAGAAAACCCGTTCTCATTAATGTGCCTACATCACCACCTTATTCCTTGTCTACATTCTGTGTTGTGTCGTCCTGTGTGCTTTCCTGCCTTAGTGCCCAATGACAGGGCTGGGGTCAAGCCTACTTTTCAGTGAGCTGCAGGAGGGAGAGGAGCATGGTTTGGGGGGAAGATACCTGTGTCAGCTTGAGAAGACAGACAGGGAGCAGAAACGGAACTTGCACGCCCTGGGCTGGATGCTTAGGGGCCCGCATTGCTTGGTGTACTTGTTTTATACTCGTTCTCTAAAACTGCTTTTTCCTCTTTTCTGGGCACTCAAAAATGTCCCATCAAAGAATTTTCTTGTTCTTAAAGTTTGGCAATTGACTTTGATAGATTTCAAGGAACAATAGTACGTCTGTGAATTGCTTCCTTTTATGCTATGTCAGGCAAAAATAATAACAATATTTAATAATATTTATGAGAATATGGTGATAAAGTGCAAATGTATTAATGATAATTAATACTTGGTAGTATTAAATGATACTTAAATTAGTAAAAATAATATCTGCCTTGAAGTATTAATTAATATCATTAAATTAATCAAATAATCAATTAAGCAAATAAATTAGTCACTAGTGCACCTTTGTGAACTTTTCCTGTCTCAGTAGCTACTCCTGTTCCCCATTTCTCTACTGCTATTCTGCATTCCTTTTCTCTAATAAATTTTCCCACTCTCAATGAAAAAAATATATAAATTAGTAATGAATTTAAAATAAGTTAAAGATAAATTTTAAATTTTTAAAATACTAGTGATAAATGTTAGTAATATAATAGTTAATAATCTTTAATAATATACTTTATGTCAGCAAAATAAAAAATCACATATCTCATGAGATACTAGTATATTAATAATGCAATTTACTACACTATATCTCATATTTTATGTATTATTTAAATAAAATCATATTAACAATATAAGTTTTATACTGATTTTTAATTATTAAATCATATCAAATCAGTTATTTAGATTACTATTATTGTTAGTTAATATTAAGGATAATATCAAGATTATTTGATTAATTGATAAACATTCACTCAATGGCATATTTAAGTTACTATTATTGTTAGTTAATGCTATTGAGAATACTATCAAGATTATTTGATTAGTCATTGATAAATGTTCACTCAGTGGCATATCAGTACTGTTTGATTTTTGTCACCTTGAAGTTTTATTATTTTCATATTGAAATGACATAAAGAAGCCCGTGAGAAGCTCTATGTTCATGGATGAGTACTTAGTTTTAAGAGTCTTCATCTTTTGCTGTATTTGTGCTTTTCACTCCTTTTTCTTAAACTGCTCTGGCCAAAGGACGTGAGAATGTGAACAAAGAACTTCAAGCCACCCCGGAAGGAAGCTTGGGCCCCGCATTTGCGCCTGTCTGCATTTTGCCACCACCTGGGACTTAGGCATCATCAAGGAGGAGCTGTCTCCCCGGGGAGCGGAGGTGAAATGCATGGGATCTCGCTGATCCGGAGGGAGGTGTGGACCCTGCCCCTGGGCAGCACCCCCCATGCTTGCTCTCTGATGGGACACACCAGCGAAGAAAACTGCCTGGGCTAAACCTCTGCTGCCTTTTCTGTTGTCACAGAGACCAATATAATACTGGACCATCGAGACAACTAAAAGAAGTGAAAGCAAACAGAATGGGTTGGTATAAGTGAGAATGAAAGTGACCGTAGACTGCATTACTGAAGTAACAGTGACAATAACACACTGACTGCCAGCACCACAGCTGGGGACAGAAAACTGAAATCAATCGAATTAAGTGCAGTTCTATTAGTTTGAGCAAATACTAGCAACCATAGAAAAATAAAATGCTGCAGTGGGTAGCGCTGTTAAACCTGTCACATTGCGTGGCTTATTTTATTCAAATCTCACTTACACAACTACTAATTAGTAAACTTTTTGTATTGTATGATTGTCGTCTATCTTTAACAAAGATGCATTAGTTACTTTCTATTTGTTACTCTGTTAAGCAACAGAAAGCAAAGGTAATGCAAAGAGCCTGTATATAAGAAAATAAACATCAGATTTACAAGTAAAGGCAGGCAAAATAAACCAGTAGAGGGGCATATGTACAATAATCCTGGTATGGGCAAAATACCTTGGTAAAGCATATGGGTAGGTGATTAATATTCTTCTGGAAGTCAGCATAGTTTTCATGGAAGAATTGATGTATGAGGGGGACCTTAAAAAATGAGTTGTGTTTTTCTGACCTTGTCTTTGCAGAAGTTTGCCAGAGTCAGATTTATCACAGTGAGGAATGAGCTCCATCGAGAAGCAGTAAATTTTCTGTTAGTGAGGATGGTAGGGCACAGGTGGGATGAAGTCTATCCAGGATGCTTGGCGAGCAGTTAACCGTGTGTCGGGGTGTTGGGGGGATCCTGCTCGCTTCTCTAAGTTCCTTGTTCTCTGAGGTGGTAATGCTCTGATATCTTCTGTAGTGGGGGACAGAGAGAGAAAGAGAGGAGACAGAGAGAGAGAGACGGGGGGTGAATCTGGGCAGACACACGGCGTGCGCCCAGCGTTAACAATGATTTGCAAAGGTGTAGACCCGTGTGACCAGCGGTGGTAGTGGCCGGAGTGAGGGCTCTGATGGGCAGGGTCACACTGGCAAGAAACACACCTGAAAGTGTAAGTTCAGACCTAACGATAGTCTCAAATGTAATTTCTAAGGACTTTTATTAGGTTGATTCTGGAAATCACTGAAAGGCAACAGAAGTCTTGAAAGAAAAAAGGAAAGGGACACGTTTTGAATCAAGCCACCCATCACTTTGATTCACAAGGCTGTGTAAGGTCGCGAAGGATGTTCGGTTGGTGCAGCACTTGGATTCACAAGCTGAGTCTCGTTCCATTGTGAAAGTACCTCCTTTTCCATTGAGAATCACCTCTTCTCTGCCACAAGCAATCCTGGCAGGAGTGATAAGGCAGGCAAGTAACAGTGCCAGGAGACACAGAGATTCTCCCTGAGGGGAAAGCGCCACTGCTGGAGCTCACGATTTCCCACACAGAGGCAGCCCTTGAGTGCTGTTTTGTTGGTTCTTGGCACTGAGTGCTGCAGGGTTGCCTGGTTCTGATTCATTTCCTCCCTTTTACTCTGAGAAGTGTTTAGCTTTTCCTTCAGAACTGCTTTTACTCTGATCTTCTAAATGCTAGATCCGTGGTTGGTCAGTGTTCAATTCTCATGGTTAAAGGCTGAGGACCCCAGTACATACCCACAGTGGCCCTATCTGGTCATCACCATATGCTGCTCGATCACCAGATCATGCAGTGCGATCTTGGTAGCAGTAAATACTACAACGAACAATAACAGCAATAACAATGCTTATGGACAATAACCGGTGTCGGCCATCAGCACAGTGGTGCACTAGAAAGTTGCAGGCCCTCCTGGCGTCCACGAGCACAGTGACTCAGCAGTACTGACCATTTTCCTTTGTACAAAATCCAGAGCTATTCATAGATGCCTGCATCCTCTGTAAGCATGAAGCCAGCCTCGTCCAAGGTTGTGGGGTTCTCTTGCCATAGCCCCTCCCGTGACACAGGCCCATGCCTCCAAGGGTACCTCCCGCTGCCTGCTGCAGGTGGAAGGCGGTGACTGGTTTCTGTTACTGGCATTCGGAATGGGGCGATGCTTTCCAGGAGACTGGTTTCCCAGTTGGCTGAACCTGAGGGGTGACAAGAAAAGATATTGTGTTGGAACCTGCTGAATCTAAAATTAACTGTTCGGATTAGAGACACTGGCAGTCACACCCCTTTCCAGGTTCAGGGAAGAGCAACAGGGAACACCCAAGCTCCAGGTGTTCTCTCAGGAGGACTGGACTGGTGGAGGCTGCTACACATGTGGGGTGCCTGCCCGAGGGCTCCGTGTCTGCCTGGCCCAGGCTGGAGCTCCTGCTGAGATTCAGGCCCTGGACATGCTGGGGCCTTCTGCGAGCCAAAGGGAAGGTTCGGAACTCACCAGACAGAGACCCCCACCTCAGCCCAGTGCTGCACACCTGGGACAGCTCCCAGCATGAGGCTTCCAAGGGAGGAATAAGCCGGAAGTGCCTGCTTAAGCCGTTGGCTTCTGCTTGTCTCTCTCAACGTGCTGGCAGGACTTGGTGTACGCTAGATATCCAGAGGCAGCTGAGAACAGTGACAGGAAGAGCTGAGGGACAGCTGCTGCTCCAGAGGGCTGGCAGCATGGCAGGCAGATGCCAGGGGAGTGAGCACTGTGAACGCCTTGGAAGAGGAAGCTAGAGAGCTTAAAATCAGGCATTGGTGTACACAGGCACAGAGATGACACTTCCACAGGAAAGTCGGAGAGCATTCAAAGTCCTAAGACAGGCTGCTGCATGCAAGAAACCAGCTACAGAGGCCCAGGGAGCTTACTGGTTTGCCACATAACTCACGGTGTCAGGGATACAAAGATAGGACCTAGAGCTGGAAGAAGAAAAACCCAAAAATCTCCAAGAGCAAGTCTCAGAGAAACAAAGGTAATAGAATTATCTGACAACTAATTTATAACAATTATAAGGATGTTTAATAAGCACCAGAAAATGTTGCATGGGCAGTATGGAAATTTATGAGACAGCTGTCCTGTAGCTCAACAATCCTCTTGAAAATGTTGAAGGCATATTTATATCCCTATCATCACTGCAATATTATTCACAATAGCTACAATGCAGAAGCAACCTAATGGAAGTATATCAGCAAAAAAGTAAAGAAAACTTTCTATTGGCATACATTAGACTGTCACTCAACTTTTTTAAAAGAAGGGAAATTTCCATGTGCGTTATGCAGATGAAACTCGAAGACATTATTGTAAGTGAAATAAACCAGTAGCCGAAGGACGATCACTGTGTGATTTTACTCAGATGAAACCTAAATGGTCGAACTCATAGACGCAGAAAGTAAAATGGTGATTGCCCAAGGCTATGGTGAAAGGAACAATAAGGAATCACTCCTGAGTACATATGAAATTTCAGTCAGTCAAGATGAACATTTATAAAGATCTTCCATACCACATTGCCCCTATAGTTAAAAATACACTTAAAATTTCGCTAACACAGCAGATCTCATGTTTCTATTCTTTGCTACAATAGAAAAAAATTCTTCAAACAAATCACTTACAAAGTGCTGTTCACAGTTTCCTTTGGTGCATCACTGAGCATATTACAGAAGGTCAAAAATAAGACTTTGAAAAAGTATATACGTACATATACTTAGAATGCAGCCCTCAGTGGGTTCTTAGCTGAGGTGACTGATGTGTATATTGGTAATGTAATTAACATGCCTTGCAGTGGAGGAAAGCCTTATTGAGCCTTAGAGGGGCATATTCATTTTTCTGTTTAGCAGTGATTCCTTACAATAGGATTGTTTTCAGCAGCACGAAATGCAAAACCTAGTATTACACATTAGAGATTCTTTTTCTTCAATAATAACTTTAAAAGCCAGAAGAAGCCACCTGCTGGTGTCGCTTTTATGATTTAACTGCGTGAAGGCCAGGATCTCGTGGTTCTGCCACTGACCTCGTGGCTCCACACATCGCCACTCAGTGAGTTCAGGACTTAAACCAGGAGAGAAGGAGCAGGTACACCTCCACGGTCCATCTGGGAAACAGGTTTTGCATATGTAACTTCAGCCAGCACTGAACTGTGTGACCACAAAGAGTGAAAGGAATGACTGAGAAAATGAGTACAGTGGCCTCTTATTATTTGTCATAGCTGTGGCCCCTAAAATTGCTGTGAGCATTAAACTGGTGACCCCTGAACACCAGTTCCCAGTGTGGGAACAGGGCTATGTCTCTATGAGCTCGGGCCACATTGTCATCAACTGATCACTATGCCACCATATTTTATGTTTCTATTCAAACACATCCTATTTAATATACGGTATTGAGACATCCCGATTGATCTTGTCGCCCGCAGCCCTAAAACTGACACCTGAAGCTTAAGTCTCCATTTCCTCAAAGGCAAGTCACCATTCTTGCAGAGTGCACTGGACAGCACTTCAGCACTGCATGCGCGGGCCATTTTAGAGAGGGAAGTTGCCCGTTTAAAGAGGAAAACAAGGTATTAACTAGACTGCCAAAAGGTCACGTTCAGAGAGTATGAGACTGACACTGAAAGGCAGAAGGGTGTCTAGTTGGAACTCATCGGGGAATGTGTGTCCAAACAGCTGGATCTGTGTGCCATTTTCTGTCCACAAATGGAAAGTGTCCAGAGTATTAACTTGGAGATATAAATAAATTCTAGCAAGCAAGCAAATCTACAAATGCAGAATCCATGCTCAGTGATCACTGGCTGCATTCCATGAGATGTATCACTGCTTCAAACCAAATCAGTCACAAGCAAAGGGCAAGGGGCAAGCTAAGAACTAAGGGAACCTAACAGAAATGCAAAAGAACGTCTTCACGTGTGGGCAAGGCGTGTCTCCACTATAGTGCTGTAGGATTCTGGGGTACTGGGGGGAGCAATGCCTTAAAGACATGCCCAAGAGGACTCAGCGTTGCCAGAATAACCGAGCTTCAGTGTAGTAACAGCAAGGTGACAACACTAGTAAGAGAGAAGCTACACACAGTTATGACATATGCATGCCAAAGTCTATGTCTATTCCTTCCTTACATTTTCGTGTCAGGTTTTTGATTGTCTAATGCTCTCTTTAAACTGCAATTAATTCTGTTCATTGAAAGCTGAGAGGCCTGGTTGAAAAACTGAGGCAAGGGATCTACACCTCTGGAATCAGGTTTGAATCATATATCTAAGCCCTGAAGATGGGAGAGCCAGGCAGTTGCAATGGGGATGAGTTTGAAGATCGCTCTCTGGCTGCCATAAGGAAAGTGGACTTGTACGCACCGCACCCCTTGTCTGTGAATTCACAGTTCTGGTTGTTAAATTTATGCCCCTGCAGACACACACTTTCAAGTCCACTGAGGGAAGCTACAGGGATCTCTATCAGAGACAGGGAAGGGGTCATTTGGTGGATGGTGACATCTGAAAGATTTATTGCTTCTGTGTGTAGAAGTCTTCAGATTTTCTCATTCATTCTTTTATTGTTCTTTCTTTTTTTTTTTGTACCAGTAATTAAATTCACAACCTCGTGCTTACCAGTCTTACAACCCTGGGCCAAATCCCCAGCTCTCATTCATTTTTTAACATTTTGCTTTCTTGGATTATGAAGGCTACCTATTCTGGCCAAGTACAATACTGTGATTATCTGGCAATAGAGTCAGATTGTGTTTGGTGTATTTATTCACTTATAGATCTTTGCAACTGGGTGTTATATCAGTCGAGGTTCTCTGGAGAAACATGACCACTAACTACCCTCATAGATAGATAAGGATATGGATTATGGGCAGAGGGAGAGAGAGAAGAAAGGGACCCGTCATGAGTGTTGTCTCCTTGGCTCTGGAGTACAAGAAGTCCCATTTATGATAGAGCATAATGCCTGAAGGACTGGCCAGGGGGTGGACCCCAGCATCTGGAGCCCCAAGAATAAATCTTGCAGGCTCAGGCTCCTCACCAAGATGCAGAAGCTCTGCTGTACAGGACAGGAGAGCAGAGATGTTCCAGCTCATGGTCACACGGAAATGCTCCTCTTCCTCATTCTCTCCCACCTGACTCCCCACAGCCCGCAGGACCTCCCACAGTGGTGAGGTCAGATCCATGGACTCAGCCCGCTGCTCTGCCCCATGCGAATCCACCTATAGCACCCCTGAGACAAGGCTCTGGGGGCATCGCCTTGGTCAAGCAAGTTGGCAAATAAAATGAACCATCTCTGGCAGGTACCGTGAGCCAGACACCTTATTAAGCTCAAATACTGATGAGTGAAAACTAAAAAAAATCTGCTTTGGGGAGACACGGCCTCCAGTTCAGCATATGTGCCTGGGGGTGTGGTGCAGGCCATGGGTTTACTGATTATCTGCTTTAACGTTTCCTGTTCAGCAATGCCTTGCAGAGATTGCTGAATAAGAGTTACACCATGACTTGTTTTTATATTTAGCCTGTAACAGGGAGTGTATGTATCAGAATTATGCATGTACGTATGTAAATTCTATATTACACATGCATAAAATATTACATAGAATACATATTTAAACTATCATATAATCTATAACAAAGGCAGTGAGTATGAATTTGTCACTGTAACCCATACACTGATACTGAAGACCCTGCACTCATAGTAGAAGGTAAAACAGGCCAGTGAATATGGCTGCAATGGAAGAGTTTCCATTTCTAATGACAGAGAACAATGGGAAGGTACTTAAAATGCAGAAGTGTTTTGTTTACCTCTTTTTTTGTTGTTGAGTGTGAAATGACTATGAAAGTGTAGGAGGACATAATGGCTTTCCTTAAAAAATACACAGCTAAAAATATTTCCACCTCAAAGTGAAAAGGAAAGCTTTCTTGTTAGTTATCACATCCTGGTAAATGGATAAGAAAGGTGTGCTACTGATGGACTATGCAGAAAAAAAGTCAAACAAGCCGTAATTATTCTTTTAAAAATTACTCATAACTTTGTACTCCTAAAACAACTTTCATTTTCTAACAGGGTATGAGCAGATGCATTGTCAGTTTTTTAGAATAGGTTCAGACTCCTGACTTGTAAGCTAATTCATTGGTATTTAAGTGGTAATGGAGAGGGTTTTGTTTTCTTTTTTCTTTCTCTTTGCTTATTTTTTAAATTATTACATGCTGCTATTGTTTCTCTCTCCCTCTAGCTTCATTATTTATATCTTTATTGCTGCTTTTGTTGTTTTAACGGTATTTTTAAAAAGTAAATTTAAATGATTGCATTTTACTTATTAGGAAATATGCCCTTATATATTTTCCTTCATGAAATTCTGAAACAAACTTTTTTTTTTTTTTTGTACAGGGAATTGAACTCACAGTTTCACACTTGGCAGCCAGATGCTGCACATCCGGCCCCTTGAAACAAATTTCTGTGAAGAAAAGTATCACTTCAGACTTTTTATCTTCATTTGTTTCTGACACTGCACTCTCTATACGACTATAAAAGTATGTTCTACATTTGAAGGAGAGTTTTAAAATACCTTGTCACGGATCTTTTAAGCAATGTACTTTGGTAGATTGTTTTCCACTCTCATTTTTCATTTGTCTTACAAGATCCTGTAGATTTTATCCCACTCACAAAATGAATTCAAAAAAGATATTTGTCATTGTTTATTATATTTTTAAGCTTCTCGTACTCAATAATATATATATTTACTTTGTATATTAGAATAGTTTTGGTGCACATAATATATTTGGTACATATTTTATTTTTAGCATTTTTCAAATGTCATTTCATTGTGTTTTTCTGTCTGAACTGATATGTTGTGTCAGTGTGACTTTTCTTGGCCATCATTTAATATTTCTCACTAGAATATTTTAGGATTTTGTCCTGGTCTTTGATCTTTCAAAATTTCTTCTTAAATAATGCATCTAGAACTATTAAAAGAACAATACATTTCAATTAAGTGTTTTAAAAGAATATTAGCATCATGAAAAAAATAAATTGTACTCCAGAAATGTAAGATATTTCAATAAGAATAATCTTCTAAGATTACTCATAAGAAGAATAAAGGAGAATAACTATGTAATCACATTGATTATGAAACCATTTCATTTCATTGAAAATAAGCACCTAATACAAAAGCTTAGCAAACCAGGAACAGAAAAAGCTTAACTAACATTGTCAAAGAGGTCGACCAGAAACCCAGACAAGGGGCAAAAAGACTCAGTGCTGTCAGGTAGAATCAGAAGCTAGTGTCAGTATATCTACGTATTATCAATGCCTCTCCCTGTGCACAAAACACAGAAACCCCCTCAGGCACAATAAGGAGTTTTTGTCTCATAAAACTAGAAAATGTATAAACTAGGCATGGGTCTATAATATTACCTTGATTTAGTAACTTTTTGTTTTTTCTGTAATTCATTCAAGTTGATTCATTGCTTGGCTCATCCTTGGACTCTCTCTCTCTCTCTCTCTCTCTCTCTCTCTCTCTCTCTCTCTCTCTCTGTTTCTGGTCCTGGGGATTGAACTGAGGGCCTTCATCCTGAGCTGCACCCTGGGCCACTGTGCTTTTTATTTTGAGGCAGGTTGTCCTGAATCACTAATTTGTCTGGGCTGGGACTAAAGTGGAGCCCTTCAGTACCAGCTCAATATTTTTTTTTTTAAACAAGAAAATGGCCAGAATGTTTCACACATCTCACCCCCACAGCAGGGTGTTTAGAAAAGAGGTTGTCTCTTTCTGCTGATATTTAACAGAGAAGAAAATTTATTTCCAGACTTCTTTAAAAGATAATTGCTAGCCAGGGATTTAGCTGAGTGGCCTAAGAGCCTGCCTGGCAAGCACAAGGTTGTGATTTCAATCCCAGGCACACACACAAAAAATAGATAATTGCTGAGAGTTAGCTAAGAATTGCTTTGCACACTTAGTTATACCCTTAATTTTGCTTACTTGTTCTGAGTTATGGGCCCAAGTACTGTAGGAAATATGCTATTCTTCTAGACCAGTGACATTGAACTCTAAGCTGGGCTTTGTGTCAGTTTAGCTCAGGCAGATAGGATGCTTAGGGGCAATTCTGTGTAGCTGGTTTAAAAAGTAAGTCACCAAGAAAAAGATCAGTCAGTAGCTACTAACATGACCCCTGCATTTATTATTAACACAACTACTTAAGATACATAAGAAATCCTACACAGTCTGAAAAAACCATGAGAAAGAGAAATTAATATAAAGAAAACCAGCGATTCAGTGAATAAAAGCCTATTATTTTATATTATCTTGCAAGAAATAAAATAAAGCTAAATGTAAATCTAGACTATTTGATAAAGTCCATTGATAAAAGATCAACGCCTGGAAAATCACTTTCTTGTACAACACTGACTGTGATTTTAGCTATAATAATTTTAAAATTGCATTTAGATATTCAGAAATCATAAATTTATATTCCATGTGGATATAACTCTGATATACAATGTGCCTATACCTACTGGCTTAAAATTAAAAGTTTTGATTTATAAATATCTTAAATAGAAGTAAAAGCCATAACTCTAGGGGAAAACATTTGTGTAGAGTTTGTAGATTTTTAGAAACTTAACTCACTGGAAGGGTGGCTCTTGTGCACGCGAAGAACGGAGAAGGATTTACTCTTTTCTGTGGAAGCTGGACACGATACAGTCCAGTGTTTTCCAAGTACAACTGTAATTTAGAATCTTTAAAAACCATTGATGCCAAAGCTCATGCTGAACAATTATATCCCATTTCTGGGAGTAATCCTAGACCTCTGGGGCTTTTTGGGGATTGTAAACTCGTTTTTTAAAACCTCTACCACTGGCTCTACCTTAATGACAGGAAATTGCAAGAGAGAGAGAGGGAGAGAGAGAGAGAGACAGAGAGAAAATGAGAGTATCTAGAGTATTTGGAAATAATTGTTTAAATTGGAAGGCTGGAACAAGATTGATGAGCAAAGCATCTTAATTACTGAGAGACAAAATGTCAAAGAAGATGGCATTTAGCAAAAAGAACAGAATGTTTTGGAATCAAAACATCTTTGATTCTCATAAAAGTGTAAAATTGCTTTTAAAAAATTAAGTCAGTTTTAGGCTGCTTTGCTTTGAGCAATTCTAAAGAAGGGCACATTTCCTCAGCTAGAGTGGAAATTCAGCGCATAGATGGACTTAGAGAGGAGGAGTTGTCCTGAGAGGGTAACGAGGAGGGAGGAAAGTCAAGTTTGGGTTTGGAGCCAGAAATTTCAGTCAAAAAACAAACACACACACACACACA
>PVLA01001098.1:0-123735 GCA_004027455.1 Hydrochoerus hydrochaeris | reverse complement strand
ATTATGTCCGTGAATAGCCATATCAGGACAGCAGAGCAAGCACAAACAACCAACTTAATAATGTACCTCAAGCATCTAGAAAAAGAAGAGAAGGCTAAACCAAAAGCTGAAACAAAGGAGAAAATTACAAAAATCAGAACAGAAATTAACACATTGAACACACACACAAAAAAAAAATACAAAGACTCCATGAATTGAAGCATTGGTTCTTTGAAAGATGAAATAAAATCAACAAACCCTTATCCATCCTTTTTAAAAAAAGGAAAAAAGTCTCAAATCCATGCAACTAGAAATGAAAAGTGTGAAATCACAATGAACTCTTCAGAAATCCAGAAGATCAACAATACTTACTTTGAATCTTGTATTCTAGTAAGATGAAAAATGCAGAAGAAATGGACAGATTACTAGGTACATATGAATTATCAAAGCTGAATCAAGAGAATATCAAAATCCTAAATAAACCAACATCAATCAATGGAATTGAAGATGTAATTAAAAACCTACTAACAAAGAAAAGCCCAGGCCTTGACAGATTCACTGTTGAATTCTACAAGAAATTTAGAGAAGACCTAACACCACTACTCCTCAAATGCTTTAATGAAATTGAAAAGGAAGCAATACTACTAAATTCATTCCTGCAAGCAAGCATTACCCAGATACCAAAACCAGAGGACACAGCTAAGAAAGAGACGTACAGACAAATCTGCCTAATGAACATAGATGCAAAGACAGTAAGATACTGTCAAACAGAAAAAAGCAAATCATCAAGAAGATGACACACCATGACCAAGTGGGATTCATCCTAGGGATGCAGAAATGGTTCAACATATATAAATCAATCAATGTAATACCTCACATCAACAAGGCCAAGGACACAAATCATATGATCATCTCAATAGATGCAGAAAAAGCTTTTGATAAACTCCAGCACCCACTTATGATAAAACCCTTCAGAAAATTGGAATAGATGTTCTTTATCTCAATGTGATAAAAGCCATTTATGGCAAACCAACAGCCAATATCATTCTAAATGGACAAAAACTGAAAGTTTTTTCTTTAAAATCAAGACCATGACAAGGATGTCCACTGTCGTCACTCTTACTCAACATAGTCCTGGAAACTAGCCACAGCAATCAGACAAGAGAAAGAAAGGGAAAAAGGGAATAATGACAGGAAAGGAGGAAGTTAAATTATCATTATTTGCAGATAACACAATACTTTACATAGAAGACCCCAGAATCTCCACTAAAAACCTGCTAGATTTAATAAGCAATTTCAGTAGCAAAGCAAATTCAGTACTCAAAAATCAGTAGCCTTCCTGTACATAGGTAACAAATGCACTTAGAGAGAGATTAAAAAAATGACACCTTTCACAATAGCCCCCCCATGAAACACCTAAGAATCAACCTAATGAAGCATATAAAAGACCTCAACATTGAAAACTATATTACTCTGAAAAAGGAGATTGTAGAGAATATCAGAAAATGGAAAGACATCCCTTAGTCTTGAGTAAGAAGGACCAATACTGTGAAAATGGCCATATTTCCAAGACTGTACAACCCATCAAAATTTCAATAGCATATCTCACAGAATTAGAGAAAACAATCCTAAAATTCATGTGGAACTAGAAGAGACCTAGAATAGCAAAGGCCATTCTGGGCAACAAATGCAAGGCAGAGGGGGCATCGAAATCCCTGACTTGAAATTATACTATAAAGCTACCATGATAAAAACAGCATGGTACTGGCAAAACTACAGACCTGAAGATCAATGGAACAGATCAGAAGATGATGAAACAACTCCAGACACACTAAACCGTCTTATCTTTGACAAAGGTGCTAAACACATTCATTGGAAGTAAGATAAGATCTTTAATACATGGTGCTGAAAAATTGGCTCTTCACAAGCCAAAAACTAAAATTGGAGTCATATCTTTCACCATGCACTAAATTTGAAAGGCTCTAACTGTATGTATGTTTAAGTGTGTAAGATAGATAACCACATTACTAAGTTTTTGTTGGATCATTGAACAGAATATTTTTCACTCTCATTGTTTGATTGTTCACTTTCTATGTTTTAATTTTGTGACCTGAACAACTATTTCTAAGATGATGATATGTAATTTATCAACTACTGATTTCTTAATGTGAATTTTTTTTGAAATTCTGTATTATTTCTACCCTTTCTTCTGTTTTACTTTTTTCTTTAAATGCAAAAAAAGATCTAAATATTAAAACAGAAATATTAAATCTGCCAAAAGGTAGAATAGGTTAAAATCTTGAAGACATTGATGCAGGCAAAGACTTTATGAATAAAACCCTGATCTAGCAGGAACTATCACAAAGAATCAACAACTGGGATCTTATCTTATTAAAAAGCTTTTGCACAGGAAGAAAAACCAGCAAGAGAGTGAAGAGACAATTCACAATGTGGGGAAAATGTTTGCCAGCTGTTCTTCAGACAAAGGAACTATTGAGAACATATAAAGAACTCAAAAAATCAGACCTCTCAAATTTAAAGACACTATTCAAAAACAGTCATCTGAGATGAATACAAGCTTCTTAGGTGAAGAAATACAGACAGCATATAAATACTTGCAAAAAATGTTCGACATGACTAGTCACTTGAAAGAAACAAATTAAAACAATGCTGAGATTCAATCTCACTCCAGACAGTATGACTGTTATCAAGAAATCAAACAATAGCAAATGCTGGAGGGGTTGTGGGGAAAAAGGAAAACTTCCCCACTGTTGGTGGGAGTGTAGCCTGGTACAGCCACTGTGGAAATCAGGGTGGAGAATCCTCACAAAATAGGATTTGAGGTCCCATTCAAAGCAGTTATTCCCCGTCTAGGTATCTTCCCAAAGGAATTGACAGCATCACATCACAGCCGTAGATGTGCAGCACAATTTGTAACAGCCAGACCTTGAAAACAACCCAAATGCCTATCAACCAAAAAATGGTTTAAAAAGATATGGTCTTTTTATACAATAGAGCACTACTTAGCCATAAAGAAGGATAAACTGGAGACTTTTGTGTGTAGTTGGATGCAACTTGAGACCAGACTCATAAGTGAAATAAACCAGACACATATGGTGCAAAGATCATATTGTCTCACTAGTGCAAGAAACCAAAAGTATGCATAAGATCCAAAATGTATAATAGATATTCTAAAAAGGGGAAAAAAACTTCAAAAGGAAAGAGAAACTGGAATGGTAGAATGAGGAAAAGAAGGAAGGGAAAAGCAAAAATAATATATATATATATTCTTCTTCTTCTTCCTTTCTCTCTCTCTCTCTCTCTCTCTCTCTCTCTCTCTCTCTGTTACCAGGACTCAAAGTTAGAACTTCACATTTGCCAGTGAGGCAGTGTGCTGCTGATCTGTATCCCCACCCTACATTTTTTTTCTCTTTAAAACACATTTTTAAAAAATTGGCAAAGAAGGGAATACTAAGTAGGGCCAAGTCAGAGGTTTAAAGATACTATCATGTTGATACTAGTTGAGTGCTAGTATCCTGAGGTAATTTGTTTTATGGACATCTAACTGTGACTGTTGATTTGCTGAAATCAAGTTAAGATGCTTTGTGAGCTGTAAACTACAGTGTCTCATTCAAAGGCCTTGCTGAAATTATTAGAAGGCTGTTTCCACAATTCATGGGTCTTCATTAAAATATACTGAAATAAGGTGCAATGTGGAATTCTATTTAAACTGAGTATTTGCAAGTTACGTTTTAGTAGCAAAACACACTCAGATCAGCCTGAACAAGTTTGGCCTCTTAAACAGGTGATATTTAAATTATTCTGAAAATAATTTGTTGCATTAATTTTTCTTTTTGGTGATTGGTATTTTAGTAAATAAATACTTATTCAAAGCTACCACTTGTGATAAAATAGTTAGACCAAAAGAAGTTGTGCTAAGTAAAATAGGTCAGTTACAAAAGGGCAAATACAACAGCAATATATCAATCAAGTTGGAAAAATTACTTTTGAATTATTGACTTTAACTGTTCTCATTAGGAATTCACTTGAGTGCAAGAAGATAAAAAAGAAAGATTTGCAATATATTATTGTTCTTTTATGTTGAAAATGCAATCTAATCTTTTGAAATTGGTTGACAATTGTTCTTAGAAACTTATTTTACTGAACGACCCTAAAATATCCAAAAAGTATATATTAGAATCCTTTTTAGAACTGAAGGTGGCCAGTTTCTCCACTTCCTAACAATGCAGATTGACGACTAGGAACTTTTTACATGTAAAACATTAAATCGAATTTCCAAGAAATTTCATGTATTTGTACCTGGTTGTTAACTGGGGTCATGCGATTGTCCTACCAGATGCTTCAGTGCTTTTGTCTTATGAGGGTCTTTTAAACATACATTTATTCATGCATGAAAGTGTTTCCATAAATGATGAGCTGCGTGGAGGAAAATGTCCCTAAGATCAGAAAGAAGCTGAAAATTTCCTCCTGTTTAGTGTCCTTGAACCATTTTAATGTCACACTGTGATGGTGTTATGGCTTGTGTTCCCCTAGTGACTCACACAGCCATAGGTGGGTTTTTTTTGCAGAGGTGGTTGGCTCTGAGTATGTGATGCTTGGATTGAGAATGTGTGATTACTAATTCAGTCTAACTGGTTAGCACCTACTGTGAGTCTGTTAGCCTGGATAGAATATAAATGGGGCAAAAAAAAAATTGCTAAGGTTGCTTAGACTTGCTACTTGGCACTTCCTCACCTACCTGCTTACCATGGACTGTTTCTCCTCTGCAATGCCCCTCTGCTATGCCACTCTGCCTGGGAGCCAGGCAAATATGGCCTGAAACCTCTACAAAGTGTGACTCAAATTAATCTTTCCTCCTTTAACTTTAGGTCTCAGGTATTCTGTACTAGAAGAAAGACAGTAACCATGACAGATGAATCACTCATGGGTTTGTAGAGATGGTGGTCTAAAATCTGTCATACTGCTGTTATACACTGGGGTACCACACAGAATTAGACATGGTACACACTGACAGTGATAATAACTGATTAGGTCACTGGATTACGTATTCGCTACACTGAATTTCATCATTATTTTAGACAGTACTCTTTTTTTAAAATGTTTTATTTTATTTAAAGAAAGAAAAGAAAATAGAAAAATGAGAAAAAAGTAGAATACAGAATTCAAAAAAATTAACATCACAAAATCAGTAGTTGATACATTATATATTGTCATCTTAACAATAGTTGTTGAAGTTACAAAATCAAAGCATAAAAAGTGGCTAGACACTCAAACATTGACAGTGAAAATTCTTCTGTTCAATGATCTAACAGAAATTTAGTAATATGGTCATATATCTTACAAACTATACATATCGTTATACCTGTAGAGCACTTAGCTTCCCTTTCACTTTTACAATATCTATTATATCTACTATACTTCTTGGATACCATTATTCTGTTCTTATTATTTTTTACACTATAGAGACAATGTGATATTTACTAATATGAGTCTTGTTTATTTCACTAATGATGATATTCTCAAGTTACCTCCATTTACCTATAAAGGCCTCAAGATCATCTTTTTATAGCTGAATAGTATTCCATTGCATAAAAATACCAGATTTTTTTCACCCACTCTGTGGTTGATGGGCATTTTGGTTGTTTCCAAGATTTAGCTATCACAAATTGTGCCGCCATGTTCACATGGGTGCACATATATGACTGTGACATGACCTTTTCAATTTTTCTTGGAAAATACCAAGAAGGGGAATAGCTGGACTGAATGGAACTTCCAATCCTAGTTTTTTTGAGGAATCTCCACACTGACCTCCACAGTGGTTGTACCAGTCTGCTCTCCCACCAACAGTGGAGCAGTGTTCTTTTTTCCTGCATCCTCGTCAACATTTGCTATCAGTTATTTTCTTGATGGCAGCTGTTCTTTCCTGGGTGAGATGAAATATCAATACTGTTTTAATTAGCATTTCTCGAATGACCAATGATGGTGAACATTTCTTCATGTATTTATTTGGCATTTGTATATCTTCATCTGAGAACTGTATGTTCATCTCCGATGCCCATTTTTGGAGAGGATCTTTGAATTTGGGGGACTTGATGCTTTTCAGTTCTTTATATGTTCTGGATATAAGTCCTTTGTCTGAGGGATTGTTGGCTAAAATTCTTTCTCATTCTGTGGGTTTTCTTTTCATTTTGTTGGTGATTTCTTTTGAAGTGCAAAAACTTTTTAGTAATATGAGATTCTAGTTGTTCATTCTTTGATGTATTTCCCACACAGTTTGCATTGTATTCATGAATTCTTTTCCTACCCCGTGTCCCCAGTATTTTTACCTACCTTGTCTTCCAGTAGATTTAGTGTCTCTTTTTTAATATTTAGATCCTTGATCCATTTAGACTTTAGTTTAGTGTGTGGTGATAGGCATGGGTCTATTTTCAGTGTTTGGCATGTGGAAAGCCAATTTTTCCAACACCATTTATTAAAGAGGTTATCTTTTTCCAGTGAACATGTTTGGCCCTTTTGTCCAATATAAGGTGGTTGAGTGTCTTTGTAGTAGTGTTTGCATCTTCTAAGTTGTTCCATTGATTCTCAGGTCTATTTCTTCGTCAGTACCATGCTAATTTTATTACTGTGGCTTTGTAGTATAGTTTCAAGTCAGGAATTGAGATGCCTTTTGTCTTGCCTTTGTTGTCCAGAATTGCCTTTGCTATTCTAGGTTTCTTCTGTTTCCAAATGAATTTTAGGAATATTTTTTCTAGATCTGAAAGGTATGTTAATGGTATTTTGATTGTGATTGCATTGAATCTGCATAATAGTTTCGGGAGTATGGCCATTTTCACAATGTCGGTTCTTCCTAACCAAGAGCAAGGAATATCCTTACATTTTCTAATATCCTCTTCAATCTCCTTTTTTAGAGTAGTATAATTTTCAGCATATAGGTCTTTTACCTTCTTGGTTAGGTTGATTCCTAGGTATTTCATTATTTTACATGCTATTGTGAAAGGTGATATTTCCATAATTTCTCTCTTGTTGAGTTTTTTGTTTGTGTACAGGAATGCTACTGATTTTTGAGTGTTGACTTTGTATCCAGATATGCTGCTGAATTTGTTTATTACCTGAACAGTCTTTTAATGGAGTTTTTGGGGTCTTCTATTTAGAGTTTCATGTCATCTGCAAATAATGATAATTTAACTTCTTCTTTTCCTATTTTTATACCTTTTATTTCTCCCACTTGTCTGATTGCTCTGGCTAATATTTCCAAAACTATATTGAATAGAAGTGGTGATAGTGAACATCCTTGTCTTGTTCCTGATTTTAGAGTGAAGGCTTTTAGTTTTTGTCCATTTAGTATAATGTTGGCTGTTGGTTTGTCATAGATGACCTTTATGACACTGAGGTACATACTGTCTATTCCTAATTTCTGTAGGGTTTTTATCATGAAAAGGTGTTGGACTTTATTGAAAGCTTTTTCTGCATCTTTTGAGACTATCATATGATTTTTATTTTTTGCTCTGTTGATGTGGTGTGTTACATTTATTGATCTGCATATGCTGAAGCATCCCTGCATTCCTGAAATAAATCCCACTTGATTGTAGTGTATAATCTTCTTGATGATTTGCCAATGTTTTATTTAGAATTTTTGCATCAATGTTCATTAGTAAGATTGGTCTATAGTTCTCCTTTTAGTTGGGTCTCTCTCTGGTTTTGGTATCAGAGTGATACTTACCTCCAAGAACGAGTTATGGAGGACTGCTTCTCTTTCAATTTCATTGAAGAGTTTAAGGAGTATTGGCATTGAATCTCTAAATTTCTTGTAGAATTCAGCTGTGACTCCATCAGGACTTTTCTTCTTGGTAAGCTTTTAATCATGTTTTTTATTTCAGTAGCTGATATTTTGTTATTCAAAATTGCTATATTTTCTTGGTTGAGCTTTGGTAATTCATACATTCCTAGAAATCTGTCTATTTCCTCTGTTTTCCATCCTACGTGCGTAGACATTTTCAAAGTAGGTGTTCATGATCTTTTGAATTTCCATGGGATCTGTAGTAAATTCCTTCTTTTCAGTTCTTATTGCATGTATTTGAGTTTTTTCTTTCTTTTTCTTGATAAGGTTGGCCAGGGGTTTATCAATTTTATTCTCTCAAAAAAAACAACTCTTTGATTCATTAATTCTTTGTATTGTTGTTTAGTTTCCTTTGCATTAATTTCTGCTCTAATCTTTACAATTTCCTCTTTTCTATGAGCTTTGGGTTTGACTTAATCTTCCTTTTCTAGAAGCTTGAGATGTAGCATTAGGTTATTTATTTGCATTCTTTCCATTTTCTTGATGTGACTATTTATTGCAATATTGTTCCCTCTTAAGACTGCTTTCATTGCATCCCATAGGTTATGATATGTTGTATCTGCATTTTTGTTGTATTGTAGGTATTGTTTTATTTCTTCTTTAAATTCATCTGTAACCCAGAAGGTTGTGATTTAATTTCCATGTATTTATGCAGGTTTTGCAGGGGTTTTTGCCATTGAGTTCCAACTTTAGTGCACTATGATCAAATACTATGCATGGGATAATTTCACTCCCTTTGCATTTAGTTAAGAATGCTTTATGGGTTAATATATGGTCTATTCTGGAGAATGTTCCATGTGCAGCTAAGAAGAATGTATATTCTGAAGTGGTTAAGAGGAACATTCTGTAAACATCCACTAGGTCCATTCGCTCACAGGTGTGATTCAGCTCTGATATTTCTTGCTGGCTTTTTGTCTAGTTGATCTATCTCTTTGTGACAGTGAGGTGTTCAGGTCACCTCTTACAACTGTGTTCTTGTTTATTAGGTTTTTCATGTCCATTAGTATTTGTCTTATATAGTTTGGTGTTCCTGTGTTTGGCGCATATATACTTATAATTGTTAGTTCTTCCTCTTGTAGTTTTCCACTTACAAGTATGTAGTGGCCTTCTTTATCTCTTTTAATCCTTTTAGGTTTGAAGTTCACTTTGTCTGCAAACAGAATAGCTACCCCTGCTTTTTTTCTGGGTTCCTGCTGCATGGAATACTGTTTTCCATCCTATGACTTTTAATCTATGAATTTATTTTGAGTCAGATGTGTTTCTTGTATACAACATATTGTGGGATCCTGTTTTTGATCCATTCTGTCAACTTCTTTCTATTGACAGGTGAACTGAGCCCATTTACATTTACGGATATCACTGATATACACTGGCTTGACTTTGCCATGTTGTGTTCCTATTGTTGGTTTCCTGCTTTTCACCCTTGTTTAATTTCTTGTCCAGCCTGGTGGTTTTTTCTGTTGTTGTTCTGGAGATTGTGGTTGTGTTTATCTCTATCTAGCATGTCTTTCAGTACGCTTTCTAGGGTTTGGTGGATATGAATTTCTTTAGTTGTTCTTTGTCATGGAAGTATCTTGTTTCCCCATTAAATTTAAAGACAGTTTTGCTGGGTTCATCAGTCTGGGTTGAAAGTTGTTTTCTTTTAGGGCTTGTAATACCTCTCTCCAAGCTCATTTTAACTTGAAGGTTTGTGCTGAAAAGTCTGCCATGATTTCAATAGGCTTTCGTTGATAGGTGAGTTGTGTCTTTTCTCTAACCACTTTTAGTATTCTGTTTTTATTCTATATGTCTGGGATCTTAATTATTATATGTCTGGATGTAGATTTATGTTGGTTGTGACTGTTTGGCATTCTGTATTCCTCACTTATTTGTATATCAGATTTTTTTCCCCATGTGTGGCAAATTTTCTGCTATTACTTCTGTGAATAGTTTAGTTATATCATTTACATTGACTCCTGCATCTTCACTGATGCCTATTGGTCTTATATTGTTTCTCTTAGCATCATCTTGAAGCTGCTGGATTGTCACTTCATGTTGCTTTGTTGTTTTATAAGTTCTATCCTTTCATGATCGCTATCTGAGATCCTGTCCTCAAGGTCTGCAATTCTATCCTCAGCTTCATTTAAATGGTTTTTCCAGCTTTCAATACAATTTTTTGTTCCTTGGATTCCTCTTTGAATTTATTTCATGGATTCTTCTTGTTTTCTGCATTGTTCATTCAAAGTTTCAATCAATTTCCCATGCTCCTATATTTTTTAATCTATTTATTCTCTAGCTATCTTGAGCAACACATTTACTAAGGTTGTTGTTTCTGTCTTTACATAAGACATTATTTCCAATTTGATTTCCTCTATAGACTCATGGATTTTTCTCTTTACTTCATTTGCTATCTTTTCAGAGATGTCTAGTGTATGACTTTTAAAGTCTTCTATTTCAATGTCACCTTTAATTGCTCCTGATGGACTAGATGTTTGAGATTGCATTTTGCCTTTTTGTTTTGTCATTTTCACCTTTTGGGTAAATATTTGGTCTTTTAATCCCAACAGTCTCAACTGTCCATAGTGTGAGTTTTAGGGTCCTACTGTGTGGTTGATGTTTGTCCAGTTTCTGGGTATGACAATGAAGAGGAGATTCAGTCACCTGAATTTCTCCTCCAGGGCCTGTTAGGTGAGTCCTATATTCTTTCTGGACTAACTAGCCTAGGAGTATTGATGTAGGTCAGCTGTTAATTCCTGCTTTTGCTATGTCTTCAGGTTGTTGCAGGTCACCAGATCTCCCTGTCTATAATGTTTGTGTCAGCTGAGGCCCTATTGTGTCACTGGGGTCTCATAGCTCTTTTAATTTTCTACAAGTTAAGGGGGAGCTTATTGGCACACTCCTCAATCTGTCTGATGTTCTCTGTGTGGAGGAGGGGATTAACCACTCTCTTGCCAGTTTTGCCAAGGTCTTACAGTTGGAGGGAGTTTCACTTCCACTCCTATTTACACATGGCAGACCTCTATTTTAGTGGTAAACTCACCACAGTGACTGGAGCCTGCTGAGGTCTTCTGTTTGGGTGAGGAGTTCCTTAGTCTTCCATCCAGCCAGCACAGTAATCCACTGTAGTCCAAGGTTCTGGGAAAGGGGTTGCATCCAAAGATCAACTGTAGTACTAAGTCCAGGAGATGGGTGGGTTCCCCAAGGGTAGGACCTGCAGTGGCAGTCCAAGGCAACCTAGGCATGTCGTGGGCATCCCAGGTGATATGGCTGAGGGGCAGGTCCAGTGGTGGCAGTCCTAGGTGGCTCAGTCATGCCCGGCATGTCCCAGTCGTTCTTGGCCAAGGGGCGGGCCCACGGCAGCAGTCCGAAGACTATGACTGCATTTTATTAGGCTAAATGTATTTGAAATAATTTTCTTCTGAGACTGTAAGAAAAAGATTACTTACATATTTATGTGGTGGTTAATATAAATGTGGTTAAGTAATTCTTTGGTGGCGTTTATTGTGTTTAGCAAACACTGTGCTTCTTTTTTAGGACAGTGGTAGAGAGTCTATAATGGTAGAGGTTTTCAAGTTCTTGGAGGGTTCAATCCATACTCAGCTGGTTCCAAGGCAAGGTGGCATTTCAGGGTGCAACCAGGTAAGAGAGAGAGAGAGAGACACACACCCAGACAGTACTCTTTTTAAAGGGAAAAGTTGCCTATGAGATGGGGTGCTGTCTTACACTGCCTGCCACCCCAGCTATCTCAGGTTTACTGTGCTGACTACATCGAGAGGGACTGAAATTCAGAGTCTAGATCTATGTCATTCTATACTCTAATGTATACACAACAATGAAGTCACCTAAAAATACATTTTTCAGAACCAGACTATGTTCCCAGAGTTAACCACTGCATGACTGAAGTCAGAGCCCCACCAGATTTGATGGAGAAATACAGCAAATATTTAAAATTTTAAAAGTCATTATAGTAAAAGACACATTCCCATGAATCCCCCTCGGATGCTCCCCTGCACTTTGAACATTTATCCCACTATGCTTGCCAGTTTCTGAAGCCCTTCTGGCTGTCCTCTTTCCTGAGCGTCTTTAGTGCTGTCTTGGCTGCCCGAATGCCTTTAGTTGATTCAGCATGTTTACTTTTATGGTCATTTTGACTTTGGAGGAGAGTCAGAAATGCATGGTTCCAGGCATAGTGAGTCATGTGGATAAAGACACACATTTACAGTACATAATGACTCTCTCTCTCTCTCTCTCTCTCTCTCTCTCTCTCTCTCTCTCTCTCTCATCCTTCTAGTCACATTGAGCCATGCAGATTTCCTCTACCACACCCCTCCACCATGTCACTTCTGCTTTGGAGCCAACTGATCACAGACTGAAACTTTTGAATCCCTGCACCAAAATAAATATTTTCTCCTTGAAATTGTGTATGTCTGGTATTTGGTGCAACTAATGAAAACTAACACAGATTTTAATCCAAACTGACTAGTGTCCTTATAAAAAGGGAGGTTTAGGCACAGAAACTCATGATAGGTGCAGAGAGAGACCTGTGTGAGGACCTACCGCAGGGAGACAGCTGTATAATAGAAGGGCGCAGTCCAGGCCACAGTGCAGGAGAAGGCCAAAGAGACAGGGATATCTCACCCTAGCCCTGCCAGGCACTGTCAGAGACTGCCCAGCCCTGTTAAATCCTTGCTGTTTGTCTTCTGGATGTCACATCCATGAGACAATACATTTCTGTCATTTTCAAACTATGTATTTTATGATATCTATATATGATATTCCTGAAAACCTAAACACAAAGAATGGAATGGAACCAAGCTTTGAATAATTTCTAGTCCCTTTTCCTTATAACATATACAAAACCCCAAACAACCAAATCAATCCAAAAATGTTTATGTTCATTATTCAGATATTTATAGTTAGCTTTTCAGATACATAAAAAATAACATTTTCTTTTCCTAACAACAACGTAAGGGAAGTCCAAATCCAAACAAATTTAACTTCCGTGCTAATTATTGGGTTTGCATTAATAGTAAAGGGAAGGGAAGTGATATTTTTTCAGCACCCTGAGTTGAATTAGACAATGGACTCACCTCACTAGAGGGCTGGACAGCACCGAAAGAGTAACATGCCTATCTTACTGATAAGAAGCGCTAGTCTACTACCGAGTGGAAGGTGCAGGGTTAGTCTTTGGACACTGCTTCCGTTCTATATTCTATTATCCAGACAGGTCTAGCTCAAGTTCAGATCTTTCAATTCTACTAACACTTTTGTTTCCTGATTCAAATTTAGTACAAAGCAAAAACTCAAGCTGGGCCTGTCTCAGCTGTCCTTGGGTTCTGTCATACAGAGTTTTCATCACCTGCATTTTGAATCCAGCAGCAGAGGAACAGAAGCGAAAGAAGGAAAAGGAACCCAGTGGAAGGAATATTGCAGCGGGAAAAGACTGGGGCGTAAGTGGAGGAGACCAGAGCGGGGCAGCCCTAAGTCCTTCCTTCCAGCTGCTGAGCCGGAGAAAGCTGCTTACACCATCCTGCTCCGGAGGACGCAGAGAGGGAAAAGCACAAGCATGTGAACCATGTGTTCAAAGATCAGCTTGCAAACTTCTGGCTCCAGGACCAGGTCAGCGGCAGCCCCACCCTGCAGGAACAGAGGAGGTGGCGGTGGACCTTACCTGGTGCATGGCCTAGTGGCCAGTGTCCACCATAATCGGGTGCTATCCTTTGGATCTAAAATGTCTCCCAACATCTGCTGTGTTTGGGGCCTGGGCTTCTGAACTGAGTGGATCCCAGAGTGTTGTCCTCATCAGTGGACGCATCCAGGTTGAGTCCACAGTTTAACGTGCTGTTAGGAAGCACAGCTTGGTCCAAGGGATGGCTCATTGGCTCTCTGGCCTGGAAGTGTTCCCTCCCCTCTGCTTCCAGATGCCACGGGTGACCACCTCTTCTCCTCCAAGAATCAACCAAGCCATTTCTATCTTGAAGCCAGGCAACCTGCAGAACCATAAGCCAAATAAATGGTTCCTCTCCTCCTTTATGTTGTGGGTGCTGGCTATTTTGCTCCAAGGACAGGAAAGAGGCATGGTAAATTTTATTTAAAGCTGTGGATGCCATGCTCTTGCGGTCTTCCTGATATTCCAGAGGCAACTTTGCTTGGAGTGATCACTAATTCTTCAACTTTGAGAGACACATTCAGTAACCTACCACAAGAGGAAAACTGTTCCATCAGTTTTACTTCTAGATCCTGGGGGTCAAGGGGAACTAGCAGCATGTGCAGGGTGTAGGTCACATTAATTCTGTGCACCAATCCTGGGATGGGTCCTTTAAAAGAAGCATATAGGAAATGGCGAACCCAGGCCACCTGGTAGGAGAGACACCAAGACACCTCTGAGCTCTCCTTTGTGGGCACTGGCTGGAGCTGTGTCGGTGTGGTGCTCTGCTTTGAAAGCCACAGCTGGAGATTTGTGATGTTTACCCTGTGTGTGCCTGTGTGTGTGTGTGTGTGTGCATGTGTGTGTGTGTGTGTGCATGTGTGTGTGTGTGTATACGTGTGTATGTGCCTGTGTGCGCATCTTCCCTTATATTTCATCCCTGCCATTTCTATCTTGAGCCAGGTTTTGATTCCTTTGAGATTTCTGAATACTAACAAAATGAATGGAAAAAGTAATTTCCAGAAGTTTAGAGGAAGACTTGTAAATCACGGATTCCATATTTTATTATCTGTCATCTTGGTTTCCATTTTTCTTCAGGATAAATCCTCAAAGAAGTCAGCCCATCTTCATATCTTTATTTCATGATCTCTGTAGTATTTGGTGCCATAAAAATAATTTTGAAGAAGTAGCAGATGGAAGCGTAACTGCATACTAAATCTTTGTGTACTGTCCGCAGAATTTACATTCATCCTCCCTGCAATCCGAGTCCTTGTCAGGACTTGCAAAGTCTACTGTTCACTGCGAGTCTGCTTAGGTAGAAAACATGACATATATTGTATTTAACACTTTAAAAATGGTCTGGGACATATTAACCACGATAGTGTACTGGTAAGCAAAGGACAGTGGCATGGTATTCAGGGTCCTCCAGCACACATTCAGGAACCAAGGCGATGGAAGCCAAACCCAGGTAGGGGGCATGGGGCCGTTCACTCTTGCTGTGTGCCTGGCAGTTTCCTGTATTTTATATTTGTACAGAAAAAACAACAGTACATACCTCCCACTACTACAATGATAAGAGACCAGTTCTTGAAAATTACATTCTGCTGTTCTCTTTTACATGGAGTGCATTTAACAAAAGCAGACAGTACTACTGTTATGTTTGGTATTATTATCAGTGGTATCACTGATGTAAAATAATAAAAAAAATTCACTCGGATACTGACATCTGGAAGTACACCGCTGCTATATGTTTTAGTACAGAATCTATTTTTATAATTTTCTATGAACTAATTTTCTTCAAACTTACACAATCAAGTGAGGCAAAATGAAATTCTATGTTAATTAGGAAACATTAAAATTGAATGTAGATTATACGTGTTTTCTGGGAAAGGAGAGCATAAATTTGTGCTGGTAAATAATGGCCTAGGCAAGCTTCCCTGCAGAGGGTGTCTCCATACAAAGGCCTAGTGAGCAGCGCTCCAAAGGCGTCTGAACTGGGGACCTGTCTGTCCCTTCACACGCCATGTGTCGTCTCTATAACTATTGATACTTCACTGATACATAGAATGATTGTATTTCTGCATTTACTGCAAATAAGTGCTGCATAACAAGCAGACTAGCAGCATTCCCTTAAAGGGTGAAGACTGCTTGGGTGTCCAAGTGACTTCTGCCCCAGAGTTCATGCACTGGATCATTAGCCCTTAGTGTGGCAATGTTAGGAGTTGAAGCCTAGTCAGACTTTACTGGGGGCACTGCTCCTGGGAAACATTAATGTAATTCTTAGGGTATCCCATTTAGTTCCTAGAAGAGTTAGTTATGAAAAAACAAGACTGGCCCCTCCTCACTTTCTCTAGCTTCCTGCATGACTCATGATAGCTTACACCCACACGGACAGCCCCCACCATAGTCCCATCTGCCTGGAGGTCCTTTCTAGAAGGTCCTTACTGGGCCTTTCAGCTACCAAAGCTGGGAACTCAGTGGGCCTTTTGTACATGACCTAGTCTGAGTTATTTAATTATTTCAATGGAAAACTAAGACAAGAACTTCAGTCCAGTATAAAATGCAACTTACTAATTCAAGATGTCTCATGAACAGATCAATACAAAACCAAACAATGAAGATGGCATGCGTATAATCCTTCTAGTTCATTTCAGCAACTCCTTGTCTCCTACTGTGGAGAAAATCAATACACAAGTAATTGGAAAAGAAGTGATCTCTACATGACTATATAAGCACTAAAAATTCATGGTATTATCTTCTGTCAAATAGGAAAGAACGAGCTAAACCTCATCCAATCCAAAGTTAGGTCAATATATTGCATGGATTGTATTCCCAGTTCTTCGTCGCATCCTTCCCCAATTACCAGAGCTGTCTAGGGAAAATATCATGAGGTCATTTGGAAAAAGTTCTCAAAAGTGAATTAAAATTTAGAATGGGTGCCATCGCTTGCTGGGCATTGCTGAAGAATAAGCTGAGCTTCCCTGAGAAAAGGAAGCTCCGCTGGGTGTGAACGTACAACAAAGGGAGCAATGAAACTCGTCCTCTAGGGATAGTATTTAGTACATATGTTGAAGGGCAAATAAAAACAAAATGTGGCATTTGTGTCTAATAAGTCTGTGTACCATAAAGTAAGAAAAAAAAATAATGAAAAAGGAAGTCTATTTTCCTCGCGCCCCCTCCGGGGAACCCTCCGTTTGTCAGATGTAGAGGCCCACTTTCCAGCTGCCTTAGGTTTCCGAGCTGCGAACATCTTCTCTTAGTTGCAATGGTCGTTCCCGTTTCAAACTTCTGAATACACCTATTTCATTCCACAGGGAAGAAATAGAAAGTGAAGTCACACATCACTTTTCTTTTCCCCATGGAGCATTTTCATAGTAGAACACGTTACTTTGCTTAATTTGCTATAGATTAAAAACAATCTGCCATTTATTACTCATAGTAACACAATTTAGAAGGTAGTCAAAATTGTTGAATTGGTCAAACCATTCACGAAATCATTTCCACTTTTCAGCTTTAATGCATTAAGTATTTCTACATTTAAAAGTTTTAAATGTTAAATGTTTAAAGAGTTAACCCTTCTTACATTTGAAAAAAATTAAGTGACAATAATATTAGCTTCCAACTATGTAAGCAAATAAGAAAATAATCAAGTGTTACAACTGCCAATAATTTTGAACATTGTGGAGGTAGAATGACATCAAGATTGGGTGTTTGCATCTGTGACTAATTTGTTTCATTTGCTGTGATTAAACTCCCATCTTGTCATCTATTCCCACTTGTGACCTCTAACTTTGTTCTTGCAATGACCATTGACTGCAGCAAAATTTTAATTCACCATCCTATGACTACGCTCTGTTGATCATGGAGGGAATTATTTATGAGAACAAGAAGAATGAAAAGTTACCATTTGTATTACTGAAACCATTTTGAAAGTCAGATGCCTGGCCATCTTCATGATGGACAACACATTATTGGCATTATTATATGTAATTTAGATTCACAGCCTTTAGAATGTATTTAAAAAGTACAAAATATTAGTAGGCATCATCGGCTTTTATCTTTCAGCTTCTAACTATCCATTGTAATAAGAGTAATAAAAATCTATTACTGCTCAGAAGCTGAAGTCTGTGATGTATAAAATTAATTATCATTATGCTGTATACAAGCTTTGCCCTGATCCTTTATATTAACCTTCGGGTTTCTCACAGGTGACTCTGTGGTGATTTGTCTTAAACCAGTGGTCACTCAGGCTGAGGAGGATGCTCGATTGCTGTAGGCAATGGTAATTTGTTGGAACAGAAATGAAAGATGTAATAGAGCGTTCATCCCACAGTCAATGCTTTCCAGATGAAAGAAAGTCTTCTTGATCTAGATAAAGGACTCAGGATTCTGAAGGTGAAGCAGGATGCATATGGGGAAGACACCAATGTCCTTGCGTTAAAGGCTAGCATCAACTTGTCATCATACCAGCTGGATGTGAATTGGACACTTGACAGTGTGTCTAGCTGATTTGCAAAACCAGGTGTCAACTTTGTTGTTCTCCATCTTTTTAGAGTTTTGTGAGTTCTTATGATGTTCTGGATACAGCATGTCCTTCAGGGATTTCAGAGTTAGGTTAATCTAAAAATATTGACAGAATTTTGAGCTCTCCAGTGGGAAATATTCTATTATAAGGAAGTAACATCTTTGTTCTTAATCATACAATTTATATCCCCATAAACCAGAAAATCTATGAAATATAATGCATGCAACAGCTATAAAGACAGGAGAGATTTGAGCAAGGAAGCAGCTGGGTCTGCTGTATGCACGGCCTCAGGCTAGGGTCCTCTTTGAGCTTTGAGGTGCATAGCCAGTCCCTCTCAGGACCACTGGCATCCTCTCTGGTGCTGGAGAACAGGGCTCTGGTGTACTGCTCTTAACATCTTTTAAGTATGGGGAGGAGTCAGTTTCACTGCAAGCCTCGAAAATACTCATTTGAACAGAACTATATGAAAGTCTGAATCCTCATCTCTAAAAGCTTCTAAGATGAAAGAAAAGCAATGTGAACCTTTAATTATACATGAGGGAATTTTGTTCAATATGAAGATTTATTGGGCCCTAATCTATTTTGAAAGAAAAAGAACAAACTTTGGATACTTTTCAAGAACTAAAATGTTCCGTTTCCCTCATTTATTTTTTCTCTCACTCTAGCACACACCATATTTTGCATTATTAGTACTGCATTTTATATATAACCTATAATCCAATCTCACACAATTACAAAAGTTGTGGCAGGTTCTATGGTTATCCTCAAAGATATCCAGAGTCTAGTTTCTGTACTTGTGATTGTTACTTTATATGACAACAGAAACCTTGAAGTTATGCCAAAAATGAGGACTTTTGCGATGGAGAGTGTCCTGAATTATCCAGGTAGGCTAGCTTGACTACTGGCTTTAGTTTGATATCCACCAATATGAACTTTTCATAGAACACTGCCATATGGCAAGAAGAGAGAATGCAGATATTTCTCCCCTCTTCTTCCCTCCACTTCTCTCCTCTTTGCATCCACCCCAGGGGTACAGCAAATCTTTCTGGTCTTGTCCCATCTCTTGTTTATTTTCAACTGGCTCCAAATTGACCTACCGTGGATCAGTGCTCCCTCCAGTGACCATTACTTTGGGTTCCTATAACACCATTTTGTCTCCTGTCCCTCCCTTGGTTTGGTCTCTGTTAATAGTGCTAAAGTCTGTGTGGGTTTATCCTCTCAGAGCAGGGTCTTCTCTTCTCAGCTATATCTTTAGCTCCTGTGTCTGGTTGAGCCCTGAGAGAGACTGTGTGGGGAGAAGCAATACGGCCTCTCCCCTTCACTGAGCATCTGTGCTGAAACACACTGCCCTCCACTGCTGCCTCTCTTCTTAAAGCCATTGCTATCTTGTATGAATGGATTCATGCTATTCTGTTCATTGGCAGTAGTACTTACCAGTCAGTGTTCAAAAGCCTTTGCTTTATAACTGTTATCAATGTGATGTGATTCTTTTTTACCACTATTATAATGGGCTACATTGGTTATGGAGTTCTTCCAGACATCTGGAAAATACTCTAATCTTACAAGTGGCTCTTTATTAGTACATATGATGATACCTCATCTCTAAAACAGATAGCAGAATGACCAACCACGTAAAAGGTGGAGACTATGCGACTTAATAATTTAGAAATAAAATTTTACTTTATTATTGTGTATATAACAATAAAAACTAAACCATAAACCAAGAAGAAAATATTTGCAAACCATATGTCTTGTAAAGCAACTGTAACAATAAGAAAACAAACAACTCAATCAAAAAATATGAGCTCACACCTCACCAAAAAAGATAAATGAATCACAAATAGAAATATGAAAATATGCTCAAATTTACTTATAATTAGGGAAATGCAAATTAAACTGATAATGGGAAATCATGTCACACCTATCAGAATGATTTAGATCCTTACAGACCTGACAAAAATCAATTTCTGGGGGATAAGAGGGCATCAGAAACACAGGATACAAAAGAAAATGCAAAATTGGTCAGGGAGCTGGGAAGAGAGTCTAGTGGTTTCCTACAAAGGTCAACAAAGTGTTAATATATAATTCAGCAAGGGCTCTCCGAGGTATAAGCACAATGGATTTAAAAATTTATCTCCACATGAAAACCTGCATGTTGTTACAGCAACTTTATTCATAACATTCATCTTAGGAAATTGATACTGTGAAAGAAATTTAGACTCCATCTTATAGTTTATAGTCACCCTTTAGGGAACTCTGCCCCTAATTCCTGAGACTCTCCCTCCTTAGTACCCATAATACCATAAAAAGAGGGGCAAATGGTTTTAGCACACAGTGGTCAAGATCACCCTTGCCTGCAGCCTGGTTAATTAACAACCCAGATGTTCAAGGAGATCCTGTATCACTCCTATGAGACTTTATATATAATAGAGTTGCTATGGTAACTGAAAAACTTGTAAATTCTGAGTGAATTGGTAAGGTTATCATGGCTACTGGAAAGGTATAAAACCTGAGAGAGATCAAAGACCAGTGTGGATGTGTGTCATGGTGGAGTGCTGACTGCATCACTCAGCTGACTGAATTAAACTTGCTTGTTTCTCGATTCTCGGCTTTCTGTGGGCATTTTCTCCATAATTTTGCCACAACAATGGGAACAGAGAAGGTTCCTATCAAACAGTAAAAATGTGCAAACAAACTGTGGTGCATCTATACAATTAGGCATGGTTTAGAGATAAAAAAGAAGGACCCATCCAAGCACACAAACAGATGAATCTTTAAAATATACTGCTAAACAAGATAAAAATAAATAAGTAAATAAATAAATGTCAGTATCAAAAAGTTTAATACTATGTGATCCTAAATCTGTTACAAAAGAGGCTCACATTCAGAGATGCTGAAAAACTTGTAGTTACCAGGGGGCATGTGTATGTGTGTGTGTGTGTGTGTGTGTGTGTGTGTGTGTGTGTATGCATGTGTATGTGCATCCAATTGCAAATGTGTAGTTTTCTGGTTGAGTTGGTGAAGTGTAGGGGAATTGGTTTGTAGTGAAAATACTGTATAAGAGTGTTATTGTAGAAGTACCTACAATTGTAGAAAGCCATAATGACAAACATAACATGTATTTGTCAGATCACAAAGACTTTCGCATCACAGGATGCAATTTAATGTGCAATTTTCAAGAGGAATTTAGGATGTGGCAGAACACAAGTTAGGATATGGAATCTGACAAGAGAATGTGACTGTGTTACAAATATGTGAACCAAGCATGCTACAAGGGAGGAGGGGGAAGCACTGATCTAAGAAATTTTGGCAAAACAAAGAGTGATGTCTGTGAGACTACAGCAAAGGAGCAGTATGTGCACTGTCAGAAGTGGATAAAATGGTTTGCTCTGGGTGAAGTTCATAATTCTGAAACAACTGTGCATCTAGTTTATAATGAATTAAGTAAATTTCTTGGTCAGAGACACACACAAATATGTACATCACTGAGTTCTTTAGCAATGAGAAAGTGTAAAGTACTTGAGTAATTATCAAGAAAAATCAATGCAAAGTGAAAATTAGTAAAATGGAGAAAATTACATGACAATAAGCCAACCTCAAAAATGCATTAAAAGATAAAAAATTAACTAAAGAATATTACTTTCATATGAAATTTAAAAACATTCTACAAGCAAATTTTCATTTTGGGGTACAAATATATTGAATGAAAATATAAAATGCACATAGGAATGTTAAATGTGAAATTTGAGATAGTGTGTCTCTGGGTAATGAGAGAAAAATTAAATCAAGAAATAATATAAACAAGTTTAAATTGTATTTCTAAACCTAGAAAGTGGGCACTTGGGAATATGTTTAATAGTCTACTTTCAGTGGACTTAATATAATTTATTGTAATAAAAAGAATACAGTACATAGCATTAAATATGAAAACCCTCTTTAAGTCCATTGTGATATGTAGCTAGAAATATTCAAGCTAAAATAATTAACTCCAACTTTGATGCCCTCTTAGAGTTGTGACATTTCCCATAATTCCAGTGAGTTCATCATATCTCTATCTGGATTTGAACCTTTATTAAACCACCATGTACCACCCAAGTTTGTTTGTTTTTTTTTTTTTTTTGCAACCAAAAGTGTGGAGTGAGTTAATAATGTACAACTGTGGGTGACATACTGTGAGCATATAAAATCCCTATGCATGCAAGATATATCAGGAATCTTGCACGGTCACAGTATCTCATCAAATTCTACTTGTAAATCGGGAGGTTGTGAAAGAGTAAATCCACAGCTGCATGAGGATATTACTCAAGCTGACTCTTTAAATATTAAGTTTACCGCAGGCAAAAAGATGCCTCCATTTTTAGGTTTTTAAACTAAAAATGACATGTCTTTGAAAATGGAATCAGGGAGCTGTGAGTGTGAGCCAAGTTGCTCAGTTTAGAAGAACAGTGAAGCCAGACAGCACTGTAATGGCCCAGTACCCTGGAGTTTAACGGTTGGATCTTTGCTTTATTTTTGTAAGCTCATAGGCAAATATCATTCATTTAAATTGAAGATTCATTTTCAAGGCATACACCATGTATTTAAAATTATAAAGCACATCAGTGGCAAACATTCTCAATGACCTTACATACAGTGTATCTGAGCCTCGGTTAAGTGACATCCACTAGGAAAAGACAGGACAGGACGGGAAACCAGCGGGACATAATGAAGACGGATCGCTTCTAGTTTTGTGGAGTGAGGTACATTTGCCATCAATTTAAATGCCAGCCGGTCATTTCAGGCAGAACCAGACAAAATAAGAAAGAAGTACAAGGAAAGACTCAGCACTTTCAAGAAGGCCTGAATACAATAACTTGAAATGTCAGCGAGAGGAATCTTTCTGTTAAATACGTGTAAGTAAAGAGCAAAATAAAAGGAGGCATGAGTTATATTTTGATCAGATTCAAATGGTAGATATTCCCACTGTGTGATTTTTTCCTTTTCTTAATTTTTACATTTTCATGTAAAAATACTTTTCTAGTACAGAAAATTAACAAAAAACCCTTGACTTTCCATATCACATGTTGCAGTATCAGAAATAGAACATGATTCATCTTAGTTTTTTGCTTTATTACATGTTTTCATTCCATATGTTTGAAATTTGTAGTTGAGTCTCTATCCTTTTAATTCTCACCCTTTTGTAATTTCCCACAGAATTGTTAGATGCAGTATAACATGAATATTTTGCATCTTTTCAAAATGATACTATTAGGACATTCTAACACTGACATCCCTGCCTGAAGTCATACATATTATTTTTCTGAATTTTAAAATCTTTTATGTAAATAACTGTATTTCTCTGCCCACCATCTCTTTTTGTATTTCATGATTCCTGAAGTATATTTCTTAAAATTTTGTTAAATAATGGTGTAAATTCCCTCAGATTTTAGTATTATCTATAGAAAACCTTATTTCATTCTTTTTAAGAACTATACAGTTTCTAATTCTGGCAAATAATTGTGAGTTCTGGGGGTTCAGAATACTTTTAAAATGTTATTTCAAGGGGTTCTGGTTTCCTAGTCTCACAAGAAGTAAATAGTACATACTTGTGAATTAATTCCATAATACAGAGTATACTAGGCTGAGACAGATAAATCTCACATTTAATTCTGAAAAAAGAATAAGGGAAAATACTTTTAATGTATTTCCTTAAATTGTTTGTATTTAATTTAAAAAATGAGAGCCATACTGTTTGTGGATTTATGCATAAGTAACTATCCACACAGCAAAAAAGTGGTTATTTTTTGTCAGCACAGAGCAGTAGCAGTTTTCCTGGAGGGCAGACTGCTATGGAGCAAGGATCTATTTCTGGACTGAGTGTTTGCTACATTTGCTTTAGGCTCTACCAAGATGTGCACTTTTCCCTGTAACCTTACCTAGTATTACGGTGTACAATTAAAAAGGCTGAGAATAAAAACAAAATAAAACACCACATGAGAGGCAAATAAATCCAGGTAGTTGACGGCTTTACTCTTCCATGCCAACATGTTCTGCACTCATGTCAGAGTGACTGGGCTAGATAAGTTAAACAAATAAAAAGAGCCCCTGCAAAGGAGGATTACTATTAAACCCAGACAATCATCTGACATAAAGACCAGGAGGTCAGGAAGAATGGACATCATGGCTCGCATTATGTTTAACACCTATCTAACTGGCGGGGTGTGAGAAATATCATTTAACTTCTTTAATTTCCTTTTCCTTATCTATGATTTTGGGAAAAATAGTTTGTGTAGTGCAGATTCACAGACAGAGGCAAAGATAAAAAGTATAAATGGCCAAATTGACAGAGCGTAACTAATCAGCGAACGTCACTTGTCTCCCCACAATCCATTTCTCCCAGGGGAGTAATTTTACCAATGTGAAAAACACATGGTACAGTCGCTTATTATTCAAATGTTAAAAACGTGCTTGAAAATTGTAGCAGAAAAGGAGTCTGGCGATGACGACTTCTGGATGCTCTACTTTCAAACGCGCTCCCCAGTTGAGTTCTCTCACGGTGATTTGAAGGAAAGGTTCAAATTCATCGTTAGAGAAGACTGATGGTACAACAAGGCTCCTCGTGATCACACCTGTGAAGAAGCGTAAACGCCCTTGATTCTCCATGTTTCTGCATGGTTATCCCTTAGCAGCCTCGTCTTTATCACCTGTGTTCGCTCTTGTCTCTAGCTCCTAATGAAGACCCCCAAGTATCCGTGTCCCAAAGCCGAGGTAGAATCCCTTCCACTCTAGCTTAAGGGAGTGCAGAACAAGCAGTTTTTATTAGTATATTGATAACACCCAATAGTTTTTAAAAGAGGAACTTAGAATTTATAAAACTCTCTTTTTTTTTTTTTTAAAGAATCTTCTACTCGATAAACCACTAGCAATCATCTGGAAATGCAAAGAAAAAGTGATCCAAGGAATGTGATGTGTTAAGCTGCTCTCCTTCATGTATTGAAAAGAAAAAATGAAAACAGAGGATTCCTTAGACAAATCCATTCTCGGGTCGAAACACACACCATCAGGAAGTAGAGAGGTTTTCTGCATGGAATCTCCAGCCAGGAGAGAGCTTTCCTTGCCTGCCGTATGCATCTTCCTGTAACCCTGAGAGTCAGCCTGGTCTGTGGCTGCAGAGAGAAGGTGGCAGAACCCACCCAGCAGTTTTTTATTTCTGCAAATACATACAAATTGTGTACGATGATTTGAATGTGAAAAACTGCACTTTGGAACTGACATCTACAAACTAAAGAAATTAGCTTCCTGGTAAGCTGAGCAGTAAGCATATATATTTAACCCTGGTTCTGACATAGTTTTAGCAGTATTCCTCCGATTGAGGAGAATATTTGTGGGTTTTCTTACTGGGCGATAGTGTGATTATAACTGCACCATGCTAGAAGGTAGTCACTAGCACTTACAACTATTTAAATTTTAATTACCTAAAATTTAGTAACAGTAAACATTTAATTCCTTTGCAAAACTATATTTTAAATACTAGACATGTACATGTGATCAGTGGCTACTGAACTGGACAGTAGAAAACAGGTCCAACTTGGCAGGAAATTCTGTTGGCTGAGGCTGAAATCTGTGAATCAGACAATCCCTATGGCCAATGTAGACCCTTAAAATCTTTCTTCAGATCCCATCTTGGGTGTTTTCTTGAAATGAGTTAGAAGCTGCGTGGAGTTCTTTAGAGCCTGGTGTGACTGCTATAAAAATAGGGAGCACTGGTGGCTAGAGCTAGATGTCAGTACCTAAGTCTCTTAGGAAGGGGGCCCTGGGGTACCACAGACCTGGGCATCAGCTCATCCAGGCCCCCACCCAGTGTGCTGCCACCCAGCCTCCTCCTGCAGATTCTGCTCCAGGCCCCAGTGTGGCTGCCCAGCTCTCACCATCACGCCTTCACTCCAGCATACTGGCAAGAGGGGAAGAAAGCAAAAAGCTCCTCTCCCCATGAATACTAAGTCCTAAAGAGCATACACTGCTTCCTTTTACACCTCTCTGGCCAGGAATTGGCCCCATGACCACACCTACCTATTAGTGCATGCAGAAAAGTAGTCTTCAGCAAGGTGCCTGTCTTAGTCCATTTTCTGTCATCTCCATAAGCTATGGGAGACCTAGTGATTTACAGCACATGGGAATTTATTTTACTGGTAGCTCTGGAGACTGGGAGGTCCAAGAGCATAGAGCCATAGATGCTGGGTATCCGCTGACAGACTCCTCTCTGTCCCACACCAGGTCAGTGGGCATTTGGCAGTGAGACCCAGTCCTCCCCTTCTCATAAGACTCTTACGCCAGCCTGTGAGCCCCAGTCTCCTGGCCTCTTCTAGGGCTAATCACCTCTCTAAGGTGTCACTTCCAAATGTCATTAACATATGACTTTGTACATTAAGTTTCCAGCATGGATTTTTAAGGGATGCATTTGAGGCACCATAGTTTCTGTGAGCCTAACTAAAAGCCTGTCTTCTTGTAGGGGAAAGGAAGAATTCATATTGTCAATGCTTTAAGCAAACTCTCTGTTATGGTTGATACATTGTGTCAACTTGAAAAGTTAAGAAGTTTAACTAAGGGACTCAGCAGGATGTGGGGTTCCCCACTTTGGAGGGCAGGGGGATGAGGAGTGCTACTCCCTACCCAGGGGGGCTGAACCGTTTATAATCCAAAGGAGAAAGAGACTTGTTCCCGCCCTTTTTTGTTCTTGTTGCTGTTGCTGTCTTCTGCTCCCTGAAGAGTTGCCCTGTGCCATGCCACCCTGCCATGGAGCCAGCTGATTATGGACTGAAACCTCTGCAAACTGTGACCAAAATAAAACTTTCCTTCCTTATTTTGGATGTTGGGTATTTTGTCTCAGCTATGAGAGAAAAGTAACTAAGATAGAATTTGGTACCAGAGAAGTAGAGTCATTACTGTGATACCTGGCACTGTGGTTCAAGACCCTTTGGGAAAGGCTTGTGGGAAGATTCAGAGATGTCATTTAAGAGTAAAGCCAAAATGCCCTGGGCTCATTTGTATGGGAGACTCTGGTCAGAGCTCAGAAGACCAGAAAGCTGATAGCAATCCTGCTGGTAAAGAACAGGCTCAGGAGTTTTGTGCTGGGAAGAAGGACTGCATTGGGTGCTAGATTCCAGATTATGTATGTTATGGCTTAGAAAAAAATTTGTCTGCATTTTGCTCCTGTCCAGGGACTTTGCCTACAACTGAGATTAAGGACAGTGAACTAATTAATCTGGCAGAAGAAATTTCAGTGTAGTTGAATGTCAAATCTGTGGCATTGCTATTGTTGTGTGCTTTAAGCCAGATCTTTATTAAGAATACAGAGCAAAAAGCCCAGTGAGGTGATTTAAAATATTGTGAGTTTGGCCAGAAAGGAAGCTCCGGTAAAGCTGTGGGCTGCAAAGATAGAGCTGAGGAACTCTGGATTGCTGAAAAGGAACAGGAGAATAAAAAAGTTGACTTGAAGGCATTACTAAAAGTAGCAGGTCTCCACCCTTTGCAGGCTCAAAATTGCAAAAGTGAAAGACTGCTTTGAGAAAAAATGTTGGAGACCACTACCCAGTGGCTCTGAGTAGGATTTAAATTTTACTAATTGGCTTTCTATGTTTATCTGTGAGTCTGTCCTAGGCCTCAGCCCTTTGCCTGGCGATGGGAGCTGATTCGTAGTAAGTGAACCTCTATGAATCACTGGTTCTGGCTGAGGCCTGTAGTGATCTGTGAGGCCAGAGATACCTCAAAGGGCAAGACAAGGCCACAGCTGCGGACACTTGGCTCCAACCCCAATTAAGTAGATAGAGACTGCAGCTGGAGGAATTTTCTCCTATCATAAATATTATCCTGGAGATAGAACAGTTCTCCTAAATTGGCATAATTTACCACCTGGAGAAGTCTTTAAAGAGACCCCCCCAAGCTCATTTCCCACGCTTTCCTCAGTTTCTCCGCCTTTTGTCCTTGGACCTATTATAAAAGTGAACTGATCCAGAGAAGTCTTTGTCTTAGCCCTCAGAGTCACGAGCTTAATTAAAGGGTTTTGACCCTCCTGGAGACGTACAAAATCATACAATTGTCTCTTTATTTAACCTCCGCTGTACACTCGTTTGGAAGATTGGGAATCTAGGTCAGGACCCGATAGAAAAAGCTGCAGAGCACCATGTTCCAGAGTAGTGGTAGCATAGAAAAGTTGTTCCTCAGAATTGGATTCCAAGTGCCCAGAGATCCAGGGACTTGACCTTTTCGGCCACAAGAGAGGAAAGCCTGGCTACTGCTCCATCTGGCAGCAGACTTTGGCATCTTCCACATGGCACTGGTTTTAAGTGCATGCAGAATGCAAACATTATGGGATTTAAAAGGTCTCCACCTCAATTTCAGAAGGTCTGGGAGGCCAGGCAATGTACTCCAGAGAGGGCAGTGTGTGAAGCTGGGAGTGTGAAGCTGAAGGTGCAGTGGAGACTCCGGAAGTTTGGAAAAGCCGGGAATGTGGGTTACCTGAGGAAAGCAGCATGGAGGGAGCCCAGTAGGGCTAACGGAGAAGCAGTAGGGGCTGTAACCACCAGAAGCGCCATAGAGGTGGAGCCACCCAAGTCCTGTGGAGCACAGAATTTACCATAGATGGCCTCAGATTTTCAGCCTGCTGGATTGTAGATTTGCTTTGGTCCCAGTATACTCTATCCTCTTTTGTAACTTTTGGAATGAAAATGAAAATGTTTCTCTTGTGCGATTGAATGTTGGAGTGCTTAACTTTTCATTTGTGCAGGGATTTGCAGCTAAGAGTTTGTGTTACATCTCGGAGGAGACTTGGGACTTAGAGTTTTCAGCAATGCTGAAAATGTTAGGACTTTGGGAACAATTACACATAGACTAAATGCCTTTTACATAAAAGGACATGCATAAGTGTTTTGGAGGCCAGAGGTGAAATGTAATAGCTCTAGTGTAATATAATGCTGACAGACTTAATACCAGTTCTTAAGGATTGGTAAATCATTGTTACAATGTCCAAGTCGTGAAATAAAAATCAGCATGTCTTTGTATCTGGAAACCAGTGTCTGGTTACCAATTTGACAAGGGGTGATTGTTATGGTTGATACACTGTCAACTTGAGAAGTTTAGAAATTTAACTAAGAAACTCAGCAAAGGGCCAGATTCCTCACTTTGTAAACATCCTCATCCTGTGCAAGCAGAAAGCACAGAGGTGGGGTGAGTGCTACACCCACCCTGGGATGGGGTAGCCTGCTTACAATACCAGGGAGGAAGAGAGCCTGCTCACCCGGTTTTGCTCCTGTTGCTGTCTTCTGCTGCCTTGAAGGGCTGGCCCTGTGCCGTGCCATGCTGCCATGGAGCCAGCTGGTTGTAGACTGAAACCTCTACAAACTGTGGGCTAAATAAGCCTTTCCTTCCTTAATTTTGCATGTTGGGTATTTCATCTCGGCAAGGCAGAAAAAGAACTAAGACACTCTCTGACACATAAAAACATTTTATATTTTCATACACACATTGATGCATTTTTGTGCTTCTTTCTGGTATAACTCTTTTGTAAAAATGATATAAACATGTGACTGTAGGGGCTGGGGATTTAGCTAAGAGGCATATGTGCCTGCCTTGCAAGCACACGGTCATGAGTTCGATCCCAAGTACCGATAAAAAAAAGTGACCATAAGCATTCAGACGTGTAAACAGGACATGCATAAGATCATCTGATTTTTATAATAGAGTTACAGGATTCCACTTCCTGACCATCTAAGAAGTGAGTCATTCTCAAAACAAAAAGTTGAAATTTACTACCATTCAGCGAACACTTTGAAAAACAAAATGTTAATGTACAAAAAAACTATTCTTTACTAGTTTATTCATTATCAATGAAGAGTGAAATGTTACAGTGTATCCATTCATTCACATCTCTCTGAAAAGTAAGTACCTAAAATAGACATTTATTCCTATTTGAATCATAAAACAAAATGATCCATTTACTGCTAATTTTTGCATAAAGCAGCACATAGTAATTATGAATTAAAGATTATTTTATTTAATATCTAGTAAAAGACATCGAGTAGAATAAGGTATTATATATACCAACCTCTCCATTCACAGGGTTAAAAATAAGTTATGTTAAATTTTAAAATAGTTACATGATTATGATTTATTGAATTATTTAATATAGATTCACAACTCTATTAATCCAGCTTCTCTCATTCTTTTGAGATAGATTACATGAAAAGAAAAATCTGACTTGCAGATTAACTTATTTTCTGGAAAGTAGAATAAGTGGCTCTTCATGATAAATATTAAGGCTACATAACTTTCTCTAAAAATATAAGCCTTGGCTGGGGGTAGTGGCACAGGCCTGTAATCCTAGCATTCGAGAGACTGAGGCAGGAGGATTACCTTAAGTTCTAGACCAGCCTGGGCTCCACAGTGAGTTTGAAGTCAGCCTGGACTACTAGTGAGACCTTGTCTCAAAAAAAATAAATAAATAAAAGAGTATATGAGCCTTCATTTAGTGACCCTGAGTTCATGATTTACAAAGTGGCTGGCATCATAACAAAGCTGTTCATGACAAGGTCAGCCTTGACAGTTTATCAGTGGAGATAGATGGGCTCTTAGATCATCTAAATTTTCATTCTATTTGGTCTGTTCAAGACTTATTCTTTGAAGTGGTATGATTGTGCATTACGATGATAGGACCTTTTGAATGTCAGCTGTTTAAAAATATTCTCAAGAAGATTATATTTGCATAGTCCTTCAGATATTTCATACCTTGAATACTTCTTTATCAAATATTTTCTTCTTTCTATAGTTTCTTTCTGTACAACTTTGTCTTTATATCCTCAAATTTTCTCCAGTTCTATCAGCCTCTCCCCTCACTTAAAGTTTGTCATGGACTTAGAATCAGAATGTCAAGTTACCAACTTCTAGTCTCACAAATATAACTCAAAGGACCATCCTCTCGCCTGAATACAGGAGTGTACATTTGCAAAGTTCTGAAGAACAGATTGGGTTGGAAACTAAAATGACTGAATTCCCTCCAAGTTAGGCTTCACACAGTTATAATGACACTGTGAAAACTGCCTACTAATTATTGCACCAAAATCTCATTTGATCTACTTTAATATTTTTACTTAACACAGCTCTCGTGAAGCATGATATTTAAATTTACAAGATAATACTGCCATTTTTGTACTTGCATTTTATGTAGTTATCCCAGCTATTAGCAAAAGAAAGTAACCCAGGATAATGAAGCTATTGTAGTCAGGGGTTGTGAGGAGAACAATTACAATCAGAACACAGAATTTATAATATTATTTTATGATGGTCACCCAGAATATTCAGCCAAGGGCTTGGATCTCACAGCAATGCCCTGTCTGAGTCCAGCTGAAGACCTAGAGCCCATGACAATGCCTCCTACGAGTCCAAGTGGAGATCTAGAGTCCACGACAAGAACTCACGCCAGTCTGTTTTACGGATCTGCTGGAAAGGCCCAAAAGGCAGTGGTGGAAGCTAGAAAGTTTATGCCAGCAGGGTAAAGGAGCTGTGCCAGTAAGTTGAGGGTTCTATGCTGGAGTCAAGAAGTCACATGCATAATAAGGACCAGCACTGCCCTGAAAAGTACCACAGCCATCCTCAGTGACAATTAGGTCCTAAGCTCTTCTGACAATGAGAACAACTGAGTACATGCCAGGAAGCCAGCATGATAGGTTTTTCCTGGAGATTAAGCAGCACACATCTTCCCCTCTGGAGCCAGGAAGTGATGCTTGATGTAAGGAGCAAAGCTCCCCCAAAGTGAACCACAGCCACTCTCAGTGACAAGGTCCCGAGCTCCTCAGATGATAATGGCTGAATATACAGCAGGGAAGCCAGCATGACAAGCTCCTCCAGGAGGACCAGCAGCTCAAAACAGCAACACTTGGGAGAACCCACAGCCCCTTGCTCTTCTCCCTGTCTCTATGCGGGCAGCCTTCCTCTGGGGCCATCTCCTCTGAGCACCATGCTGATTTAATTCAGCTGGTGTTAAGTTGACCACCAGTTTTAATTCATACCAGAAGCCTGAAAACCTACCTCCACATGTCTCATAGAACTATTCATGAATACAGTAACATTTATGTAGATTTGCTGTTCTTTGCTGCAGTGGCTTCCTGTCCCTTTGGAATGGGGATTTGGGGTGTAACTAATTCCTGATTTCAGATTAGAACTTTAGAAAACTCTCCTTAACAGCATATGGTCAGTTAATTGAATAAAACAAGTAGGAAAGTTATTCTGGAAGTCTAAATAGAGATGATACTTCCACAAAGGAAAAGGAAAATGAATGCTGTAAAAGGAATTATTTGCAAACAGGGACTGTTTCCTAATTTTTTCCAACGACCTCAACAGTTAACAAAGTCCTGTAATATTCCCATTCTCAATTTCAACTTTACCTCCTAAATTTAAAAAGTGACTAATATAACAAGTGACAGGAGGACCCCTCCCTCCCACCCAGAGGACATCAGCAGGACTTTGAGATCCCCAGTGACACACCAGGGTCCTGGCTGGGGCGTACACCATGGACAGGTGGGTCTGGCAGCTTGGAACAGTCTGACACAGCAATAACAACCCCAGTCAAGGGTTGATCTACATCAGTGCTCCTAGGCTGGTCAGCCTGGGAAGAATCCAGAACTCACACAACTAACTTCCCAGGAAGACTTCAGGTGACTGGCCATTCTCCTACCCTGAGTGGACACAGCAACTGTGTGAAAGCCAGTCACACAGTAGGACCCTGAATAACTGCACACAATGGACAGGAAAGACTAGAAAGATTGAAAAGATATGAAGCAAGAGGTGAAAATGACAAGACAAAAAGGCAAAATGCAATCTCAGACCTCCAGTTCATCCAGAATGAGTACAGGGAACATCGACATAAAAGCCATTGCTGAAATTACTGGAAAGATAACAAGGGAAAAAAACCCAAACCCATGAAACTATAAAGGAAATCATATCAGAAACAATCTCTCAGGTAAAAAAAATGAAATGACAACCTAAATGAAGGAATTGCTCATTATAGCTAGAGAAGACATAGAAAAAATTACAGGAGCATATGAAAATGATGGAAACCTTGAATGAATAATATAGAAAAGAAATAGAATGCATGAAAGAGATTTAAAAAGATATACAAGAAATTGAAAATTCCACTGAAAGCTGGCAAAACTGCTTGAATGAAACTGAAGATAGACTTTCAGAGCTTGAAGATAGGATCATGGCTTCTGAGAGAAAAAGGTAAGATCTCTTAAAAATAATAAGGGAACATGAAATAACAATTCAACAGCTCTGTGATGATGCAAAGCAATATAAAACTGATAGGTGTCAATGAAAAAGCAAGAGTCCACACAAATAACTAAAAAAAAACTATTTGCAGAAGTAGAGAAAAACTTCCCAAGCATGGGAACAGAACCTGACATAGAAATAAGTGAGGATATATAACTACAAATAACCATAGCCAAAATAAGTCTACACCCCGACATATAATAATCAAGATCCCAGAAATTCAGCACAAGAACAGAATATTAAAAGCTGTTAGAGAAAAGAAATAGATCAACTGTAAAGGAAAGCCCATTAGAATCATGGCTAACTTCTCAACACAAACCCTCAAGTCAAGAAGATCTTGAAGTATTTCAAGCCCTGAAGGAAAACAACTTCCAACACAGATTGAGGTACACTGCAAAGCTATCTTTAAAAATTAATGGAGAAATAAGATACTTGCATGACAAAGAACAACTGAAGAAATTCATGTCCAACAAAACAACCCTAGATAGAGTGCTAAAAGAGAGTCTAGACAGAGATAAAAATGACCACAACTCCCAGAACAGTAAGAGAAGGAAACTACTAGGCAGGTGAAGCAATTAAGCAGAGGGGAAAAATGGGGAACAAACAGGAAAATAGCATGACAAAGATAAGCCAAAACATATCAGTTTAAACCACTAATGTAAATGGCATCAATTCACCAGTCAGAGAAACAACAATCAACCAATAACAAATAAGTAACCAACAACAAATGCTGGTGGGGCTGAGGTGAAAAAGGAATCCTTCTCTGCTGTTCATGGGAGTGTAGACTGGTGCAACCACTGTGGAAATCAGTGTGGAGATTCTTCGTAAAACTAGGATTGGAGGTCCCATTTGATCCAGCTATCCTCCTTCTTCCCAGAAAATTTAAAAACATCAGACCACAATGATATATGTGCACCCATATTTCTAGCAGCAGTTTGCAATAGCTAGATCTTGTAAAGTACCCCCATCAACCAACAAACAGATAATAGATGTGGTATTTATATACAATGGAGTACTACTCAGCTATAAAGAAGGATAAACTCAATGCTGTTATAGGTAAGTGGATGCAACCAGAGACCATACTCATAAGTGAAATAAATCAGACTTGCTGTGAAAACATCATAGTGTCTCCCTAGTGTAAGACTCTTAAAGAGGCAATAAGATCTAAAGTTACAATAGATTTTGTGAAAGTGAAAGGGGAAGAAACTGCTCAAAAGGAAAGAACAACTGTGATGAGGGAAAAGAAAAAAGAAAGAAGGGGAAAATATTATATATGCATATATATTACTAAAAGAAGGGAAGAGATTATATATTCATATATATGATAGATAATTCTACTACTAATCTCTATTAGTTCATCAAAAAGAAATGTTTGTTCTTTCATTGTTTGATCATTTTTCATGCCTATACCTTGTAATTTGAGCAACTAACTTGAAGATAACAATATAAAATATGTTAACCATTGTTAGTTTCCTATTATTTTGAAGTTCTGCATCATCATTTTTATTGTCTTTTTCATTTTAAAATAAAAAAAGTGACAAGAATATAAAATGCATGAAACAGATTACAACTTCCATAGGATTTGTTCCATAGATATTCCATATTCCATATTCGTTCCATAGAATGCCATAAAAAGTCCACCAGCTTTTGTGGCAGCAAACAAGTACCTTCAGAGCGAAACTGTGCAACCGGAAGCCTCCCCTGGCCTCCTGGCCTCCTCCACGGCTTTTCCTCGGGAAGCTGGTACACAGTGGAGATTCTCTCCACTCTGCACTTCCTACACAGGATTGCAGCCCTCCGTGCCCCAGAATGTCTGTGCGGTAGCACGGATGGGGAGGGGAATTCTGTGGGCTTTGCAATGGTGGGAAGAGAGAGAGGCATAGCGATTTACTATTTTCAAATTAAAATGCGTGTGTTAGAAGTAAGTCGCCGTAGAACACATACAACTTTCAGCTGGGGAGGAGACAATGGTGTTTAAACCATGCCGAGAACCATTATCTGACTGTTTTGTACTGACTCAGCCTTACCGACAGAATCCCCTGGAATCGATTTTGTTCTCTTTACATAGCATAATTTGTACCTGCGTGTTGAGCAATACCATCCCATACTTTACTCATCAGTTTCAGTGCCATTTGCGCAAAATGTTTATGACTAATAACATGAAAGAAGGATGTGAAGTCACTAATTCATGATCAAATAAAAAATGCCTATTTCTAGGAAGGACCCGGGCTAATCATCCTTATTTAGGCCCAGACTCGGTGTGAAGCTAGGAGAAACGGTCAGAGGCCCCGCGGCTCTGACGCGGTGGAAGTTCTGGTGGCCTTGCCTCTCAGTCCCACCTTATACCTAGGGCCTCAGCAATCTGGGTGGATGTAGTACATTTGCTGCTGTGATGGACACAGACCACGGGCGACATGGCAAATGCCCCGGTGTGGGTCCTTTACCTGTGTACCTGGGCCTGTGCCTTCTGGATCCCTGGAGAGTTCTACCTGACTCACAGAGAGCTGTCACTCTTGTTCTTTGCTGTTTTCTTGAACAGTGTGCACTGAAGCAGATTGAAGAAACAGAAACAAAACAGACAAGGTTGATTTTAAATTATATTGCATTGAACCCAATATATTTAATACATTATCATTTCAATGTGAAAGCAATACAAAACTAATGATGTCTTTATTTTACTTTCAGCAGTTTATACTCATTTATAGAACTGGATGTGTTTGGAGATATATATAAATATATATTTGTGAATCTACTATTGCTTGCAATGCAGTGAACTTATCCATTACTTTCAGAAGCTAATTCTGTCTCTTCTGTTTGGATTTTTTTTTGTGTGCGATGAAAGCATTTAACAAAAGAACTCCCATCCCCTCCCCTCTCCTCCTCCTCCTCTCACTCGTTCTTCCTCTCTCTCTTCCTCTCCCTCTCATTTGAAACCTACTGTGTGCTTTAATGTACCTAAATAGCAATTCTGTCTCAGTTCTGAGTGGCCACATCTCAAGTGCAATGCCCAAATGGTTAATGCTCGCCGTACTGGGTAGCTCAGCTTTACAGCATTGAATGACTGACCAGATTCATTAGTCGGCAGCTTTTGCCAGGGAAAAATTACGAGACATACACAACTTTAAAAAATAAAGGTTTGTCTTTTATTTTGGCTTTCAGTTTTAGAAGATTTGACTAGGACTCCCTCTCAGAACACCATAGCGGAAGTGCATGTTGCAGAAAGCTGCTCACTGCATGGCAGCCAGGAAGCAGAGAACAGAGAAAGAGCAACAGAGGAAGGGACTGAGGACCAGCAGCAGTCCCCAAACTCACAACCCCAAGAGTTATGAGGCTATCCCCAGGAACATGCTCTGCTGTTCTCCTAGGAGTCACTCACATTGATCAGGTTGACAAGGCTAACTGTCACACTGGGTAAACAAGAGGAAGGATATAATAATGCACACACAGAGAGAAAGCTGCAGGGAGTGTAAATGCTCCTTCTCGAGAAAACAGCAAGGTGAAGCAGACAACTTGGCTTATCTTGCATAAAATGTGTTTTAGGACAATAGCACAAAAGTAAGCTGAAATCACTTGGGATCTTAGAGGCCATGTAGATATGGCATCCTTTATTCTAAGGACATTTCTGGAGGCATTTACAAGGTATATCCGAAATATAAGCAGAGAACACATGATCGGATCTGAACTTCAAAAGAATTGCCTTTGTTGCTGTGAGTGTAGATCAAAGGGGCACGGGTGGTGTGTGAGGAATGTCTAAGGCACACTCAGTACTGATCATAGCCTAGATCAGTCCTGACTCTGGACAGGAGTCAGCAGGGACTGGGGAATGCCAGGGAAGGGCCGTGGATAGATTCAAGTGACTTAGGACATAAAATCAATGAGAATTCTCTTTTCTGTTCAAAAAGTAGATGACCTAGTAGAAGGCCACAGAATATTTGCTTCGTGTCTGGCTTTCACAGAGAGGTGAATGCTATGCCAAATTCGAGGAACAAAATTGGTCACATCAGAATTAAACAGAAAAAACCTTCAGGACATTAAATTGCAGTCACACATAGCTTAACCAAAAGGTGCTTATGGACACAGGATTGTGTTTAGTTGAAAAATACAGACATCTACCAGGAAACTGATTACGCATGACCTGAACCTAAATAAATAGCTCTAAATGGCTCTCTCTCTATCTCATGGTCCCGTCTCTTTCAGCTCTGTAGTGACCTCACTTATGTGGACTGTTCCAGACTATTCCTTGATGTTGGGTTTGGTCATGTTATTCTTTAGTAAATGGGTATAATTGATATTGTGCTAACTCAGAAGCTTGACCTTAAAAGACTTTACACGACTTCTCTCCTGTTTTTCAAATCTTCCTTCCCTATGAGCAAGGCAAACCCTACATAGCTCACTAGGCACTGAATGCAAAATAAGCCATTACTTATTAATTAGTTCTCTTTCAGCCTGAAGAATTATATTTAGCATTTCTTTTAGACTGCTCTTCGGAAGGTGAATCCTCTCTTCTTTTGTGGGAAGATATTTATCACCCCTTCATTTGTGGGGCGCAGATTTCCAGATAACATACTCTTGGTTGTCCGTACTTTCCTCCAGGATTTTGAATGTATCATCCTACTTTCTTCTGGGCTGTACATTTCCACTAAAAAATCAGCTAGTAGCTGTATCCAAACTACCTTATGCATGAGTTGCTTTTCTCTTGCTGTTTTAAAGTCCTCTTTTTTGTTTTTTAAAATTCCTGTTCATATTTCCATTTTATTTTATTTTTGATTGACATAATATTCATACATATGGATGAGGCACAGCACAATGTTTTGTTTTGCACCCTAACAGAGTTCTGTTTGAATAGAATCTCACTAGGTATCTTGGATCTGTCTGTACTTGGATATTTATTTTTTTTACCCAGGCTTGCAAAGTTTCTATTTCTCTCTGAAACTTTATACCTCTTTGTCTCTTTCTTCTTTAACTCCTAAAATCAATTTTTTTTCTTTTAATGCTTTTGATGTGTATCAAATAAGCTTTTTAAAAATTCCTTTTCATTTTTCTGTTGTAGTTGCTGTTCTCCTCTGGCTACCTATATTCCTGTAACCTTGTCTTCAAGTTCACAGATTCTTTCTCCCCCTTGACCAGTTCCAGTGTTGACAATATCTACTGCATTTTTTATTTCATTCATTGCATTTTTTCAGCTCCAGAACTCCTATTTGTGAACATGGTTTCAACCACTTTGTTAAAGTTCTTATTTTGCTCACTTGCTTTTTTTTTTTCCTCTTTTCATTCAGTTGCTTCTCTGTGTCTTCCTGAAGTTTGCTGAGTATCTTTAAAACAATTGTTTTGAATTGTTCCTACAGGCAGTTCCTACATGGCTATTTCTTTGGGATTAACTACTATGTACTTATGATGAGTGACTGTGTTCATGAAGTCTAGTTTATTACCATCTGATGCTCATGCGTGTGTACTTGAACTAGATTTAAGGCCTAGATTGGCATGATGAGGGGAACAGCCCTTTTGGATGCAGTGTCCTCAGAGCTCTGTGTGGTGAGATGCTCACTGACAAAGACTGCAAGGTTCTTAGCGGCCCACACCGTGTCTGTCTACAGTCACAGAGGCTCCTGGAGTTTTTGGTGGTGATGCAGCTAAGACAGCTAGGACTGCCTTTTCCAACTGAAGGAAATCTGTCGCTGAGAGGATCCACCTGGATGCTTGCTCCTGCTTGGGAGCCACACCGCTAACAGTGGCACCCAGCGTCTGCTAAGTGGCACTCCTGGAGTGGCACCTTCAGGATGGTGGTGCCACTGGTGCCAGAGGCACATACACTCCCTCTTCTGCACAGGGAGCAGTGTGGATGGGACTGGTGCTGGTTGGGGAATCAGAAAGCAACCTGTGGTCTTTCTTCTGTAGGGTCACAGTGGTTCTGGGGCTGGGATTTGTCCTTAATCTGCAAAGCAGCAGAGCTGGTGTCTGGAGGGCAGGTGTGCTCAGAAATGCAACAACCTGCAGCCTGGAGTACACACTAGCACGAAGTGGCACTGCTCCTGTTCCTGAGACTCTGTGGCTGCATGGTAACCACAGAGTCTGTAAGTTTGGGTGTTTGTGGCACCACCATGGATCGGGGATTGGGACATGACAGGGTTGGAAGAGGTGGAGTCTCATCCCTGGCATGGCTCAAGAATGGCCACGCCATTCCTTGAGTATAGGAGAGGTGTGCAACTCTGGCTTTCTCTTCAGGGTGTCTTGGTTAGAATGGATTCTGATTAACTCATTTTGAGAAGATGCTGGTGTCTTCTACAGAGCAGGATATTAGGGCCATGGTGATTCCTGTGGCAGAGCTGGCACCGGTACTCTGGCTTTCTTCCCTATTTCTAGCCACCTCCCCACCTCTCAGGTATGGTGATCTCACAGCAGTTATCTCCATGTGCATATGTTCCTCTTCTTTATCCACTGAGAGATTCTAGAGTCTCTTGTTCCACAGGTTTTCTAACTCTCTGACCCAGTCAGTGATACTTTATGTTTGGATGGGTGTGAGCATGTGCATTCCTTTGTAGGGATTTAAGACTCACATTTACTACTCTGCCATCCTGATGATGTCACTCTTAAGAGTCCTTTGATTGCTTATCTGTTACTCAAAATAATGCAGAGAGGGAGGAACTAAGGAAAGAGTATTGTAATCTTCACTTCCACCGTGGAAAAAAATCAATGATCTGAAATTTCATGAGGCAAGCCAGAATTTGAACTCTGACTCCCTCTCTCTATAAATTCTAGCACTGAATTTCAAACATACATTTGAATTTATTAAAGGGAATACTAACACAGAAAGGAAGCAAGTTCACAGGAACTTTTCATTTCGTGTTCTTCCTTTAACTGTGATGTTTGACATTGACAAAAGAAGCCGGGCTTCTGTGTCTCAGGATATAGGGTATCGATATAATGAGTCCATTAGCACAAAACATCCAGCTATCATTACCTCAATTTGTGTATGCAATGTGTTGCAAAATTGTCATAAAAGATTCTTTATGCCATGCTTTAATGTCATGATATTTAGAAATGGCTATTTTCTGAGAGCAATGTTCCCTAGAGTACCCCATTAAATTATAAGGCCCACTTAAGGCAATTTCAATTAAAATTTTTAGACACTAGGGCTCTTTGAAAATTGTTTTGGTTCTTTGCATAAGAACTTTTGGGGTTATTGTAAAATATTTTTTACTTGATAAGACCTTCTATCCTCAAACTAAACATCTTTATTAACATAATTGAAAACTGAAATACATTCCTCAAAATTAAGATAAATTAACTGCTGAGCAATTTAGTCCATTATTTTTGATAGATGGGTCACCAAATTGTGGGAATGGAATGGCTCTAAGTAGCAGAGCTCATGACACAGGGAATGAAATGTGTACTTACGGGTCCAAAGCAGCTATCAGGGAAGCAAATCATGTGAGCCTTTCAAACAACATGGAATTTGAAAGAAAATTTAGAGCAAAAACTCATTTTGCAAGATGATGTCTTGTTCTATATTTACAGTTGCTATGTTTATAAGACTGTGAAGAGAAATCCCACCCACCTGTAGCATGCACGCAGCACACCGCCAACCAGGCGTAGTCCTCTCACCTAACCCACAGCTCAGGCTTCCTGCTGGTCTCTGTTCCTTTAGGTTGCAATTACAGACATGTCACAGAAGCAACACATTTCATCTCAGCACACAGGCACCGACCTAAGCCTCGTGTGCAGCCAGCTCGACCCAGCACTGCTAAGCAGTCCTCACAAAATGACTGGAGAAATTTCAGCCTCTCTGAGCAGTCACGAAACAGAAACCAAGCCTTGGCCACAAAGGATGATTTATGGAACAAATTAACACTGTAAGGGAGTAAGAGTGTCCTGGACCCAAGAATGTAGGATTCTGCAAGTGTGAGGAATTTCTCAGCTGTGAAAATAAACAAACCACGTATGAAGTCTATGAATGTATATGGGAATTACAAAGATGGTAGAAGTCTTGGTCCCCTGCTAACTCAATGGCTTCCACTGAGGACTTTTACTCTCGGAGTGGGGCGTCATGAGGGAGGCTGCTCTTTTCACCTTATTGTAAGGTCACACCGTAATGTCAGCTGTGTCACTGTCCCCATGTGTGGCTCATACTATTCCCGTCACCAAAACATCTCTCCCAGGCTCAGCCTCTGCACACCTTCGGTTTCTCTTGTAATTACGTGGATTAACCATCTACCTTGAACATTTTTATTCTCCCATCATCCCCAGCATATAATCTGACTGTTCAGATGGCAGGATGATCTGTAGGCCTGAGGCACATCCTACATTCAGAAGGCATGTCAGATGAAGACAGTGTGAGCACACACACACACACACACACAGTATGCAGTATACATGTAGTTTCCATCTGGAATTTGGTCTCAAGTTCTTTAGACTGCTGACATTATTTTATCTAAGGATACTTTTAAAAAGTTAATCAGATTACTGTCTTTTCAGTGATGGGAAATGTGTCACTCTGCTCATATCCACATCACTATTACCAGGGAATATAGAATATTCCCCCAAATATAAGACTTAGCAGCCTTAAAAAACTGAAATATCAACATGATCCCAAATGTACAATAGATATTGTGATAATGAAAGGGAAAGAAAGGGCTCAAAAGGAACAATGGGGTAGGAAAAAGAGAGAAGGGAGAAAGGAGATTATATGGAAGTAGTTACATGTATATAAATGTATGTATGCATATGTGTACAAGATAGATGACTATGCCACTAATCTCTGTTAGTTCATCAAAAGGAATAGTTTTTGCTGTTATTATTTGATTGTTTGATCATGTTTTATGTCTAGATCTTGTAACCTAAACAACTACTTCTAAGATAACAATTTGCAAAATATTAACTAGTGCTGATTTCCTACTCTTTTTTGAAATTCTATATCATTTCTATCCCTTTTTATGCTTCATTTTTTAAAGTAAAAAATGGCCTTTAACTAAAAAACAAACAAACACACAGGCAAAACTAGAGATCAGCCCTGATCAGCTAACATGCAAGAGAACAGTGAGGTATAATCTGCATGACACTGGCCATCACCATGGTAATGACCAGCGAGGGCTTAGGGTTAGTGTTCAGTCTTAATTTCAGGGAAATGCAGATATCAGAACTTCTACAAGTTTTTTAAGAAACTGAATTACTCAGTTCCTGCTTAAACTGAGTCATTGACCTTTCGCACATCTCATTTCACGTGTGGTTCTCTGCTCCACAATGAAAACAAAGACTCTGCTTTCACGCCACCAATAGCCACAGCTGTATGCAAATAGATACTACCTTACTGTGATTTAATACAGCACATATGTTTAAACCAACTTTAAAACAGTTACTTCTATACAGTAAAATGGAAAGATATTTTATACCTAACCTTCAAATTTAGTGTTCAACAAACTGGGTGTCTATGGTGCGTGCATGTGTGTATATGTGTGTGTGTGTGTGTGTGTGTGTGTGTGTGTGTGACAGCATATCAAATAACCTAGACATTTCATGGTCAATCAATAGTCATCTTTCTCCCAATTTTTATCTTATTTACTCTACTTCCCAACTCCCATGTAAAATATCTGAGCCTCTTAGGTTTATGGTGACTTCCAAGCATAACAATAATGTTTATATTTTAAGATCTAGAAAAATCCCAAATTGATTTAAATCAAGTCTTCAGTACCTTAATTCAAAATTCCCATACTCAAGACTGACACTGACTGGAGAACCTGCTATGGAGAAGTGGATTTCCAGCACACAGCACCCACGCTGGCTTCCCTGGTCATGCTTCCTTATTCCACCCCAGCACTCTGCTTCTGTCTTACAAACACCATCATGATCACTGCAGGGGAACTCCTCCCTGAAGACTCTTAGCTGAAACATGTCCGAAATGTTCCTTCTACCGTGGAAGGTGTGGGGTGACGGCAGAGAAGTCTGAGGGAGAGGAGCATGGCCAGAGATGCCCTGGAAAATGTTATAATTCTTCAGTTAATTACAGGACTTGGTATTGCACAAAATCCAAAGGATGCTGGTTGCCTTCTCTCAGTGGCTCTTCTGCAGCATCACACTCCCCAGACAGCAGAAGCTTCCAGGCAGCTCCCACCTCCCTGGGAGGCCAAAGCCTTGCTTGTTCATGGGGAGAGACAGGAAGTGGGTATACGACAGTGCTTTGTGAAATTTTTTTTTTTAATTTACAGCTGTTGTCCTCCTTTTCCATGAATGCAGTGGCTAGGCCAGGCTCCCGATCTCCTATGACGAGAGTATGGTGAAGGCTTAAATAAAAAAGAATGCAATGGAGTGTGGAGTCCTGGAAGGTCAGCACTGTCTTGGAACTAAAAGGAAGACTTCTCTGGACTGTCCCTATCAATAGAATTCTGAACAATTTGGTGGGGGACAGGAAGTGGAGGCAAAGCCCATGAAAATGAGCAAGACCTTGAGAAGTAGAACAAAGACATTCTAGGTAGTAAATCTCACTAATTGGGAGAACTGTCTTATCTCTTAGGCTGGCAGTTATGGTTCTGGAATAGAAATGAGAACAAAATGTCCTCAGCTGCAGTCTCATCTTGTCAGAGGCTGTGAACTGAGCTTTTCCAGCACAGCCAGAGAACACGGTGGTCAGCAATGGAAACCTCACGCAACTCAGGCCCCAGCACTTAAGTTATTAACTGTGAGGGGCCAGAAGTTGGCACCATGTCCATAAATCCCAGCACCTCAATTCAGAATGTTTGGGGCCAGTGCAGCCATGATATGGGGGAGGGTCACCCAAACACCAAAAGGGCAAGGTGTGTATTAAACTCCTCATTACACAAACATGTAAATTTGATATCTAATTATCTGAATAACATATTATCGAATTTTGTCATCAGATTCAAGGCTAACGTCTCCTTCCTTAGGAGCACCCCATTACTATTTCAAAGTATAATTTCAGTTTTTATACCTGAAGAAATGTATTGTTTTGTTTGTTCATTTAGTATCTATCTTGGTTACTTTTCATTGCTGAGACAAAATACACAATGCCCAAAATTAAGGAAGGAAAGGATTTTTAGCTCACAGCTTGTGGAGGCTTCAGTCCCTAAACAACTGGCTCCAAGGCAGGATGGCATAGCACAAGGGCAACACTTCAAGGTGGCAGAAGACAACAAAAGCAACAATAGCAAAAAGGGAGGAGCATGCAGAGACCTTAAGATCAATGGAATAGATTGGAAGATGCAACTACAACTACAAACACACTCAGCCACCTTATCTTTGATAAAGGGGTCAAACATTTCCACTGGACGAAAGATAGTCTCTTCAATAAATGGTGTTGGAAAAATTGACTCTCCATATGCCGAAAACTGAAACTAGACCCGTGCCTATCACCATGTACTAAATTGAGGTCTAAATGGCTCAAAGATCTAAATATTAAAACAGAAACACTAAATTTGTTGGAAGACAAAAGTAAGTAGAAATCTTGAAGACATAGGGGTAGGTAGAGAATTCATGAACAAGAATCAAACTGTACACAAAATACTTCACAGAATCAACAACTGGGATCACATCCTATTAAAGAGCTTTTGCATGTTGAGAGAAATCTCCTGCATAGTGAAAAGAAAACCCACAAATTGGGAAAAAATCTTAACAGTCCCTCAGATGAAGGACTTCTGTTCAGAACATATAAAGAATTTTTAAAAAGTCAGATCCCCAAAATTCAAAAACCCATTCCAAAAATGGGCATCTGCGATGAATTCACAGTTCTCAGATGAAATACAAATGGCAAATAAATACATGAAAAAATGTTCAGCATCATTGGTCATTAGAGAAATGCAAATTAAAGCCACACTCAGATTCCATCTCCCTGCAGAAAAATGGCCAGGATCAAGATAACTACCAACAACAAATGTTGGAGAGGCTGTGGGGAAAAAGGAACTCTTTTGTACTATTGGTGGGAGTATAGACTGATGCAACCACTGTGGAGGTCAGGTTGGAGATTCCTAAAAAAGCTGGGATTAGAAGTCCCATTTGACCCAGCTATCCCACTTGTAGGCATATTCCCAGAAGATCTGAAAACATCATACCACAGTGATATACATGCACCCATGTTTCTAGAAGCACAATTTGTAATAGCCAGATCTTGGAAACAACCTAAATGCCCATCAACTGAGGAATGGATAAAAAAGATGTGGTATTTTTATACAATGGAGTACTACTCTGCTATAAAGAATGATCACATTGAGATATTTATAAGTAAATGGATGCAACTCAAGACCATACTCATAAGTGAAACAAATCAAACTCACATGTACCGTATAATCTCCCTAGTGTAAGAAATGCTAAGAGTACATAAGATACAAAAAATCTCAATAAACACAGTGAAAGCACTAGAATCTGCTTAAAGGAGAAAAATAATATCTCAGGCAAAATGAGGAAAAAGAAAAAGGAAGGGAAAAGAAAAATATCTAAAATTATATAAACACACTTAGGATAGCTAAGATGATTGCGCTACAAATTCTGTAAGTTCTTGGAACAAAATAGTTAACATTCATAGGATTAGAACAATTGTGCATATTACTGTATGGTGATCTGAGGAGCTCTTGAAGATCATTATGTAAAATAACAACCCTAGTTATGCTCACACCACCTTGTTTTGAAGGCCTATATTGTCAGTGTTCTGGGCTCTTTGCTACTGTTGTTTATGTGTCTCTTTTGTTTCGTTTTTTTCTAGGAATTTGTTTTTGTTTTGTCTTATTTTGTTTTGTTTTTCCCTCTAATACAGAAAGGAGAGGTATACATGTAGAAACTCATGCATGTGTAGAACTTCTAAACAGTTTATGAGAAATGATTATATAATGCATGGTGAAATGAACAGCTACTTTGAAGAAAAAGAGACACCGAGGTACCCAGTGCTGATTCTGTAGCGTCATGATGTGAAATCCAGCAATACTATTATGTTTTGTTCAGAGTGATTTTAGTCTGTTTTGTTTTGTTTAATTTCGACATACCTGAAGGTATGGACAGCTATTTTGAAGAGAATGAGAGACATTATGACAGCCATTGTTGACTTCCCTATTGTCTGGTCTTGAAGACCTAAAATGCCCTCATCATCCTGTTCTGGTCAGTTTTATACTGTTTTGTTTTGTATGAATTCATTGTATGTGAAGATATGGACAATTATTTGGAAGAAACAAGAGACAATGTGATAGACAATGAAGATCCCTGGTTGTCTTGCTTTGAAATCTGTGTCTCTTACATTGTTTTATGATCTGTTTTGTTCTGTTTAATTTTACCCTTTTTAAAATTAAATAAATAAATAAATGTAGAGGAAGATCCAGCCAGGCGTGGTGGCACAGGCCTGGAATCCCAGCACTCTGCGACTTGCAGCACTGCCCAGCCAACTTAGTGACTTAAAAAGCTCTGGTTATAAAAATAAAAATTAAAGGGGGTGGGGCTGCAGCTCCGTGCAAAGGCCCTGCATTCAGACCCCGGTTCCCACTCTGCGGCTTCTCAGCCCACACCTGCGGCACGCGAGTGTCCCCACATCCTTGCTGTGGGCAGGACCAACACCCTTCCCTGGGATCTGATGCCTCTACTGCAGCTGCAGATTCCTGAAGCACAGCTGGGGCTTCCTTAAAAGGCAGGGAAGTGACGAAACGTGTTACCTGTCCTTCCGCGACAGGGTCACAGCTTGGAAGGCTCCACGCAGTTCACATTACGGGAATCCTTATAAACAGGTTTAAGAACTGAAGTTTGGCAACTTGGTGGATTTGCTTTAGTTTGTGGGGAAACTTGGCAAATTGACCACTTTGGGAATTAGCTTTTTATAATTACCTGTGTGCATTAACTCAGGAATTGTCTGTGGTCCTCATGAAAGAAATCTAGTGTCCGTGGTTTATTTGTTTGCTTTTTGTTTTGTTTTGTTTTTCTCCACTGAGTTTTTGCATATAAAAGGTAGATGTGTACTTGTACATTTTACGCTAATATGACTTTTGTGTACTCAAAAGCAATACACATCACAAATGTTGACTTCATCAAATGTTCACCTGCACAAGATTTCATAGAATTATTGGATGTGTTTCCTATTTATTAGAGAGATTCAAAATATTTGTGCTTTGTAAGATTTGAGCACTAGAATCTTCTTTTTGATTTTGTTATTATCTTCACTCTATATCATTTTGGATATTATGTCTTTTTTAAAAAGTCAATCTGGAGGCAAATTTATGTGTCAGGTTTTTATTCTGTTGTCCATCACGTTTTAAATATAATTTCCTACCTAATACCCTGTACCTCCCTCTCTCTCTCTCTCTCTCCCTCTCTCTCTCTCTCTCTCTCTCTCTCTCTCTCTCTCTCTGCCCCCTCTCCCACCCTCTCCCCCTCCCATTTTCTTCTTTTATGTTTCTGTTACTTTTCTGTGTGTGATTAAATTTGTACCTCATTTATGACAATGAAAGTTTACTTTTAATTGTTAGTTAAAATATTTTTGTCACATCAATTTTTTGAAATATAAAACAAATTCTGAAATTCATATTTTTGCATCCTGCCAATATTTTCAATGTTTTTCCTTTTACATATTCAATATATTTGAAAGTTATTCTTCCAAATGATCTGCCATAGAGATCTTTGAACTTTCAATATGAAACTTTTAACTCTCATTTAAAAACTTTTTTAGATTTAAGAGATTTTGAATATGATAGAACTAGTGTCCTCTTCCATCATTTCCTAAATTCAGCTTAACAAGTTGTCTAACTAATTATACTATCAATTTGCTAAGTTCCATGGAAAAAAGTCTAGAGAATTATGATTGAAATGGGAACTGATACTTTAAGTATCCATGAATATAGGATATTGTTCATTTTAAAGTATTTAACGTATCTTGTTTAATCTTTCACCGTATGTTTCTGTTGATTTCTGGTTCCGTCTGTGTATACATTCCTCATTATTCTTGCCACTTTGGAGGGTTGTGTGCGTATACTGCATATTAAGGTGAGTTCCTGCTCTTTTATGAGTCATTATTTCTTACATTGATCTTACATCCTGCCCTCTAGTGGTACTTTCTTATATGACCTAAAATTTTGGAGAATATTCCTAAGGCATTAGACATAATCACTAAATTGGATTTAATTTCTTTTTCTGCTCATTATTTTAATCACCAATGAGGTTAATTAAAAAATGCTTCTCTGTTACTTATTGAAATAATGTGATATCTTCTAAATTAGTCTTGAAGTACTTATTCCACATGTATCCTATATATTTCTGCTGTTCCTATGATTTACTTCTATTCTTTGCCATTTTTCTAAAATGTTTTCTTTCATTTATTTTTACATGACAGAAATTAGCTTTTTTTTACATGTGTGAAAATATTTGAAACCTTTTTTTTTCTTTTTGATTTGCAGTGTCAACAACATACAAATGTTTGATTTGTGCCTTTCACAAAGGGACCTCGCCGTGACAAACATTTGTACATGTGAACAAACTGTGGGTGCAGCTCACCCGGACCCTAACTAGTTGAAACTGTACTGTAACTGTAGAAATAAAAATATTTTATCACAGTATTTGTGTAGGTGTTTCATTTTTTATACTTTACATTGTATACATGTGTCAAAGCACCTAAAACTCACTTTGTTGTACTTAATGAATGCTCTCCCAGAATGGAAATTGTTCAAAAGTTGGGGATTTACTATATTTGCGTATGGTTTTGTTTCTACATCAGAGATATAAAATTAAAAATCAAAAGTTAAATTACATTTTTCTGCAACTACCTTTCTCCTTTTTCTCTATATTTCATGTCTTCTAAAATGCCTGCTAATTATCCCAATATCATTTCTAAAATAGTCCATTGCTACCATAGTCCATTTAAACTCACTTTTTTATTCACTAAATTCTAAGACATAGCTGTGTACTCATACCAGTTCTTCAAACTTATGTTCTTATGCTTCCACCAGGGAGGATTATAGCGCTTCATTTACCACGGCTTAACTTGCATTTTAACATTTAGTGAGGCTGTTTTGTTTTTCCACCTTCTACTGCAGTTTCCGCCTGAGTATTCTTCCAGATGAGCTGTAAATCATCCAAAATCTCTAAATACATGCTCTCATAATTTAAGTCAGAAAAACTGTCACTTTTTAACTATTAGCTATATAAATGAAATATTTCATTTTCTGATTATTCAATTATTTTTATTCCCTCAATAGATATTTAAAGATTTCCCCATATAGTTTCTGGAATTAATTTTTTTCCCCGGGGATCCCAAACTCACGACCTCACGCTTGCCAGGCAGGCGCTTATGTCACTGAGCTAAATCCTTGGCTCTGGAAATTTCTTGCCCAAGTGCTATTTTATTTTTGTGCTACTGTGTCTTATTTTTCCATTCCACTATTTTCTAACGACTTATTTTGCCTACAGGAAAACTTTAAAATATTATTTTTTGGACAATGCACTTTACTAATATGTTACTGTTTCCAGTACACTTTTGCCTTGTGTACAATATCTTTTTTGATGGTTTGGCAGAAATGATGAAGATTTACAGTACAATTTATTCCCATCTATAGTATGGAATTTAAAGTTCCTAAGTGCAGTTGCCCAGGAGATTTCTTGAGGAACTTCCCCTGTTCTGGGTTCTCTACCTCTTGATACCTGGGGGTCTGCAGGTCCCCCTCATTCTCTCCTCCTTTTCTTGATGCTGCTGCACTCGCCGAAAAGCTTCTTCCCTTCAAGCAAGCAATCTTAAATTTCAGAACAATTAAATTATCTTCCAGTTATTTAAATACTAATCTAAAGGAAGTCTTTTGGACTTTAAGGCAAACATGCATCACCTCTAGCACAGTATCAAGGCCTGGATTAACGTTAACAGGAACACAGAACCCTTTTGCTTTCCGCTTTGCCATTTCCTCTCCCCTTTGCGTCTGCCGCCGTCTCAGGTTGACGCAAGCCAACTTCCGTTTCCCAGAATGCCCAGCCGGAAGTGGCTGCCAGCAGCAGGGCCTGCTGTGTGAGGCACGGTCCAACCCTCTGGTTTTCCCCAGTTCCTCACATAGAAGAGACCCCAAGACACCGTTTGCCTGAGATGTTTACCAGTCTTCTATCAGCAGAAAAAGAAGCACAAATGATCACTGCAGCTACTGCTACAGATGTATAGAAAACAAAAAAATGAAGAGGGAAATTACCAGCCAAGGTGCCAAGGCTGCTGCTGAGCAGCTGTCCGCCCCACGGGAGAGCCAGATCCTCGTGACAGTCTGTGCCGTGATTAGGAAAATACAGGGTTTTGAGAAACACCTACTGCCCTGAAAGGGAAAAGAGGTGTTTTTATTCAGGGGTCAGTGAAGACCTCGCCAAGGCCCAATATCTCCAACGACTCACAGCATATATGTCCCTGCAGCCTGGGGAAACACCGTGGAATCTTCTCAACTCACTTAAGTGAAAATGATCTCAGGTGGAATCAGCAAACTTTGTTTTGAACAAACGTGAGAATTCTTTCTTCTCTGACTCAGTGCTAATACTGTAAGGAGTATGTAACAACCGGGGAAGCATTGCTAAAACGCTGTTCCTCTTTTTGAAGACCTCTGCAGGGAGTCTGTCTTCCTGCAAGCTACCAGGCAACATGGATCATGCTGATGCAGAGCTCACGCTTTCAGTTACCAGCTCCAGTGTATTTGAAAGATTTTCATTTTGGAGATTAATATTGCTGCCTCAGGCCCTAAATTACAAGGAAGCTTCCTCACCGATTGGATGAATGAATCAAGTGGTAAGTGACTGGTGCCTAATCAGAATTTTTTAAGCAAAACATGAAAGATCTTAAAGAGGAGACATTGAATAACTTCAGTTGATGGCATGGCACATAAAACAGCTCCTCTGCAACATCTGGAGCATCGGATATAAGTAATTTTTATTGCCTTGCTATTTTTATGTATGGCCACTTAGTGCTTTATAATTATGTTGGGGGTCCTCTAGTCATGTTCTGAGGAAAAATATATAATTCACCAGAACTCTTACCAAATACTGTTACAGTTTCCCTTCAGTTTCTTAGCAGGATTTCTATGACTACAGAGCTAACTTGACATGATAGACTTAAATACACCATGTATACACTTTAAAGGTCAGTGTTAAACAAATTGGGAAATAAGGTCATAATTTCTTCTCAATATACTGTGAAGTTTCCCTTATCAATTAAGATTAGCAATAGAATAATAAAATTATTTAAGGTCTTTTCCACTAATAGACCTGAACTAGTTATAGTCGAAAACAAATGTAACAGGTTTGTTCATAGGACTCCAAGTTAAAGATTTGCATGCAAGATTTTTACTGGAAAATACTTTTCACAAAACATGTACACACACACACACACACACACACACACACACTCCCAAGAAAAGGAGGAAGAGAAGCAGAATATGGCAGAGAAAGGGGTTGAACTGCACAGAGCCAAAGCATAGTGTAAAGTTGGCCTTTTCAAGGTGTCGCGTTGTGCAAGAGGATAGAATCGTCTTTTTCTCCGCATTCTCAGAGGGCAGGACTCTGGAGAGAGCAGAACTGAGATCCCCCAGCTGCCAGCCCCCCACCGCCTCAGTGCTGGAAGGCTTGATACAGACCACACAGTATCCGACACAGGACAACTCCTGCGTCATCGTCTTCTCTCTGCTGCCCTTCCAGATTGGCTTCTCTGTGGCTCCCACACCTGCTGCTCTAGGTGAGCAACCAAGCAGTTGGCCCAGGTCCACTTCCTCAGGGCCCAGATACACGGGACCCTGTTTCACTGCTGTGACCGCTGCACTGGGTTATTAATGTTTAAATTCCAGGGCAGTATCAAGCAGCATTCCAGTGGAACACCTTCCTGCAAACATTCCTTCATACCCTTATTTTATAAGAGTAGCCCTCCTTTCTCCTTATGGTTGAAATTATTTTCCCTACAAAGAATAATAAATCCGTTCCTAGCCTGTTAGTGTCCTGGTCACCAGGTGATAAATATAGCTTGATGTTTAAGATATTATCTCAGGGGATCCAGTATAAACATCGTCTCTCTGGCCTTCTCTGTGAATACACACTGAGTTTTACATGAATATTTTAAAAGCTTCATTTCCCAACATTTTTGGCACCCGAGGATTGGTTTTGTGGAAGACAGTTTTTCCATGGAATGAGACAGAAGGAGGGTACGAGTTTCAAGTTGATTCAAGGACATTTATTGCGCACATTATCTCTGTTGCTATCATATTTTCACACAAATGAAGTAATCAGATAACTCACCATAATGCACAGTTAGTGGGAGCCCTGAGCTTGTTTCCTGCAACTAAATGATCTCATCTGGAGGTAATGGGAGACAGCAACAACCAAAGTGTGTGATTATGTCCAGAGCACTCCGAAATCTTGTTTTGGTTTGGTTTTTGTCATTGCAGAGAACCCTGTATCACAAAGAAAGGATGTTGGAAATGGAAGCAAACTTTCCATTGCTTTTGTGGCAGTCTCAGGATATTCTGCTTTGAATTTAATCCAGATTGTATGGAGATTTGAAGGCGTCTCAAGTATACTTTTAAGGCCCCTGTCATCTATAGTCTCGAGCTGTGTGATTCTCTTGTATTGTGGACAAAGTTGATTCACCTGGCTCAATAACTAAGGGATCACAGATCTTCCTTCCCAATTTGGAAATCTCTCTTGGTTGAGAAGTAATACTCCAAATGTTTTGAAAGCTGAGTTAAATGATTCTGTACCAAGTGGGAGGAAGCGGGCCCTGTTTTAGGCTTTCACAAATTCTCTGCTAATGTTTGGAACATTTAAAATTCCCAGTCCCACTCATCACCCTGAAAACTCAGTTTGGCTTTAAAATGTAGCAACTTTATTTGCCAAGTTTAACACAGTTATCTCTCTGCCCTGAAGTGACAGATTGAGTTCATTGAGCAGGTTGAATATGTCAAACAGGCAAGTTTTGGGGCCTCTTTTGCATCACTGAAATGTGATGCCAGCCATGACTGCTTTTCCAGAAGAAATCTCTGGAGCAGTTCTCATAACTCGTCCCCTCTTCCCTTTCCACTGGCATCTCATCGTGTGCATCTCAGAAGACTTGCAGGCTCAGTGTCCTCCTCCTCGCCAAGCTCCATGTTCAGACGTGAACTACAGGCATGGATGTTATTGCAGTTGGTAGTTTTAATGATAGTGTGTGAAAGGTTGTTGTGGTCAGGCGACCGTTTTCAGCTGGCCAGCATTTCTCTGCAGAAGACACGATGTGTAGATTCTCACTTACAAGTGACTGCTTTGACCCAAGCAGTGAACCCAGAAAGCCATCCAGTCACGGCACCTGCTCTCTCCATGCAGAGACACAGAATGACCAATTCAGTTTTCCGGGTATGTAGTCACATAAATGTTTGAACTTCAGCCATGGTGCAGTTGGTTGGCAAACAGAAATACACACACGCTCCTGCATAGCCTCCTGGAAATGTATCTCCCAAAAGCAAGCATTGTTGCACTGTCAACACTGATAGACTTGTCGACCTGGATTGTACACCATGGTGACTCATTAATTTTCTCTAACTCTGTAGCCTCTGCTAGTTCATCATTGTTTCCAGTTAGGGTGCCAGCAAATGAGGGGCACTAGCCATATTTTGCACCACAGCTGCTCTTAAAAGTTCATGACAATTGTCTTTAGCAGCAAGCAGCTTCAGCTCTTACTCTGCAGTTAGGGCTTCCCTGTTTCAGTGGCAGGGTCAGCCAGTAAGAACAGTGCTATCAGTGCACACACGCTTAATGAAGTAGTTGTCTTCAGTATTTGCTGTCAGTCTCATGTACTAATGGCATTTTATTGTATTTTAATTGTAAAGCTGCAAAGGTCTGTGCTTTTCTGCAGGCTCTTTGCATCCTGTGACAAGGTTGTTTTGAAGATTTCATGGCTTCGATGGACAGCTGGGCTTGGAGAATGTGAGTTATTTGTTGCAAAAAACTCACAATTTTAAAAGGAAATCGGTATTTTCCTTTAATTGGAGCTTTTTTTCTTTTCTCGGTGGCAACCTTGCTGACTTCTTCTGTCTCTTCATTGGACATTTCCCCTTTTTCAAAGATGATCTCCAAAGATGTGGGTTTTTTTTTTACCCCCTTTTTGTTTTGTTGTGTTTTGTCTTACTTATTTGGGGGGGGGTTCAATCTTTTTGTTTTTATTAATACATACTGATTAAACTCCTTGTGAGGAGGTACATTACATAGCAAAGCTTGTTTTTACCCCCCCCCTTCTTTTTTCCTTTCTAGATCCCCTTCCCACTTGGCTTGAGTAAACTGCTGGGCTCACCAAGGCTGACTGAGACAAGTGTGCAGCGCAGGAAGGTGGAGCTCTGTCACACACAGGGGAGAATGACTGTCAGCTCCTGACTTAAAGCCTGCCACCAGATGCAGGTTAATTGTCAGTTGCCACTCACTAACAGGACTTGGATCTGAGTCTGTCATCAACTGATTTATTATGGTCTTTTTGTTGTCGTTTTTGTTTTGGTACAGGGGATCAAACTCACGGCCATGCGCTTGCCAGGCAGGCTCTTATGCCACTGAGCTAAATCCCCAGCATTTTTTAAAGATTTTTTTTTTTGGATTTATTATGGTGTCTGTGCAGTGAAACCTCTCTGTGAATGTTAATCTGCATTCCAGCCACTCCCCTCCAGCATCACTGCCTCAGCCCCACCTAAGATCATCAGGCTTTAGATTGTCGTACAGAGCAGACAAGCTAGATTCCTCACACGAGCAGTTCACAGGAGGTCCCACTCCTATGAGATCTAATGCTACCCTGGCCAATCTGACAGGAGGTGGACCAGAAGTGCAATACGGTGATGGAAGAGTTTGTAAATCCAGGGGAAGCTTGGTGACTTATCTGCTGCGTATCTCCTGCTCTGTGGTCCTTGTTTCATGGCTAGGGGTTTGGGGATCTCTGGGGCAGACTTGGGCTGATTGAAACATAGTTGCTCCAATTTCTACCCCTTATCTCCTAAGCACATATATGCAGGAGATGACATACATGTGTGACAGATGAGAATTGCTCAGTGTGTACTGAATTCTGGAAGGTGTCACTGCATCCTTTCAAAAATGATTTCCAAGTGGGATGTTAGCCACGGCTCCTCCATGTTCTTCAGGACTGTCTCCTTAGCAACTTCCCAGCATGTAAGGTGTGTCTTAAGATGGGGGAGCCCACGGTCCTATGCCCACAGTTGCTGATCTGTGCTGCAAAATGTGTCCTAACCCCGCCCCACCCCCCCCCCCCATGAGTCAGCCTGTTTCTAGATCCTGGCAACTTGAATGGCCAAGGTTTCATGAACAGGACAGATAAGTCCATCATGATAATCCGTGTTGACTCAAACCAAGCATAACAATGTAGTTAGTTTGCCAGAACATGGCTCCTGGGTGTCCCTGGAATGTGCTACTCAATGATAGTCTCAGATTTGGTCTCTGTTCTTCACATGTGGGAAATTAAGTAAGAAAAATAAGTAAGTAAGAAAATTAGTAAGAATTTTTTGGTTTCTTCATTCTTGCCATTATCACAATTCTGTTCACGAGTTCGTTGTGTCAGCATTTGAGAGGGTGATGCCAGAGGCAGACTGTCTACAAGTCAAGTTATTCGAGCTGTGTGTTCCATACTCATAAAAATTACCACGTGGTGAGACCTCACATACGACACAGAGAGCTCCGCTTTCTATGCCCCCTCTCCTCTGATCCATCCACAAATCTGAACCAGACATTCTTTCAGCTGATCCTTTACTCTTTCTGACTCCATAGACTACAGGCCATGCCGTTGTCTACTTCCAATGAAATATTTAAATTGTAACCTCAAGCCACAGTTCTTTTCCTATAAAGTGAATTAGCAAGTGTCCCGGTAATCTCTACTCCTTGGGAGTATTTCCCCCGTCATTTTCAGCACCAACCTCAAGTGCTACAGCTACAGGGCAGGTGTAGTCCGTGGCTGGAGTTCACATAGCAGAGTGACACATCTAGAAACCAGGCCAGCACTTCTCCTCTATCAGCTGTCCAGGCCTGGGCGTGAGGCCACAGGTCCCACCCCAGGGGCTGGAACTATTTAGCTCCAACAGATGATGTGGGAGCCATCTTTAATGTATGCATCACACACATACTATATTTTTCCACTTAATGCCCACATATTAAAAGAGCCCAAATTCATTATTAATAAAGAGTTGAATCTACTAATTACATAGCAAGGATGTCTAAAGATAAGGACTTAAATGCATCCTTATCTTTTAATGAATAAGGATAGATTACTTGTATACTACTTTCAATTTAGAAAAATGCATTCAGGGAAGGGGCTTCTCTTTAAATGATGAAGAAAATTTATAAATAATTATAAAATAAATGTCGTGGCAGCAAGTTTCTAAAATGTTTCTTTCAATACCATGAATTTCCCTGAAGTTATTTTCATTGGAACTTGATTTTAGGACAAGTTGAAGCTTTCAAAATGCACCATCTGGTCATCTATTAGACAGTGACACACGATAGAGCAGTTTCAAAATGAAAAAGAAATGAGGCAATGTTAGAAAGGAAAGGTGAAATGGTTTCATTTTCCCAAGATTTCCACACTGACAGAAGACCGATTCAGTGACTGTACAAGTGGGAACATCACATTCTAGAGTAAAATTCATGTTTCTGCAGCGGAAGTGAGAGGTGTGTTGCAAAATAACTCTCAGGGTCTGAAAATAGTGCGGTACCGTGTAACCATCAACCAGAGTCCACTGACAACATTCAAACTAGTTTTAAATGCATAGTTACATCATACCTAGACTGATAAACTAATTGTTATTTACAATGTGTATTGTGTCTAAGTGAAACAAAGTGAGTGTAATGAAGACATTTTTAATGACACTTATCTAAGATATTTTTCTGTGCATAACTGAATTAGCAGGAAACGCAGAAGAGGCAATATATAACTTGGCTGGGAAAAAAGTGCCATCTAAGATATAACAAAATCCCAAGGCCAGGTCTCCCACTGAAACACAAGTAGGGCAGTAATTGCTCTTGGCAAAGGATGAAAATTCTTGCAATAAAACAATGAAAGATCTTTTTAAAAAATTGTTCTTACAAAAATCAAACATGCAAAAATGTAACAATAGTAGTCGGGTGAAATTCCACTCAGGGTCAACAATTATCAACTCTTTAGCCATCTGGCTTTTTCATAGTCCCAATCTACTTCCCTTATCATATCAGAGCAAATGGCAAGTGCACATTTTCATGGGTAAATACTTCACTAGGACTCTCTAAATCACCAGGACTTTTGTATCCAAATGAAACACCACCTTTAGTGTACCTGAAAATTAGAAGTATGTTCAAACCATCAATAAATTATTCAGAGGTTATATCTCCTGACTTTTACTATTTTTGTTGACTTGCTAATCGGCATTCACCTAAGATCCTTAGGTTACAGCTGTTTGATATATCTCTTCAGTTTCTTTTAATGGAGCTCCGCTTTCCATGGTATGAGCATTTTCCCTGAAAACCTTTTATTGACCAAAGTCTTACAGTTAACCATAAATTTTGCTAATTGTAATTTTGCTAGGTATGATGGTGGCATGATCACACATAATAAGTATATTAGTGCCACAGGGTCACAATTTCTATTATTTTTCTGCCATTCATGTTTCTTGTAATTACTAGTAAGCTCACCGAGAGTTTAATTTTTTTTTGTTTTTATTTTTTATCTTTCATGTTGTTGGTATTCTTTTTTTATTTTGCAAAACTGTGTCATGGCTGTGCTCACTGCCCTCAGGAAAGAACTGCTCTCCAGATTCCTCACCTTTGGGCATCTGTGGGTGATTGAGGATTATTTCTTGGGTCCACAAATGAATTAGGAATTGACAAAGTGATATCTGAGATGATTAAATATTCTTACCTGCTAGTTCTGTGAGGAGAAACCTGTGATCAGTGTGGTTCACTGAAGTAAAAACGGCATAGGAACACAGGAAACGGTGCCTCCTCTTTGTCTTCAGTTTCAAAAATAATGGGTTAAAGCCCAGAACCTTCCAAATAAAGCACTCACTCTGTTCGCACACCCGTTATGGACATCCAGGTTTTCTTCCTGCAGTCACTCACGGGACCCCGTATTTGACCAACAGGCAGCAGTTCCTTTGGCTTCGGTGACCTTTGCCGTGGCCCTGCTAGTTCCGTGGTGAGACACTGCATGGTGGCATGATCACACATTGCAAACTCATCTAGTACATGTTTTGCTCAGACTCGAGTCAGCCCTTGTTTTATAAAAGCCAAGGACACTTTTTTGCGAATTGTGCTGAGAGACCATATCTCAAAGAAAGGGTGCTTATTGCTATGGAATTCCTCACTCTTCCCGGGCTTATAAACAGAAATACTCAGCACATGTTCTTCATATTATTTATAAAGTGCATCGTACAGTACGAATTCATCCTGGTACCTCAGATTCAAAATTCAGGGCGAGAGGGTGCTTAGCTTTATCAGTGGTATGTCCATATCTCCCTTTCTCCAGGACAAAATATTTTATATTTCAGTAGCAGTGAAAATTGTTCATTTGCTTCATATTCTAAACTATAGTCACAATATTCTCAGAATAACACACCATCATTAATGCGCTTTTGTTGTGTTTAAATCATAAGTTTTTGTATATTTCTTACCAGAGATGTATGTTATATTACAGTGTTTTAACATTCTTGAACTACTTACATTTTGTGTAAAATATGATGCTGACTCTATATATTTGGATTCATTTGCTTCATTTTATTTTCAGTTTTGAGTGTGATTTTTAATAATTTTTTTCTTAATTTTATAATGTACATAGTGCCAAATTTAAATGCACTGTTATTTAAAGAACTCTAAAAATACTAATTCCTACTTGTATCCTCCAGCAAATTTCTACCTTCATCCCATTAAGTGACATTGCAAAAATACAGCTTAAAATCCCATTCGTAAATTTCATTTACCTAAAATGTTAGGTTCAAATGGTCACTAATATGCAGTGCTTTTCAAGTACTATTCTTCCCCCCTTACTTTCAGTTTTTTTCTTTGTTATTATATAGTAATAGCTCACGTCATGAGTGACAATGAAATTAATGGTAGCCTTTTAGAAATGTTTATTAATAGCTGTGTGCAGCACTTCATAATTCCATTCGCCAGGAGCTGGTCTGCAAGCTCAACGCACCTCCGTTGTTTACACCTTCTCTGCTTCCCCTCCTCCCTTCCCCTTATAGCTCTCCTCCTGCCATCGTGCTAATGAATTACTCCAAAAAAACCAGGAGGAGGCAATGAATAAGCATTTTATTTTTCATATAATTTCCCTCATTATTCTTCAACGTTAATTATGTCACAGTGTGCATTGTAAGAATGCACAGTCATCACACTCGATGCTGATTTTTAAAAGCTCTCATTTCACCTTGATGTAGGAAAACACATTCAGTGTTAACACTGGTACTGTTGTCGATAACCCTCCAGTCATTTCAGTTGTCTGAGTTCTTTAGGCGACTAAGCAAAGGTCTCTGTGGCAATGTTGTCTAAGGTCTTGCCTGTGACCTTCGTATTTAAAATTTACTATGTTCCATATAAAATCCCAATTGCCATTTTCTTTTCTTGAGTATACTAAACGTTCTATTCTTTCTCTCCAAAAGTCTAGTTTTCAGGGCTGGGGATGTAGCTCAGTGGCATAAGCGCCTGCCCTGCAAGTGTGAGGTTGTGAGTTTGACCCCAGTACAAAAAAAAAAAAAAAGTCTAGTTTTCAAATGGTCTAATGACAGTTTGAATTTTTCTTTTACTTTTTTTTGGTTTTTTGTTTGTTTGGAAGTTCCTGGGATAGATAAATAAATAGATAAATAATAGAGAGATAGATTTTTTTCTTTTTTAAAGTGCATCACATTTAAGAGAATATATCATAGTGCTGGAAATCTTATCACAAAATATGTAGTTAAGTTCTTAAATTATCCCTTAATATGTGGTTTTCTTGAGTTATAGTATTTGATATCTATTATATTTTATTTCTTTGGTTTTATACTATAGAGCATTGTATTATTCATATATTGAATCTTGTTCCACATTTATAAAGTTTCTGTCATATCGTTTTTGACTATTCATCCTCTGGTTTATTAAAAGTATATGTACTCTCTTCAATCTTCCTTAACATCTTACTTCTTGTTTATATTTCTAGTGTTTCATAGTTATTTTTATTTCAGGAATACTTTTTAGTTTCACTTTAATCTTACTTGACATTACTTCTTGCAAGATTTTTGTTTTTTTAATCTAGCTTCTGACTGTAGAATTTCTATTTCATGTTGCTTTTTCATAGTTTTTACCTTAACTTAATATCATCACTGTGAAATAGTCTGCACTTTTCTGCAGCATGGTCCTCCTCCTCTTTCCTCAGTGCTCCTGAAACAGCTTGTGGAGAACTTAGTCAAGCTCTACCCCGCTGGACTAGAGTGAGTTTTCCTGTGCCGTGCACTTTTTGATTATTTTCACCTTCCCTCTTTGATTTGATTTAAATTGCCATTGTTTGCTTCTATTTTCTCTGTTCTCTTAAATTTATGTTTCCTCCCAACATTTTTCTCCCCACCAGTGTCTCTCTGTAGACAGGAGATGTGGTATGTTAACTGCAAGAATTCAGAAGCTTCAGCACACTTGCAGAATTTTTAGGTTCCGAATCCCCCGAGGCCACCTGCACCTGGACCCTAGAGACGCTCCACCAGTTAGGATGCATGCAGGAAGCTCCATCACACTGCACTGAGTTTTTGGTGGCCACTCTGAGATTTCCCCATTGTATGCTGTGGGGGCTTCATCCCCACATGACGTGGGTTTCACTTCATTTTGCCGTACACATTTCCTCCAGGGTTTTGTTTTCATTATCCTAGTTGCTCTGTGTACTTTAGTTAGAGATTTAGGGAGATTAAGACATTCATTCTAACACCACCATCTCCACTAAGCAAACCAGAAATATCATATTGAATGGTATTGAAATTTCAAAATAACATTGCAAATTCCCAAGATACACAGATATAGCAAGAATTGGGGAAGGGAGTAATCAAATTTATATTAGCAGCAAAATACTTTTTATGTCTTTTGACAATGACAGTTTTGCACCTGTGAAATTATAACTGTATGATGGTGCTTAACTTTGTCTTCACATGCACACATGCCACATTAATAAATAGGGCAGACATTTTACAAAAGATATAAAAACCAAAGCAACTAACTCATTTAATACATAACAATGAGGAAATAATAGGCCAATAACTTGCTATGATATTCAAGTAGAAAAATAAGTGGCTACAGAAAGTAAAAGAACAAAAGTTTATGTTGTCTAAAAACATAAGCTGTCCCAAAATTATGTATAAAGAAGTTGTTAGGGAGGGAAAAGAACTAATTTAGAATCAACCTGATGCCTAAGTGACCTTCCTGGCTTCAGCAGAAAACTGTTCATTCTTTAGTTTAACATTATTATATATTGAAATCAAATGAGAATTCAAATCATTCGCCAGTGATCCAGTACATCCAAAAGCATTTGAGTGAACTTGGAATCTCCAAAAGACCTTAAATCGATATCTGGTAATGCTCTACTTCATATCTGATGCACATTGTATAAACAAGCCCATCTATGCAAGCCTAGAAAGACTCCTGTGAAAAATTACAAAGTGACTATGAAAGAAATTCAGAGCAAATAAGGGCACAATATAAAACCGTGTGGATCAAGAATTATCAGTAACAACCAAAACCTACTGAAAAAGTATAATAGATTAAAATAATCAGGATCGTGTCTTCCTAGTTTTAATTTTCTTTTCCACCCCCACTGTGGCTAAATTTGTGTTCTTATAGCAGACATTGAGTTTGTAAAAATATCCAATTATAAACTGCATTTCATGTAAAATGCAGAATAATATATCATTTATTATACTTCATGAAAATATAAAACTCACTAGAAAACAAAATAAGTAAAATATAGCATTCCTTTGTTTGTATAGATACTTTTTATATTCAAATAAAATAAGAAGAATTGTACCTCAAAATGAACATGGTAAAATTAGACAGAGATGTATCTAAAACATGAGCAATAGATTATTCAAAATAAAATTTAAAAAATTAGGATAATTATAGTAATAATCAATGTATGTATATTTGTTTACCACCTCCTCTGGGGAGATGCTGTTAAATATTATGTATGCACTTGTCTTATTTAATTAGAACCAGTATTCTAAGAAAGTGATATTATCAGCATTTTACATACCAAGAAACTAAGGCTCCCAGGCATTAAGTATATTACAGTGTTTGCGAGCACAATAATTAGAGTGGAGAGAGACCCAGGTCAAAAATTTAGGTCTGCTCCATATGAACTCTGAAGAAACAGAAAAGTTATGGCATCTGAGTTTAAAATTCTTTTTCTAATAATTGCAGTCACCTTTTTCATCATGAAAAATCATTTAGAGAGAATGCATGAAAAACTTGACCCCTACAAGGTGCTAACATATTGAAAATTATATTTCACTGCTTTACTTCATGTGTACACTTCTTATGTATCATTTTCATGTCACTGGGATAAAGTAGCCAACACTCCAAACTTTGGGAAAGAGGGGTTTATTTTGGTTCACAGTTTCAGTGGGTTCAGTCTATGGCCTCTGGAATGCTGGAAGGCTGGAGTGGAGGAAGCAGCCAGGAAAGAGCACAGAGAGAAGGAAAGGGAGGCAGAAAGAAAAAGGCACACTCTTCCGGGTCCCACCACCAGTGCCCCACTTCCTAGGAGCACATTCACCATAAATCTATCAAGAGATTAATCTACTAAAGGGCAGAGCACCCCCAGAATGTAGTCGCCTCCCAAAGCCCTACCTCTGAAATTTGAGAGGACATTTTAAATCTAAACCATTACATCAGTGTAGCTGTTGTTACACGATTTTGTACTGTTCCCATTTCTAGCACCGAGTATTTTCATTACTACTTAAATTTTCTTTCTTCCCATATGATTCAAATGGCAAAAGGTAAAGTAATAACCATGATAACTCATCACTGGCTACTTGTTCTGAGGTGGCATTTCTAAAAGGCCTTATTTCCATGGTGAATCCAGTCTCTTGAGGCACTAGCAGAGGAGGTAATAAGTTCTACATACTGAGACGAACAGTGTTTCTAAAAATGCAGGGAACATCAAAACAAATTACCATGCTACCTATTTATTCTCCTGAAATTGACATTTAATAAAACTAGCTGATTATCAGCGGCTAATTTAAAAGACAGTCATTCTCCTTAATTGGCTCATTTTCAACAGTTTTGGTGGAACTTTTAGTAAAATGTCATTCACTTTCACCCTAAGGGACGAATTCCAAAAACTTAGCATTTCTTTCCCTGAAGTAAGATTATTCTCTCCATTAACCTTTTAATTGCTTGAGTTCATTAAAAAGAAAAATCTATTTGTTAAAACTCAAGAGGATTTTTATGACATATGACTTGTCATTTAAATGTATTCATCTCACTCTTTCTGCGTAACAATAAACCTGAAACCAGCAAAGGCAGTTTATTTTACATGCTATAGCAGGCAGAAAATACAAGTGCATGATTGCTGTGTAATGATTTTAAGGTTTGTTTAATGTCAGTAAACTCCTACCTGTAATTAGGTTGTCCTCTCTAACTCCTTTTATCATCATGTATTTGTCGTAGTCACTTTTCTCTCACTGCTGAGACAAAATGCCTGACACCCAAAGCTAAAGGAGGAAAGTTTTATCTGCTCAGTTTGTAGAGGTTCCTGTCAGCTGACTCCAAGGCAGGATGGTGCAGCAGACAGGCATTGTAGAGAAGAAGCAGTTTATGGTGGGAAAAACGTAGTAAAGCAACAAGGGAAACTACAGCACTTTCCGTTCCTTACACCTTATCCCGGGTGCATAGGATGAGTAGCACTCACACCGTTAATCCTAGTGCCCTTGAGCTTAGCATCGCACCATGAATCAATCCCAGCATCACGCACTCTAAAGCCAACCATTTCTGTAAAAGTTTCACCTGTACTTCATGAGGGTTTGGGGGACAACTAGACACAAGCCATAGCAATACTGGTAAAGATGATAATATTTTGAATACTACCCTATCAAGTACAAAACTCATTATTTTGAATATTACCCTATCAAGTACAAAACTCATTAGCAGATTTATAACACTACTGGGAAATATTAAATAACAGTTGCCCAGTAGTGTTATAAATCTGCTAATGAGTTTTGACAAATCACCTAGAAATATATATGAATTAATTATTTCATATATTAATTAATTATTTTTACCAGGAATCAAACTCAGGACTTTGTGCCTGCCACCTTGCCAGTTTGCCATGCTGCCGAGCTATACCCAGCCTCTGAATTAAGTTTTTAATGGAAGATATTGGCAAATGAGTGATGCTATATGCCTGTGGTAAGTCTTTTATACACAGACTAATATAAAAATGATAACCTTTAAAAGTACTTTAGTTTTTATTCATTCTTGCAAATACTTATTAAATGTCCAATTGTTTATTTATTCACTTTATTCTGTGTCAGGTAGTCTGTTTGCAGTGCTCTAAGAAATAATTTATAGTCTTCCAATTAAGTTTTCCTTTTCTAACTCCTACCATGTTAATGAACTATTTGTTTTTTATCCTCCCAAACATTTTTCACATTTACACCAGATGCCTTCTCTCCACTCAGGCAGGTCCCCTTAGTCTCCAGTTGGTGCAATGTTAAATATTCCTCAATAGGTTTTAAATAATTTTCCACAGAAAATTATGAGAATTAAGAGAAAAATACACACATAAATGAATAATTGTTGATCACTTTGTTGTCAGATATCCATTATGAGAATTATGAAATGTATGGGAAGAAAAAGAATACAAGTGTTTACCTCTCAGAATGTGTCTCAACCTTCTCTCTTCCATATCACAAGTAATGGCATGTTTTAAAAATCTCAGGAGTGGGCTGAGGATATAGCTCAGTGCCAGTGCCTGGCAAGCACCAAGTCCTGACTTCAATTCCCAGTACCAAAAATAAAATAAAATAAAAAATAAAGACTATTTACCACTGTCTGTTTACCAAATATGCAAACATTTCTAGAAACCTACTGGTGAATACTGGAAAAGTTAAATCAGAAAAGGGAAAAAGAAAATATGAATGAAAAAAATGGAAGGAACAGGGCAGCCTGGGGAAATAGCTCAGTGGCATAAGAGCCTGCCTGGCAAGCACAAGGTCCTGAGTTCAATTGCTAGTATCCCTCCCACCAAAAAAAGAACATGACAGTTATGGAAGATACTAAGCCCTAGAAAAATAAAGAAATCTATGTAGTAAAGCTCTCAGACACTCAGGCTACCTTAGATGGGGAGTCAAAGAAATCAGTTCCAGGAAGAGGATACTGGAATAGGTCAATATCAGCAAGAAAAGTCTGAACTGAATAGCACAAACAAATTCATGAACTAAACCTCTAATGTTCGTACAATCTCTGTCTTCTTATATAAATGTGCTCTCCAGCTCTCCTGTCGCCCGGCTGGCTCCAAAAAGGGACAGGAACTCAATATGAGAACAGGGCTGCAAGAACGACACACTTCACCCTAGGAGTCCAAGAAGTAATGCAAGCCTAAACTGTGACTGAGCTTATTTTGTTTATTTTTTAGTCCTAAATAATAGCATGGATATTTGATAATACTATTTATATGAAAAGTACTGTTCCCTGCATTTTCTTATCAGTTGATAAGTCACTTATGTGGTCCCAAAACTGGATTAAGTCATCACAAACTAAGTTGTTCCCACACTAATACATTCAGCCGAACAGTATCAAACCACATATAGTACTTGGCTAGCGTTGATATGATTTTTAAATGAACCTATTCTCCTTGGTGAATTTTTTTGGTTAAAAAGACTGCATTTGACAATTTTATCTACACATTAAAGTCAAACAGTAAATTCAAGATTCGCAGGACCATTTTCTTTTCTGTCCCTGACTTGGCACCTCACATCCACGATAGTGGACATTATGCTGGCCGCGTCCACCCCTTTGGCAGTGCCCCTTGCCAAGCTATGACTTGTCCCGCGAGCCTCACCCGAGGCCAGAGAGCAGGTTTCATCACTGGGTTCTCAGACAAAGCCGTCTTTGAAGGGCCATTATGATAATTTTTTTAAGTGGAAAGTTTTCTAGCATGCTAAATTCTTTTAGAATGAAAACACAATATTTATTAAACAGATCAAAAGTGCTTCAGAAAAACTATTATGTGGTATCAGGCAATAAATAATGAAATCTTATTTCAGGAATGCAGCACCTTTCAGCCAAAGTGCTTTAAGTATGGAGATAGTTTCAATCATTCTCTCTGAAGTAGAATATACTTTATATCCCAGCATGATGATAGAAGAAAATAAAATGACTGCTCTGCACTTAAAACAGGGAGTGTGCTAGATGACAAATCGTGATCAGCAGAACGCAGCTGGTTTAAAATGGCTATGCTCAAGCCAAAAATTCATGGAAACTAATTTCAGCCTCAAATCAATTCTGAGAAAGTAGGTCCAAATGGCAGAGTCCGTGTGACTGAAAGCCAGGAGGAAAATAAGGGGCTCCCCGAAGTTAGAGGCCAATGAGTGACCTTCACATTTTACCAGCAAAAACTTTGTGCAGCTCAAGTTTCACTGACAAGAACGGACAAACAAAATGAAAGGCTAAGCACGCTGCTTTTGTCTGGCACATTGGAAGGTCACAAACTGTCAGTATCACAGAAGTCAGTAGGTGCAAGCAAGAGCTAAAATAATAACCCAAAGAATGAAAACGGGCGAGGGGCATTTGGAGGTGAAGGAAGGACTACAGATGGAAAGGGAAGAGGGATTAAAAAGAAGCAAGCCAGCCTAGGTATTTAGCTCAGTGGCATAAGCGCCTGCTTGGCAAGTGCAAGGTCATGAGTTCAATCCCCAGTGCCCCCTTCCCTCAAAAAAGAAGCAAACCATGTACTGAAAACAATACATATAATAGTAAAATAAAAATGAAAACAAAAAACCAGGTTTTTCTGCATCTGAATTAGACTTTATCCAATAAAGTAGAATAGTTTAAACAAAAGAAGAACTTGTTTGAAAGAATCTCTGCCTTGTGCTTCATGCCTGTTTGAGAGAGTGTTCAGTTCTGTGCCTGCTTAGAATTTATGAGGAGGTTTGCCTTACTGTTCCGCTTTGCTGTGTTTGACCGTAGCTGTGGTACAATCTTATGCTGTACAATTTTACCGTTTTTACACTGATTTAACCATCTCTTCTGGAGAGACCAGAACCCATTATAGTGAAAGCAGGTTCTGAGGCAGTTGAAAGAGTCTGGAATTTTGTTATCCTGTTTTCTTGCATTCTATAAAATTTTACACTGGATTTAAGTGATTGACTTTGGTGTCTACCTATGGTCTTACTATGTCACTTGCATTAGGCGTTGTGATTTTTCTATATGAACAGATAAATTTTAAGAGGAGAATTGACATTATTCCCACTAATCCCATCTTCTGTCCTCATGCCTGGAAAACACTATAAAAGCAGTTCCACAGCAGACTGTTAATATCTATGTGAAATCATTCTGTACATTTCATAGATTGCGCTTTTGTAATTGTAAAATGCTCCCATGGTAATGCCAACTTCAGTCTTTTACTGTTGCGTCTCGACTTGGTGCTATGGCTAAAGATCTCATCATTCACTCTAGTTACTGGCCTGTTCCATGGATTGGGAAGGTAAAATCTTTCCTTAAAGGTAACTTACTTTGCAGAACTGAAAACTTCTGCCGCTTCTCTAGAGCTTGGATTAATGCTGGAGTTAGTTCTGTGACTCCTATGAACCAATTCTCTTTTCTGCGAGCTGGGTCTCATTTGTTCCGGACCTCCAAAGGCCGTGCCGTCCTCTGCAGCCTGGGGCCTCCTTCTGGACACTGGCTTTGCTCGCAGCAGTCTGATCGTCTTCCGTGCCTTTGCACCATCTGCCCATTAGTGGACTCCAGTTTCTCTTCGCATTGCCATCCCGACACAGTTTCTTCAGCTCTCTTTGTATTTTATATGTTCAGCCATTTACTGCTGACTGACTCCTGCTGCTAAGTTCCTCAAATTAAAAATTTCAAGTGAAATCAATGTCTGTCTTTAGTCAAATGGTTGGCTAGATGTTTGGACCAAGTCTGATTCTTCTACCAGGAAAAACAAATAAATAAAAGCCAAAGCAGCAGACAGGCACTTTGAATAAGCATTGCTGAGCTAGTCCTAAAAGTGTCAGGCGGGAAGCAGCAGACAGGAAACACATGGAAGCCCAGCCCCGGAGCGCCCTGTCCGCTCACTGCCCTGCCAGCGCGGAGCGTTTTGTCCTAGAAGCAGGTGGGCGAGGGAAACCATCTACACCCAGGCCTGGAAACGGTGCAGACTACAGCAAGGGTGAGCATCTAGAGGCCCAGGACACTCTTTGGTGGCCAGGGGCCGTGGGCGCACTGCTCCATGGGGTGGTCTCACCTCTCAGGGCCTTTGCCAAGGCACAGGGCCCCCCGCCCTGACCACCCTGAGCTGTGGCTTTGCTGGGCGCAGTCCCGAGGGCACTGTCCTCATGGTTAATGTCTATGATGAAAACTGTGTTGCTTATTACATTGCACTGCTGTCAGTTTTATTTATAGGGTTAGCCTTTTGTCGCATCTCCCTTGTACCTTCTGGACCATAGTTTTGATTACTGGAAATTTTGTATGTACACAAAAGGAACATTATAATTTCCAATCTGAAAGATTGTATTGCCTGAAAGTAAAAATTAAAGACTTGTGATTTGTAATAGAAAGCAAAACAAGTATGAAAAGAGTGGTATAGACTTCACATGCACAGACTGACATTTTTGTAAACATAGTTTATATTTAATGTAATCCAACATGTAAGCATCTCTCTATATCAAACAACAATAACATCTAAAAGTAATCACATGTAGCACATAATTATAGTGCTCATATGATACATGGTTATTTCAAAATATGGGCAGAAAACAAGCAACCAGGAGTCATAGGAGTGGTGAGATTAAAGTTCTTCCCATAGTCTCAGGAAAAAAAAATCAAAATTACATGTTTATTTTTTATGGTGAACAATAAAAAAGTAGCTGCCATTGTGTGATTTTTCTGCATAAAATGTCAGTAAATATTATAAAAATGATGGGTGCAGTCTAGATTTGTGTGAGTGTGTGTGCTTGTGTGTGTGAGCTGAAAATGGAATCTATACTTTTCCCTCAAGGCCAGGCTCAGCACATTGAGGCAAATGAGAAAGAAACAAAACACAACTCCTCCACCTCCCTCACAAATCAAAACTCCTGATGAGCAGGGGAATCTTTCCTGAAGCATTGTTGGCAACAGTAGAAAAAGCTTAATAACATATCATGTTCTTCAGGAGATAAAGAGAAACTTCCAGATGCCAATGTTTACTCACTACTGGTCTTGTCTGTTTATGAAATTAACTCAGACCAAGATGAAAGAAAGTGAATGTGTCTCAGAGTAACTGGGAACTAGGTTTTACTGATGACGGAAGCCATGCTCACTCATTTTGAGACCACAGCACGCTGTTTAGGAAGCAGGAGAAGACAGGAAGAACTTGGTGAGGTGGGGAGGGACAAACCATGGGCCAAGAAACTGGGACCGTGATTCTGCGTGAGTTGATCCTAACTTACTGCATAATCTCACACAGTCTCTGAGAGCTATCAAAGCTGGGCTGGCTGAAAGACTCTGCAGCCATGCCTCCCTGTCTAAAGCAAACTCAGCATGGCTTCAGCTATGCTCCTGAAAGGCTTTGGTACATAACTGTCAGCAGAGACCCCCCACTGCCTTTCCTGCTTAAGATTTTTGTTCCTACTCAGACTAGAGACAGAGGACCATGTGGCCTGAAATCTCTTTCCCCTGCTAACTTCAGCAGTTTCCTCCAGTCCTACATTGATTTCCAAACTTTTCCCCATCTTGCTGCCACTGTTATAGTGGGATGCTTGGAGGCCATGGGGTTGGGCCATGCACATCGCCTGGTGACACACACTGACATCAGCAGCAGGTCGCACAGCTCAGCAGCGCAGGTCAGAGACAGCGAAATCCTAGATCACACTTGTCACATGCTCCATCTGTTGGGGAAACGCAAAAAAACATTCTGTTGCTGGTCTTCGACTTTAACATTGATGCTTTGAAAAATTGGTGTGAAATGACGATTGGTTTTAGGGAGTTGAGAACCACTAAAGATAATAGCTGAATATCTAACAGATTTCAGAGCACGTCAGGGTAGGAATGAGTCTAATGGGAGAACCAAAAATAAGCTCACCGAGTTTAGAGTGGTAAGGAGTGAGACTGCTGTTTGACACCCCAAAACAGTGGGTCACATGCAATAATAATTAAGTAGTCAAGTTTTTAATATGCTGTTCCCTTCTGATTTATATCTCTGAAATCATGACAGTTCTGACTCATTTTCTTATGTCTTATGCTCCATTTCCTGGAGACACAGTGAACACAAACTTATCTCCTGGGTAACTTTTTTAGAAATTGTCCCTACTTGAACTTGCTCTAATATTCCTAATTTTCTAACCCACAGCTAGTCTATAAGACTATGTATCCAAACTTTAAGAGCATAGAAGCAAAATGTTCAAAATTCGGAGTAATATTTTATTTCATTTATTTCTTTGTGAAATGTCCTTCCTTCCCCACTAGTACCATAATTCAACTAAATATCAACATACATATTTCAGTATTCTCTATTTCTTCTTGTCTATAAAAATATTTCAGCAATATGCTGTGTTCTATAGTCCATGTCAAACACAATGGTGGAAGCTAGCTTAATTTATTAAGTAGTATTTCAAAAAAGGAAAAACCAAATAAACTCCACTTCCACCTACCTGTCATTGAAAGTTTTATGAAGTGTTTAAACATTGTCATTCACTTTCATTTCTTGAATGGTTTATATAAAATAACAAAGAAGAAAAAACAATCAGCTTTTACTGCTGAGCTCAAGTTGATATTCACATAATCAGTGGCTTCGCAGAAATAGTTGTTTTTTACTACTACTCAATGAATAGACTCCATACCAATGGCTTTGAGATCAGTTGAGGTCTAGAACTATTCTGGTCTCATCATTAGTCTTGTACTTTCTTCCACAGAGCTCTGAAATACTGAGCCTTAGGTGTCTGTCTTGAAGTTGTTGATTCCCAATGCTTATTCTGTCATTTGCGTACCCTCTTTCTTAAACTACAGACTCGTATACTTACCAGGTGCTATAACCCTATGTTAAAATCTCAGTTATTGACTAAGTCAGCCTGGGTTACTAGGTCCTCCTCGCCGCCCGCCTCCCATCTCCCATCTTTCATATTCCTTTACTCAAATGATAAAGCAGTCATCTTCCCCATAGGAAAAAAGGAAAAGAAGTAAATCCTTGATACTGCTCGGTTTCTGTGCTCAGTTATCCTTTAGTCTAACACCCTAAACTTCCTGTAGCTACTGAAATAACCGTTTTCTTTTTTTTTCTTTTCTTTTTTTTTTTTTGCCTCCACAATTTTCTAACATCCAGATCTGATTCTATCACTCTCTTTTGGGTATTTATTTATTCCATGAGTCCCCACGGTGAATAAAGGGTATGGGGTCATGTAATTTTATTTTCGCAACCTGTGAGTTCTCCTGGGTTCTGGCCCGTCGTATCAGGGATCCTCGCTGTTCGCATCCCGCCCAACAGCAAAGCCCAGTGTGCGGAGCCAGCCCACAGTGCTGACTCTCTCGCTTCTGTGTTTCAGACCTTTATCCTACACTTTCTATATTACTTCGCATCCTCTACTGAAATCACAGACAGATCCAAACATGGGAGCAAACCTAGAGGCACAGAAAATGAGACCAGAGCTTGCAGGTGAGCTCTGCCTCCCTGGACCAAGAGGCCAGTGCTGGCACTGATGTCCTGGACCCTCTGACTCACTACTGCTGCAGGCCTGGCCGGGGCCAGGGATCAAGTGGCCAGGCCTAGGAGTCTGGTATAAGCTGCGCTTCCCAGAAAGACTCAGAAATTGAATCTCTCTGGTATTATTTGCTCCTATCTCCAATAGTGGAGAATTTCCAAAATACAGAAAAGATATTTTTCATAAATATCTTTCCAAGATAAACGAGAATGCATAGGGCTAGTTTCCTATTGCTGTGGTCAGTAGTCCCCATAGATGCCGTGGCTTAGACCAATGCAGGCCTATTATCCTAAAATTCCTGGAGGGCAGAGTCCAGAATGAACCTTTCCAAACAAAAATCGATATGTCAGCAAGTGGTGTCCTTTCTCCCTTCTGGCTGGGGGCTGAGAGGAAGAAGTCTCTCTCCTCCCCTTCCCCGCATATTGAAGTTGCCCACGTTCCTTGGCTTCTGGTTCCCTGTGACTCTGACTTCTGCTTTTCTTATCATATCCCCTTCTCTAGGGCTTGATCTTCCAGGGCGATCATCTCTTCCTGATGTCCCTCCCTCTCACCTAGGAAGAAACCTCATCGCAGGGAAACCTCATCGCAGATGTTAGTGAGGAAAACATGGAAGTTCTGGAGTGACTGTCGTTCTGCTACCACAAATAAAAATGAAAATAAACATGTTTCTTTCTCCAGCAAGCAGTTCTGGATTTCTGGACACACTAAGCTTGTGGCCGACAGGCTGTGCCTGTCTCTGTTGTTAGATACTTATGCTGATGGTCCTGTGCGTCCACTGTTGTCCAATAAACAAAGGTTTAACTGCAAGTGAGATTAAAATTAAAAGATATATAAATCGAGACCTTGCCATTACTTTCTGATCACAAATATTTATTTCTGTTTGCTTCTAGAGACTGTGATCATGGCAAAAAGAGATACGTGAGTTAATCTGCTCCCAAGCTAGCCATTTTCCAAACTGCCAACTTGAGTTTTGCTTTCTCCTCCACTGATGTTGGCTAAGTATTTATTTTCATCTCTTCCCCATAGTCATCCACATTGTGCCATATTCATGTGAAAGAAGTTTTCACCTATGGGAAATGGAGATACCTGGCAAACTCTGTGTGGTAAGAAATCTATCCTCTTGGGAAAGAATATGTTTTCTTATAATTATATTTATTTTTTAATATCATATTTTTTAAAAAGCTGGCCATGACTTTAAGCTTTGGTATTAACATATGACAACTAGAATTCAAAATTTACTTTATTTCTTTTTCCCAACTTCAGGAAAATTTGTTATTTGTATATTATTGAAAGTAAGGGAAAATAAAAAACCACATCCTTACAAACTGTTCTAAGCAGAGGTGATTTTGTTTGGGCAGGTTAACAAGGCTGATATGTAATCATCTGAGTATTTATTAGTGAATACCTCCACATCTGACAGACAGTTTTCTGTGATATAAATGACAGTTTTCCAATAAATTACTTATTAGATCAGTAGCATGGTGCACAGATTGCAGTATAATTGAGAGACTGGCACACGCTTGATCAATACTATGAAAAACAGACAGAGCCTGGATAATTTAGAGCTAACCGAAAGTGATTTTCTGTGCATGTAACTCGTCAGCAGCATCCATGGGCAGTAACGGCAGCAGAGCCGGGCGCCTACTGTCATATTTCAGTAATGGGGTCAGGTTTATAGCTGAGTCCTGCCTTACCATTTCCCTCCTTGCCAGCCATGAAATGAAAGCAGCAGCTTTCTCATTAGATGTTTCCAGGAGCAAGCTAGACAAGAGGACCTCCAGGAGACAAATGGAGCCTTTTGTCTTGATAACTCAGCTCCTCCTGGTCAGCTGGTGCAAAAGCCTATGGATTGGGACCACCTTTCCTAGGTCAGCAAATAACACTTGTACTGCTACAAATGGGATTTCACAACCAAGGTAATGGATGTCAGTGACACTATTGGAAGGAAAAAACTACAGTGTGACTACGTCAGTGATAATGGAATAAACTTAATAACCTATAATCTTGAGAGAAACGCATGGATGAAAATAATTTTGTTCCTGTGTCACTTATTCCCAAAATTCAGTGTCCTAGCAAGTGAAGGAGCAGTTTAGACTATGCTAATTGGAAGCAGGAGCCTTCTATAAACAGAACGATGGCTTTGAAATATCCATATGTAGAAGTTAAATTCTTTAGCATGATATTATTGCTTCTAAGAAAGATTAAAGTTTCTTCTTATAGCTGTCACCAGACTGGCCTGCTTTTACTTTCTTTTTTTTTTTTTTTTCTCTTTCCGGTTATTTTAAACGTTCGTGGTTTTTAACCCAACAGCCCTTAGGGTCATCTGCTCTGAGTGGAGGAAATAGAAGGCCGCAGTGAGGACCATTTTGCTGAACTCGGTATGCAGTGCAGTGCGAGTGGAGCTTCACGGCCGGCCGGCTGCTCCGGCCCCCACGCTGGGCTCCCCAGCCCTGCATCCCACTTTGCGGCTGCGCCTGGTCTTCCTGCCCCTCTCTGAAGCCAGCCCTCAGAAGCCACTGAAGACCATGACGGAGGCCGGAGCCCTCTGTGCACAACACTGTGCTAGCCTTACCTTAACCTGAAAAGAGTAATACTGTTCCAGCAAATTTCCTCCAGGTAAGGTTGTAACAGCAAAGAATCATTTTAGACAATCTGGCTGAGTGGATTTTCTTCTTACAGTTAAGTGGGAAGATGAATGTCTGCATGAGCAAGGGTCTCTGGAGATCTCAAAGTCTAACACGGGAGATGCAGAGGTTACCATTTTCACAGTGAAACGCACCCTGCCTGCTGGGAATCTCCCTCAGTCCTGCCCCTGCTTTCAGCACCTACATCCTGTTAACTCTGTGACTTTCTGACACAGCTCTGGAAGCCTCTTTCAAAAGTGCTTCTTGTTGTGTGTTGTCCTAGAGGCCTCAAAATGCTAATCTGATTCCAAATGTTCCCCTTGCGTGGCCACTTTGGCTTTGGGGAAGAACCGAAGGAACCTGGGACCGCAGATTCAGGGAGTGAGGTGGATGAGGGCACGCACCGTGCTTTTGCTGGGCTGCCGGCTGTGGAGTGACTCTCAGTCAGCAGCAGCTTTCACTCTGCCTTCCCATCACACCTGGTATATATAAAATGCAGGGCATTTGTGTGTGTGCATCCAGGGCAAAAACTAATTTCTCATGAGTTTAGGGAGACAAGTAACTAATAGTTGTCATAGATATTGCTACAGACTTTACAAACTGCTTCTGCAGATATCATTTTAATTAACTCACACCACTTACTTTAACATAGACTTATAATTTAAATTGGAGTAGAAAATCTGATGCTGAAAGATCTTATTTTATTTGGTCAATAGCTAAATCTTCTAGACCCATTTCATCCATTCTCCCATAAATCTTTAGGTAAGGGATCCTCAGGTCTGTTTTGTTTTGTTTGTTTTTTGTTTTTGTTTTCTGTTTTGCTAGTACCATGATGATTTTATCACAGTAGTTTTATAGTATAATTTCAAATCAGGAATTCTGATGCTTCTGGCTTGCTTTTGTTGTCTAGGCTAATCTTTGCTATTCTAGTTCCTTCTGTTTCCAAATGAATTTTAGGAATGTTTTCTTTAGATCTATGAGGTATGCTAATGGTATTTTTTATCTGGATTGCATTAAATCTGCATAACAGTTTGGGGAATGTGGCTTTTTTCATAATGTTGATTCTTCCTATCCATGTGCAAAGGATATCTTTCCATTTTCTGATGTCCTCTTCAATCTCCTTTTTCAGAGTACTGTAATTTTCAATATATAGATCTTTTATATACTTTGTTAGATTGATTCCTAAGTATTTCATTTTTATGAATGCTACTGTGAAAGCTCTTGTTTCCCTAATTTCTCTCCCAGTAAAGGAAAAGGAATCCTTCTTTGCTGTTGGTGGGAGTTTAAGTTGATATAACCACTGTGGAAATCAGTGTGGAGATTTATCAAAAAACTAGGATTGGAGGTTCCATTCAATCCAGTTATTCCCCTTTTGGGCATTTTCACAGAAGAATTGAAAACTACATAGCATATGTTCACACATGTTTATAACACCACAATTTGTAATAGCTAAATCTTGGAAATAATTCAAATGCCCATCAATTGCAGAATGGATAAAAAAGATGTGGTATTTTTATGCAGTGGAGTACTACTCAGCTATAAAGAAGGATAAACACGAGGCTTTTTAGATAAATGGATGCAACTTGAGACCAGACTCAGAAGTGAAATAAATTGGACTTGCTGTGTAAACATCATACCTTCTGCCTAGTGTAAAAGACTGAAAGAGCAAATAAGGCTAAAAATGTATAATAGTTATTGTGAAAGTGGAAGGGGAAGAAAATGCTCCAAAAGAGAGAGTAACTGGCATGGGAATAATTGGCAAAGGAGAAAAAAGGAAAGTAAAAAAATACTACTACTAATCTCTGTTAGTTCATCAATAAGAACAGTTTGTGCTTTCCTTATTTGATAATTTTTCATGCCTATGTCTTGTAATCTAAATAATTATTTTGATGGTAGCAATATACAGTGTATTAACCACTGTTAATCTCTTATTTTGTTTTGAAATTCTGTATCATCATTTTTATTCTTTTTTCATTTTAAAATAAAATAAAAATTTAGGTAACTGACCTGATGACTGGATAGCCTTATGCTCTGAAGAAGAAAGTTTTGGAGATTTCCATTAAGATTTTATCATTATATACATTTATTGTATATTGTTTATAATAAACTTGTGCCGAACGAAAGGGCAGTCTTTAACTTGAAAGATTTACCAAGCTGTGAGGTTAATAAAATTTAAAATGCTGAGGTTAGATCATCTAACTGCAATAGACACACAGCCTGCTGTCACAAAAACGAAAATATCCTCAATAATAAATGTAAACAACTTGGCATGTCTTAAGGAACAATGTGATTTTGAGTCCCTAGTCTAATAAACTGAAGTAGTAGATATTGAGGTACCTAATATAGCTGAGCTATAGAAAAGTTACCATTCACAAAAATTACAAGCAAATCTCACAGTTACTTCTCCAAATGTACCAGCTGGAATTATAAAATACTCAGTTTACCTGGCTGCTTGAAAAGCTCTGCCCAGAGAATACAGGTAGAACCACCAGGGAAGAGTTCCAGGAAAGCGTTTCCACGTGGAAAGGAGACAGTATGTTAAGAGTAACGAAGGAGACAGGAGTCACACGGCAGGGAGGGCAGTCAGTCAGGTGGAAGAATCTTTCCTGAAGCAGTTTCTAAGCTTCTTAGTTGGCAAGATGTCTGCCATTGCCATTTTATAGGATTCCTATTCACTGCAGCCAATGAAAATTTTAACAAGTATAAAATTTGTGCTTGAAATTGGGAGACTCACACAATTAAAAAGAAAATACTGATTCTACCACGAAAGAGGTGGGTTCCCAGAAGGCGAAGTCCTGCCCATTGCTAGGTAGGAGAGTATTGATTCTTCCTGTATGAAGACAAATCCTCGATCCCACTATATACAACCTGCTATAAACTCAGATTGTAAAAGTAATGGAAAAATACGAAAAAAATCCAGAATGTTGGCCTATACCAACTGCAGCACGTTCTTCCTGAAAAGGGTGGTGCTTGCACATTTAATCCAGCAAGTCTGAAAATAAGGGATACTGTCTGTGGTGACAATCAGCATTGACTGACTCCTGTCATCTGAGCCTCATTAGTGTAGAACTGCAAACCTACTTCCAGGATGAACAGGTAGGGAAACCGAGCCTGTACACGCCACGGGTGGTGGCAGCCTTGCCGGGACAGGCCTGAGCCTCTGACATTCCCCTCCAGCTGGTGAAAGCAGTCTCCCTTTCAGATGTGTGGAAATGGCTGGACACAATGGAGTTCAAATGTTACCTCACTGAACTTGTAATGGCATCAAAAAACACATCGAACTGAGCTTGGGGAAGGCTGGTGAGGAGAAAGGCAAACCCCAAAAAGTAAAGCCTCTGCGATTGAAAGGTGAATTACTCGCAGGCAAAAATCCATGAATGCTTTCTCACAGATATGACCAAAAATGTTTGACTGAAGATTAACCAATCTTAGGGAAAAGTTCATTGCCAAATAATCATTACACATCAACTCCAAACACCAATAACTGTTCCAAAGCCAGAACCCCAGGTTACCAAGCGGAGGCCATGAGGGTACAGCTAGGTAAAGCTGAGTGACTTTGTGAGGGCATCACTGCCTAGTCCACATCAGACGTCACCAAGCATGGTAGATGGGTGTTTTGTTCCTAAGAACAGAGCCAAGGGCTCGCTGAAGAATTTCCCCATCTCCAGAGTGTTCTGTATTCCAAAAGAGTAGGACTCCATCACAGTTGTGGCTAAGATGCTCATTTCCTAGTTTTCTTTTCTCCAAATGGTCATTTTTTTGTTTTTGTTTTTATTTTGTTTTTTTTTTTTGGTACCAGGGATCAAACTTACAACCTCATGCTTGCCAGGTAGACGCTTAGGCTGCTGAGGTAAATCCCATGCCCCCAAATGGTCATTTTCACCACACATATCTCCTGATTTTAGAATACTGTGTAGGGACAAGTGACTTGTCTTTTAAGCAGAGAATGTTCTTCCATTAACTACAGGGATGTGTTCCAAGACCACTGTAGATGCTTCAAACTACAGATAGTATCCAATCTTATACTAAATATATTTTTCCTATGGAAATACATGTGTGATGAAGCTTAATTTATAAACTAGACACAGCAGGAAACTAAAACAATAACTAATATTAAAACGAAGCAATTAACACCATAATAATATCTAAGCAAATGGCTCTCCCCTCACACTCTCTAAATATCTCACCATGCTGGGTTCACCCTTCTTCTGTGATGTTACCACGGCCCATGACACAGGAGGTGAGAAGAACTGACTTGAGTGACACAGCCATGGCGCTTTCTTGTAGCTGATGACAGGGAATGAAACTGTGTAAATCTCGGCCACAGATGCGGGCCCCTGCCGTCTATGCCGTTAGGCCAGGACCTCACCTGCCAGGCCCTGCAGGCCTCCCAAAGGCCCCGCGGCGTACAGGAAGGCAGTCAGAGCTTTGGGTTGTGGCTCAGAAAAGGAAGAGGCGAGGAGGACACAAACTGTGAAGTAGCAAACACAGTGCATGTGGCTTGGGGTGGCTCCATGACTGTGGGAGGTTGCTTCTCCCAAGGGCATGCATAACTCACTTCTGTGTGGCCTCCTCTATTACAGCAGCTATAACGAAAACTGCCCATTTTCCCAGCCTGTCTTCATGCGACAAGCAGTTATGAGATTCTGTTCCGGGCAATGTGTTATTGGCTGAAGCCATTTTTGGATTTAAGAATATAAAAGCTGAAACATAACTTTTGATAGAACAGGAAGTGGTTAACCATAATGTTCAAGAACTCCACTAGTGTAAGATTTCCTTCTTCTAGAATTATCGTTGTGTGGTAAATGTAATACAATAACCAAGTCTAAGCCATCACACATTGGCTAACTCCCAAAATTCGGGGGCTCATGGCTTCTGTATGTGGGGTCAGTTCATGTAAAATGTGCTTGTCTAGCGTAACACAGAAGGGGTTTCTCTGCTTCTTATGTGTTTTAAATTTTTGTGAGACTATGGGTAGAGCAAATTCACTATGAATATTTGGACAAATAATGTAGTAGACCGGAGCTAATTTATTCAAATTTTGTTATTGCACTCAAATACAAATCTGAGTCACCTACAAGTTTACTGAAAACATTAAATTAATGAAGCAAAGCACTCACTACAATATTGGGCAATACTTATTATTGGTATCAGGCCATTGTATCACCAACAGTTTAAACCAAAGTCAATGACAACAAAAGAATCCTAAAATTCTGAATGCAGCAGTCATGGGACTTTCAGATTTTACCGATTTCTTTTTATGACAAGATTGATTATATTCTAGTTTTAGCAATGACAGTAATATAAAGGTTTAATACAACTCAGGAACATTTCCGGTGATTTTTTAATTCCTTTGTTATCTGTCTTTTTAAGCAATAGCTATAACAAACAATAATATTCAACAAGTTCATAAAAATAAAAATTACATTGATAACACTCTCATTGATATGTAAGTATGGATTTATCTTTGAAGACAAATATTTTATTGGCCATTTTTAAAATCTTCATTAAAAACAGATTAATTTTATAACCATAAAATAATATAAATTAGCCACATAGAATTGTTACATAAAAGAAGTAAGTGTTGCAAACGTCAGGGATTTATAAAAACTTCACTTTGAGACCCTATTGCAATACTTGCTAGATGAAATCCTAAAAGAGTAAGTAAAGATTTTTCCGTGCAATGCTAAGCACACACTCACTGCACTGGGGAGCAGATGATGAGAACAACAGCCATCCAGAAAGTAGAGCGGCTGCACAGGAACTGTCTGACTCCAGACAAGCAACCCCCAGCAAGGGACCCAGACTTCCTGAAGACGTGATGAGCACAGTTCCAGAGCGGAGTCAGCGAGGGCCTGGCCGACCTCAGAGAGCTAATCCAGTCAGGTGACTGTGTAACCATCAGCTGCTGTGAGAGAGAGAGAGACAGAGACAGACAGACACAGAGAGAAAGAGAGAGACATACAGAGAGAGATACAGAGAGGAAGAGATAGAGATAGAGACAGAGACAGACAGACAGACAGACAGACAGAGACTGTGCAGAAGTAATTGCCACAAAGGGCTCTGCATGCTCTGGATCAGCAGAGACCTAATGCAGCCTCGTTCTTACCACACACTCTCAAGACTCTGCAGACCCGCCCCAACACGTGAGCAAAATGAGCCTCCCCTGTCTCCGTATCTCAGTCCCTGTCTTTCTCTAACACTCACACACTCTCTCTCACACACACACACACACACACACACAATGTGGGATTTAATGTGCAGTGCACACCAGGGCACAAAGCCAGGACAAAACCAGTGTCTCTCAGCACCTAGTCCTGGATGCACGAAAGCATAAAGGCCAAGAGGACCCTTCCCACTGCCCTGCACGGTGGTCTAGAAAGGAGAGGCAGTGCCTGCAAGTCCCATGGCAATGTCTGCTCTGGGTTGCCGAAGACACTGGCGGGACAGTGTTGGGGAGTCCAGAAGCGATTTCTTGTTAAATGCTAAAGTGAGACAAATGCTAAGTAATCAGTGTTCTATGTCAGAGATGCATTTACACCCACAAACACTCAGAGCAGTATAACAAACACCTAGGTTTAAATGTAGGCTTCAATATTTACCATGTTGTCTGAGGGTGTTTGTGACCTGTTGTGTGACACATAGTTCTGAAATATAATGGCTGACAGAAATCTTATCTTTCACTTCTGCTGGTATGTGTAGGTCAGGAACTTGGGCAGGGCTCAGCTGAACAGTACTTTCCTGAAGTCCCTCACATGATTGCAAAGGGCCTCCGAGCTGGAGTCATTGGAAAGCTTGATTCTGGTTTGCGTTTGCAGGACACAGACTCACAGTGTGCAGCTCCTGTTCAGGGCTGGCCACAGCCCCACTCCTCCACACTCCATCCTCCTGGCAGTGGGGCTGCCTGGGTGGGCCCGATTCTCCAGGACGAAGGATCTGAGGGTCGGTAGGGGTGACACTTCGTGACTCGGCCAAATGAAGGGCAAGGGCGACTCAAGATCTGAATACAGGGAAGGAAAGGCTATTCATGACAATGCAGGGAAAGTCTCAGAGCTGTGAGGACCTGCGCCATCTAGGGGTGCACTGGTGTGCCCCCCGCTCCGCAGCTGGCAGTGTCGCAGGCTGAGGCACAGCTTCCAGCATGTGCAGGTGCGGGTCTCCATCTGTCTGTGAGCACAGACCTGGTCATGGCTGTGCTGCCCAGGGTGCAGGGATGGACGGTGGAGATGGGGGATGCTGAGCTGGGGGCGCCTGATCCTTGCAGCTGCTGGGCCTGTCCAGGGCTCGGGATGACTGTCAGAAATGTATGGCCATCCCACGGGCCCACAGGTCTCTTCCTTATTTGGGTGCCAGGCTACAGGATCTGTCTGTGAGGTCTGGAGTCTAAATGAGGCTCTCAGTGTCTAGGGGATCTGGTTTTACCCCAGCAGGCATGGCCAGGGCCCAGGCAAAGCCCTGGGCCAGCTCCAGGTTGCAGGTAGAGTTTGCTTCAGCCACTGTCGTCTGGGGCTGGATGCCATCAGCCTTATGGTCAGTGCAGGGCCAGAGGCTCAACCCGGGGCCACTGCACAGCAGTCTACATCCTGGAACCTTACCTAGATCCGCTAAGGCCCAGACTCAGTTCTCTCCCCCTCCACCCAGCAGGGGCCATCGCTTTCTGCTCTGGATGACAGGAGTCTGTTCTTCCTTAACTGTTTTGTTTTGTTACACTGAACCCAGTCACCATGGTGCCATGCTCGATTTTCTTAAATCTTGTGCACATTATTTGGTGCATCAACACACGTTTAACCTGCTGGTTCTGGAGGGAGAAGGCAATCTGGGGACCTTACGCCATCCTCCTCTTGCTCTGATGAATGCTTTTAAAGTCATTAAATGATAACATTAAACAATGTCATCTATAGCAGCAAATGAGTTTTTAGGAGACAACCAAGACAGATATCAGTCAAACCAGATGGATATAAAGAAGAATTAGTGGGAATCAGCGAGAAAACCTTTATCCATGACCCAGTTTCAATAATCAAACAAGAAATACCCAAATACCTGGTATTCTTCTCCAGCAGAACTTCCCGTGACAGTGGAGTGACCCAGTGTTTACAAGTCTGATACTGCAGCCCTCAGTCACTCCTGGCCACAGAGCACTGCAAATACAGCTACGGTGACCATGGAACTGAAATCTCAATTTCATTTAACTATAATTAATTAATATTTACTTAAACAGGCACACATGCCTGGTATCTACTCTAGACAGCAGAATAAGAACAGGGTCAAAGAAAGACAGATATTTGAAGAATAGCATGTAAGATGTTATCCAAAAAGTGGGGTAGATACCTACAAAAATTTAAAAATGTAACTAGGCAGAATGATAATAAAGATCCCAAACCTGCTTAAATAAATTTCCAGCATTAGAATAAGAAAGAAACTTTGGAGAGTAAAGAAAAGAAGAAAAGTAAGGAAAAACAGGAAAAATTACACAGAAATGAAGTGTAATTTCATATACAAAACATTGTCAGTGCTTAAGAAAATAAATACAAACCAGTATAGAACAGTAAAACTGCAGATTAACAAAAATAAAATAATCTAAACAAGTCTAAACAAAAAGTAAAAGATAAGAAAATGTCTCTTAATTAAAAGACAGCTAGACTAACAAAATTTTTTATCAGCAACAATATTGGCCATTGTAAAAAAAATTTATTATAAGAATGAAGAAAAATAACCAAAAAATCTGTAATTCAATGTCCCACAAATTCTTATTTAAATATGAGGGGGAAATACTGTTTTTTTCAGAAAGAATAAAAGTGGAAATGCTTCTTTCCTGCGTGCTGTCCATGAATGATTACCTGACCCATTTCAACTTGAAGGAGTGGTTACTCAAAAACTTCACTGCCCAAGAAAGGAGGAGCAATAAATTTGCAAGAAACATTGGTCAAGCTACATGTGAGAGGTTGTAAGAAACAGACTTCCTGTCAAATTGACTCACAAATAATGAGAGAACCCATTGTGTCAGTAACGGAAAAGCTCTGAGTGCAATGAGGTTCTGAGTGGTTTGATCCCATGTGCGCCATAACAAACCCAAAGACTCAAATTGCCTTCCTTTCCCTCTCTCAGCATGGACTCCACTGTCAAGGCGGACTCTCATGACGGACGACACCCCCTAGAGTCACAGATGGGTGGGAGAAGGGGGTCCGCTTGAGAAGAGGCAAAATTTAATTATACACTATAAAAAGGGAAATTGGGGGTATATTTCAGTGGGTAGTGAACAAATGTACTTCTTGGTTTTCTGGGTATTTGTGTTAATGAAGTAGTAGATACTGAAACAATTTTGACTGGCTATACTATAAAAATTTATTTGTTAAAAGTTTAAAGATATATACTGACAACTAAAAACAGTTTCTATAGTTTGCAGTAAAGGGCAAAATTGACTGTAAAGGAAGCTTTTTAAATCTAAGGAAATATAAAGAAGTGCAAACAAGTAAATGGCAAGTTGAAAAATCAAGAATATTTGAAATGTGACCAAATGTATCAGCGACTGAAATAAATACAGATGTTTAATTTACTTAATAAAACACAAGAAAACATTTCTTTAAAAATTCTAGTTACAAACTGTGCATTAAAAACACATTGGAAGGGCTGGAGATTTAGCTCAGAACAAATGGGTTCAATTCCCAATACCCAGCCCCCCAAAATAACATGTTGGAGAGAAAAATGCTACACAGAGTATAAGAACTATAGCACTGAAACATTACCCAACAGAAAATATGCATCACTATATTAATTTCCAAAATAAGTTCTAAGGTAAAATATCAAGTCAAAGAAGGAAGTACACTATCAAAGAGTAAAAATCAATCATGAGATACCTTAACAACATACACCTGTGACCCAGATAACAATTTTTTTTACAACAATGTAAAGCAACGTTGACAAAATTAGAAGGTGTTGATGTTGAAGAATTCATCTAGCCACCTCAGAAAATCATGAATGAGAAAAGCCCTATGTTAGTTAAACATAAGCAACACAATTTAAAAGCTTGAGCACATAGCTTTGTTTGTAACTACCTGCTATACATGAATAATGCGGAGAACTGAGAACAAGGAAATTATTATAAGCTGTATATGGAAAGCCACATGCTGTGAGTAAAATGTGATTCACTGTAGCCACTGGGGACAAGTGTCAGGAAACAGTCACCCAGGAAGAGAGGAGAGAGGAAGAAACACTGTCTGTTAGGAGAATCTGAATCCCAGCAATTTGATCACACAGGATCCATATAAATGGCTTCATATTTTGTACTATCATTGTTACTCTTATACCTCAGTAAAAATCTTTTCATGAGTAGCAAACATTTTGTTGGATTGCCTAGAAACTCAGACAAGTGTGAGCATATTTACCTGTTGGAGTAATGTGGATGAAGTCAAGCATGTGATCCCAGAAGACAGAAAGACGGGCAAGCCACCTTGAGCCGAGAGAGCTCTCATAGTAGCCTCCCAGAACCCCACAGTTTTGGGAACACTGGCAAGGGGGACATTGACTTCCAACAGCTGTGAGTCTGAGTGCTACAATGGTTTTCTCAGAATAACAACACTTTGACAACAGCATTCAGGTTCCGCTTCCATGAAAGATCTTATTTACATGAAGAACTTGGCCTTGGTAAACTCAAGGGAAGCCTGTTTTTCCAGAGAAATAGATTTTCATTCTCAATGTCTTATATAAATTTGCCACACGCTCTGCCTTTCCTACACAAAAATGTATTTCCATGTCTTTGTAAAACAAATCTAAAGACATTGTGCTAATTCAAGAAAGAAATGCGTATTTCTTACTAAAAGGCAAAGCCATCACTTTAAAAAAGTGAATTAAAAAAGGATGTAAGTGGTATTGAACGGTGAATTTGAAAAGAATTCCAGGTGATTAAGGCACTTAAAATAAGCCTAAGAAAACATCTTTTCTCTGTGTTCAAAGAATTTTAATGTACCTGTGAAATCTATAGACTTTGCTTAATTCTTGACTCATCGTTTTAATTTTGTAGGAAGATTCAATGCAAGGGTGACTAATAGTGTCTTAGTAAATCTTTGTAACTTAAGAAAATATTCTCAATTTTCATCAATTCAAGACGACTTTGAAATGCTTGTGTATTATATATTGTATGGTGACCTATTCATAGACTAATTTATACTAACTACTTGAAATGTTTGATGTTTACTGGTGAAAGAGACACTATGTCTTAAGCTGAGAATTTTATTCACACCACACTTACAATGGTGTTGTAACATTGAGCAGGTCAGTCACACAGCTCTTAGCAGTAGTTCTGTAGCCCTTCTGCTCTGCCATCAGAAAACACTCAGCATGCTTCTAGGCAATTCCAAATTTTTGGTGGGAGAGTTTCCAGTATCTGAGAAATACTTAATCAGTCCTTCTGTCCAAAGCAGTCGTCCCTGTAAGAGCTTATAGGAGCTGAGCAAGTCCCAGCCAATGTGACACAATTGGTTTCCATTTCCTAAAACGCAGTCTGATGCACTGTCACTGTATTTCAAGCCAATCACTGGACACCTTCTCATCAGGTACTACTGGTGAGGGAATGTGGGAGACATTTTATCACCAAAAAAGAACACTTTCCTCTAAGTCCTTTTTCTTTTGTTCATAGTTAAAACTAGCATTTCATGTAAAAGGGTTACATATTTTTAATAATTTGAATGATACATTAGCTCGCATACAAAAATATTAATTTTCTTATATGTTGGGTTTACATGAGTTGTAGCCGACATATTTGACAATATTACAGCCCAATGCTCACCATAAAATTCTGATCCAATAGGAACTGAAGTCTTCTACATCGGAGCACCATAAAGGAAATCGCTCCAGCAGCCTTCCAGGCAACAGCCTTCAGTGCCTCAAGGAGGGTTCCAGGAAAGCTTCAGGAAACAGGCTAACAGAGGCTGCCGCTTCAAAGCCTTGCCATGGTGCTCATTCAACCACGCCACACTATAAATAAAAAGCCAAATAAAAGATGATAGGAGGAGACAGGTCTTTCTTAAATATAAGGGGTTCAAGAGATGAAGGGAGGAGCAAAGGGGGAGTGAGGAAGGGAATGAAACAGGAATTAAGGTGTGTTGTGTACATGAATTGATGCCACACAAGGAAAGCAAACATTACTACGAGCACACACTAATAAAAGTTAAGTTTGCCTTTCTGTGACCTTATGAGAGAAAGCAAAATCTCATTTTATGTCTTGATTGATCCTTGCTTAACTCCAAAATGGGGTAATGATAATACAATACGTTCCTCATTTACCTAACCATTTTACTATAAGGCCCCAAATTAAGAATTGAAAAAACAACTTAGAATAAAAGCCTTTGTAAGTTTTATAGCATTATGTAGCCTAATTTAAAGCCCATTGCTCCCACCAAAATCAATTAAAACTGATTTTGATTGGCAAAGTAGGAAAAGTGAATTTGTCATAACTCTACTAAACTAAATTGAAATTATTATTTCACCGAAAACATACACCATTGACTTTCTTCTCTAACAACAAGCTTTTGTGAGTTAAGTCATATGCTTAAAGAGGTAGATCATAAGCAATGTATTTGATATACAAAATTTCATCCAGACTTTCAAAGTTGAACTTTCTGGCATCAGTGTAACTGTTAATCCTGAGCCATCAACTTCCTTAGATTAGAAACTCCTTGCAGTTTAATAAAGCACACTCCAGGTTTGCCTGGGTGGGCCATGGAAATGTGACTTTGAGGATTATGCAAAGTCCTTCCCCGGGCCGGCTCCCCTGTTCTGCTATCTGCCTGCCATGAACTGAGAAGCTTTGTCTGCCACCCCTTCCACCACGACTTTCTGTCTGGGAGCTGGCTGACCCTGCATGAGGCCCCTTCAACATTAGGCAAATTGAGTTCTCTCGCGAGGTGTGCCTATCAGGTGTTGAGTTCTCGAGACAGAAAAGCAGGCTAACATAATCAGCTTCCTAGGAAATGCTCAAGCTTTTCTTAAATCAAAAAAGGAAGGGTTAAATAAAAAATGAAATTGATTGTAGCCTAGGTGTACTGAGTTTCCAACCATGGAGCTCAAGAACTTGGAGAGTACAGGGTCAGAACTGGGTGCAGTACTGCAGTTTATGTGTAAGTGCCTATGTGTTGTTCTTCTCAGAGTATTGCTTTTTTGCTCAAATGCTCAGTTATTCAGTCCTAAAAGATTGAGAACCACTTTCTTCAAGGTAATCCGACAACAGATACACAAAGAAGATAATACAAAAGTTTTCTTCTGGCTCACACAAACATTAAGATGTTCATAGGCGCTTAATGTTTATGAAGTTCCTTGTGTAAGATGCAGCACTGTGCTCTTACTTATTTACTTAGTAGTCTTTATTTCCTGGTAGAAAATATTTAGGCAACATTGGCTGGGAGAATACAATGTTCAGTGGAATTAATTTTGTAAAACTATTGAGTAATTTTAGTTAAGATTTCTTATAATGTCCGTAACTAAAAGTTATATTTGAATGACTAACCCTATGCCTCTTCCCGATGTGATATAAGGTTTAAATACCGCCTAGAAAGCGCTGGAGAAATAATAAAAATACATGAAATACAGTATTAATACTTTGTGCTCTCTACCTTTCAGTTTCTCATGTTCTCCTTTATGACTTTTGCTTTGGGAGTTTGGAAAAACCAATAAAAGTTGAACACTGAACAAATTAAGGTTTTTCATTTTAGCAATGGTCACATTTTGAAATTCAAAGAAGTTACTTCCTAAAAGCAAATTGATTTTTACATTTTCTGTCTTACATCATTGTATTTTTCAGGACATATCAATGTTTTCTTTATAATTTCATGAAAAGACACAAGAAATCGTAAAACTTTTGAAACAGTTTAGTATAGTTTTCCATCATTACAAGATGTGCATATCAGGTGTTGAGTTCTCGAGCAGAAAAGCAGACTAGGAAGCAATCAGCTTCCTAGGAAGTGCTTGAGCTCCTCATAAGTCAAAAAAGGAAGGGTTAAGTAAAAAAAGAGGTTGATTTAGCCTAAGTGTACTGAGTTTCTGACCATGGAGCTCAGAAACTTGGAGAGCACAGGGACGGATCTCAGTTGTTATTTCCAAAAGACGCATGTTGTAACCACACTAAGAACAGTGAAGAAATAAAGGCATAGCATTAACATAGGCTGACCGAGGTCCAAGCCTTCTCTCCTCTATTCTCTCTCCCAGTACTGGGAAAACAGTGTGCAAAGCTCAGGTTTCACATTCTTTGTGAAGCAGGAAGATGGTGGAGGAAACATTTTGCTAATTTCTTTTTAATCACTGACTTCCTAAACATAACACAATTGGTAAGGATACCTTGAAATTTTATAAACATATTTATGAATGCAGAATGCTCTTCATTCCTTTTTCCCTGGGCGAGAGGGAATATTAGAGGAGAAGTTGGCAGTACAGGCATTTTGGTTTGGGGGGCTTACTGAAAAAATAGCCCCCCATAACTGAAAAAGCCAAAAAGCCAGTGATGAAACACAAGAAGAACAGTATTTAAGGTCCTGTGGGGGTCTCAGCTATGTTTTATTCTTCCTTATACTTTAATTTTTTAAAGTTTTTTTTAACTTGGCATGCATTCTATTCAAAACCAGCTAAGATTAAATATCTCTCATTTAGAAATCCTTTCACTTCAAAGAAACCTACTTAAATGTATACAGGTGACTAGAAAGTGCCAGGAAAACCCGGCCTATGTGTTTGCAAGGGGTAAATGCTGGGGTTGTATGAACCAGAAAGTCAGGACATGCATTTGTTCTCCCTTTCCAAGCCCAGCTCCCTCTTCCCGCTGCCCTCTGTATTTTAACAGTGCACTGAGCTTCTTCCTCCCAGGCTTTGCCCTTTCTCTGGGACAGCGGCGCTTTTGCCACAAGCCTCTGGAGCCCCTCGCACTCCTGGGAGCTTAGATCCTTCAGTGCAGTTGTGTGGGCCTGGCACGCAGGTCTGGCTTTAGCCAATGAAATGTTAACCACACAGGTGTTTTGCAGGGCTTGGGGCATGTACACCTTTGCTTTGGCTCCCATGCTGCTCTGATTTGCTGTGAAATGAGCACATTTCAGGGAGCCACTGTTCCATTAATTTGGCTCTCGGGATAAAGACAGGTGAGAACACAGGGCATAAACCACACCAGGAGCCGGGCTCCAGCCCAGCCTCGTCCTGCTGAGCTGCGCAGGTTAGCTCACTGGCAGCCAGGAAACTGGCACACAAGGAAATGAGAGCAATCGTAAGTCACTGCCACTTCCAGGGGGGTTATTTACACTAAGAACAGACCAATAAACACCATGATTGTGGTTTGCTCTAGTACTCTGCTCTTACTTAATGATCTGACTTTTCTGTTTACTCTTCATTGTGCAAATTTACAAACCATTAAAAAATATTTGCACTTCCCAGATTTACATTACTTGATAGCCGTACTGAATAATCCAGCACTACCTGACTTTCTGTCATCTCTGTAAGTCAAAATTTAAAAGACAATTTGATTACTAGCCAGGAACCAAAATAGCTAGCAAGGAATGACTTGTCCATTGAACTAATAGCTCTGTTTTTGACTGCCAATTCTAGCCAAAAGGAGAACAAGTTATTTTATAACTCTCTTTAAACCAAGCGTGAAGAAAAGAGAAAAGAAGGACTTTTAAGCACAATGTTCAAAGTAAGAATGTGTATTTTCAGCTACTAATATATATGTCACTTGACTAATACTCTGCCTTAATCAAATTTCCATACTCATGTGCATGCTAGACATGCACGTGCGCGCACACACACACACACACACACATGCACGCACACACACACATTGCAATATAAAAGCAATCATAAACACAAAATATGGCCAGTCTGTGGTGAGACTCTTCATTAGTTAATTTGCTATCACTATAATAAAATACCTGAACCTATGTTTAAAAAAAAAGAAATTCATTTAACTCACAACTCTGGAAGTTCAGGGGTCTGGTGCTGCTTGACTCCAGTGAAGACCTCAGTGTCAATTACATAGCCGCAGGGAGAGGTCACAAGGAGACACAAGAAGCCACAGAAGGGGGCGTGGCTAGCCTGCTCTTTTAATAGCAATTCCTTTCCAGAAAATTAACTGTGGGAACTACGTCATCTCTTCTGGGGGTAACATCCTCACGAGCCCACGAGCCCCCACCTCCTATGGAAAACAGCCACTCACAAATCCACGGTGAGAACCACGCTCACAACATGCAAACCCTTGGAGGAAAACCATGCCCGAGCCAGGGTGAATTGGAGAAATAGTCTAATAGCATAAATTGATAGCAAATTAAATTAGAAAATCATGATCAGTCTGCCACCATAACATAAAGTATAAAATGAAGATAATGTGAGCCGTGGCCTCCACGTGTGGAAGCCTGATGACCTATGTGATGGTACCAGAAGGAGGGGACCCGGGGAGATGACTGGAGCCTAAGGGCCGAGGCCCATGCGAGATCATCGCTCCCACGGAGGAGACCCAGAGACCAGCCTCTGCTGCGGTCCCATGCCCACGAGGGAGCGACCACTCCCAAAGAACGGGGCTTGCTGCTGCGTGGCTTTGGGTTTCTCAGCCTCTATCACCATGAGCCATGGCTTTCTGCTGTTTTTGAGCCCAGTTTGTGGTGTTTTGCTATAGCAGACCAGATGAAATAGAGCAATAGATAACCTTGTTTTATAAATGGTAAGATTTTATTTGTGCCTTGTTGCTTACTCTTAAACATTTTTCTATTTCAACAGTCAGAAACTTTTTAAATTCTGATCTTCTTGGATTGTCTAAAAGAAGTTGTGAAATTATATACAGAGATGTGTTTCAATATTATTATATACTCTAAAAACCGACTTTTCAGATAAAATTAACTCATGAAAGTTTGGGTATCCTAAATAAGTAACTAAAATCTCCACAGCACATATACATGTGCTTCTTGAATTGTACCACAGGTAGTTTACCCTTACATCAAATAGCAGTTATTTCCTATGTATTATTTTATTTTAAACATATTTAATGCTTTCATGAAAGTCATATAGATATTTGTCCTTGGCTTACGCAGACCAAATCAAAATAAAAGACTTTCTTTTTCTATGCATTTGTTATTTGTTCCTAATCCTTGAAATATTTTCAATCATGTTATGATATTTGGTAAATAAAAGTTTACAACAACTAGTTCGAAATTTCACATTCTATTCATCAACTGTCCATTTAATGAAAACATTAATTTAATAGTGTAGGTTAGGTAATTTTTACACACTGATTTAAGCATTTTTATCAAAAACCATACGTGAATGTAACCAATCGTTTATGAGGAAACCTGGATAGTAATATTTTTCTTTGGCAGTAGTCTTGAAATAATTATGACCAGCTCTTTTCCTCTTTACTACATGAGTTAAATCAGGTGGTCACTGATGTAAATTTAATGTTAATTCCAAATATCCAGGTTCTTTGTTTTCTCTTATCAATTAAATATTATTCCTTAGAAACCTGAATGAAATGTCTTTACTATTTTGTGCTGGTCACTAAAATAATTTTTCTCTGCATGTAGCATTCGATGGCAATACTGAAGATTCATTTAACTATCGAACATAAATAAAGTAGTAACATTTTTCTGTTTTGGATAATATTCAGAGTAGCCCGTCTAAATCTGCTTGTATCCATGGTACCCACTTTTGTGTGGTCACAGGGGCTCTGTGGTGCCCCTGCTATCTGCCTGTGGATGCTTCTATTTCATTTGGTGATTGTGCCAATCCATCCTGCCGTGAGATTTATGAAACTCTTGGGTGAAAGTAACAGAAAGCGTCATGGCACTCATTTGAGTATTGCCGTAATTAGGCACCTCGGGGAGGGTGCTTGTTCACAGTTCAACCTTTTCTTTGACCATCATTTCACCTCCCATTGCTGTGTTCCACTTGGCCATGTTTCTGGATCTTTTCTTTTCCTACTTTCCCTGCTGCATATCAAGAACAAAAAGCATATGCTGATTTTCATTCTAGTTCAACGTAACTAGTTTCCAGTGCTACATGGTGCTATTTCTGTGCAATAGCACTGTGCTTTGACATACAGGGCTCCTTCGATAACTCTAAAACGTCAACTGAAAATACTTACTTTGTTCAAATTTCACAACAAATAATTGACTCTTAGAGAAGATTTTCAATTCATTGTACCTTATAATTCTATTGAAAATATATTTAATTGCATATTCATTATTTCCATTGTTTTTGGTTACTTTCCAGTATGTACTGTCTTTGGTCTGAAAAGAAAAAACAGATCAGATGTAAAATAATTAATCCAAGTCAGCACACTTGATGGATATAACCTCATTAACTTCACTTAATTTGCCAAGTATATCATTTAGCCTGATATAAGGAAACCAGTGTAAGATTTAAAAAACATAAGATTTTCCATGAGGACATACAGTGTTAAGCTGTTTTCTTGTACAGCATTTCATTCTTAATTTTTTTTTTTAAAGTTAGTCATAGTGAACTCCAGTATTTCAACAGGATTGCTCCACCTCCGGTTTCATGGCCTTTCTTTCCATGCATTCCAGTGGCTCTGACTTCTCCTTTACTTATGTCTTTGGAACTCTCAGGAGTTGGTCCTGCTCAGCTTCTGAAGCATAATGGCTGCTGGAGTCTTCTCAGAACTTCCTGATGAGCCCTGCATTCACGCTGGCTTTGGCAAAATCTCCAGCCTCAAAGAGTATGCAATTCCATAGTATATTTCCAAATTATATACAATCTCAGAATCGTATAAAATTTTACTGTTTTTAAGATGTAAACAAATTATTTTTTCCTGGATTTTGTGTAATATTTCTAATGAGAATTATGAAATTATCTTCCAGAATAACCTTTATTTCATAAGCAAAAAATATGATCCATCACATAATGTAGGTAGTAGAATAAATCATTTTCTATTTTAGAATGCTTTCTACAAAAGTTTAAAATATAAAGTTATTACAAATATACTACAAAATGTAACAAAATATAGTGTATCTTTTAAATTTAAATGCAGTGATAAGTAATGAGATACAAATAAGTTCAGTAGATCTAGGCATGGGTATACGAATTTGCTTTTTAATTATTTGCTATGGAAAAGTTTGCTTTTTTTCTTTTCACTGAAATTGTTTCTAACCTTTTTAAAATACATGAATGAAGTGATTCATAGACCAAGTTATCAGAAAATTGTTTATTTATTCATGAAATACCCAACTACTAGGTCACTTGATATCCCAAGGTAAAACATTCATTATTTTAAAGTTTCTTCCCTGTAGCAAGATACAAAAACCAATTAGTTTTTGTAATGCAACTACTTACTAATAGTCTTTTACTTATATAAAAAATTATATAAGATAATCTTAGAAAAAATCTTTTCCATTACTTCAAAAACTTAATATTTATGCTATAAATACAGTAATAAAAAATATTTTATTATGCTATTTTTAAAAAACACTGTTATTCTCCCTAGTTATTTTTTCCAGCCAGCATATGTTTTAAAAATGATAATTGTGGACAGCAATTTTATTGTATGTTAGTGTTATTCACTTACATTAAACATTAAACCAAGAAAGGTAATTTATATCAAAAGTATGTTTTTCTTCTAATAGGAAAAGGCTAAAACTTGAAAATACTTCTATCATTACTGAACAGATCATCTTTTATTTTAGAATAGATAAGTCAAAACCATTCTTTGGTCAATTTATTTTTTATTTTTTAATTTTTTGTGGACTGAAGATTGAACTCACAACCTCACCAGGCAGGCTCTTGTGCTGCTGAGTTCTACCCTGGGGCCCGGGTTCTGCAATCAAGTAAATAATCTTATAGATAGCATTTAATATTACAATGTAAGACTAATTTACATAATTATGTTTGCATCATTAAAACTAATTACTATGTTGGTAATATCTGCATTTTTCTTTAAAAACTGTACTTACTATAAAAAGAGATTCTTTCAGATATGAAAACGTGTTTTTAATAAGCACAGTCTTTCTTCTTTGTAAAATGTAGATGTTCATAGAAGCAATGGGTAAGCTCATGGCCTGATGGGCAGGGGTTTCAGAGCAAGCCCTCATGGCAAGCAGATTCACACACACCAGCAATGCTAAGGCCAGCAAGACCCGCCGTGCAGCAGAGCAACCAAATGCAGGCACAGAAGAAGAGGCAGAGGTCAGTGAAGAGCTCTGGGCAGGACATTAGTGGACTATGCAGAAATGCCCAGGCACTAAAATATGGCATTCTAAGTAGGTGGAGACTTAGGCTCTCAGGAAATTATTAAATTCCAGTGATTGGAAGAGGAGGCATATTTACTTGCGAACAAGCTAATGATGATGATTTTAGATACTAGTAAAGATATTAGGTATTAGATGTTCAAATATTAATAAAGAAACAGGGGCAGTGGCCAAATATCAGGAAACTAGGTTTTAAAATACAATACATAAATTATCCTGCTTAAACATTGTCAGATCAGCAGATCAGAATTTGCTCAATAATGTTTTTGTTTGTTTTTGTTTTGTTTTGCTTTGGTTTGGTTTGGTTTGATTTTTGGCTTTTTAAGACAGGGTCTCATTGCATTTTTCAGGCTGCCCCCAAACTCATTATGTAGCCCAAGCTGGCCTCAAACTCATGGCAATCCTCCTGCCTCAGCCTCCCAAGTGATGAGATTATAGGTGTGTGCTACTATACTTGGCTATGCCTATTAATGAATGTGGCCTTTAGAATCTGTAACATGAAAACTTTACTCAGTAGACATTGATGCTATTATCTAGCCAACATAAAAATATACATATAATTAGAAAACTATCTCATCACTTGTGTACATGTAAATAAGTATTAGGAAATAAGCATTTTCTGAGACCCTAAAAGCTGTACAATAAAAAGTCTTATAATTCAACAAGAATGGAAACTTTTTCTAGAAAGTACAGATCACACACATGACTAAGTTTAACAATGGAACTATTTAAAATTTATTCATTAAACATTCTAAAAATAAAAGGACAGTTTTAGAAAATCTGTCATATACAATTTAAAATAAAGGTAAATTTCTCAATACAGAGCCCTTAGAAATATTCTAACAGTGGACTTCCAGGACGATGGCAGAGTGGTAAGCACCTGAAAAACAGCCTCTCTGAGATCTGGTTTGCAGGCACTGAAATACAGCCACATGAGGAAGACAAGGAGGTGGGTCCCTGGGACCCAGCAAGGATCAGAAGTGAGAACTGAGGCCTCTTGAGTGTGAAGAGGATGATCTCAATGTGGAAGGAGGCAGCAGGTGGTGCTTTACCCTGAGCCGTGGCTCATTGTGTGGCAGGAGGAGATCAAACCTACAGATGCACAGCAACTCCTGGTGGCCCCAGAGGCCTCCCCTGAGAAACCACCAGCCAAACAGAGCAGTGGATGAAGAAGACTGCAGTGATTGGTGAGTTACTTGGGGTTCAGAGGTCCCTCGGGAGAGGGGCATGGACAGGTAGCCACCTTGGAGAGGGACATCCACTGGTAGCCACCTTGGAGAGGGGCATCCACTGGTAGCCACCTTGGAGAGGGATCAACTGGGTTTGGAACTCAAAGCAGCTGCTGGCTGTCACCATTTAGGGGTCCTAGTGTCAGTGTGAGGCAGAGTCAAATTCAAACTGGCAGAAGGAGAAGGGGTAAAGTTCAAGCTGACAAGAGGCACAGGGAGGGTTGCAGGCTGAACAACTCATGCTCCAGCCTCACAGCAAGAAAGCAGCTGGAACTTCAGTAGAACCACTTCTCTATTTTTCTTCCTAAGCCCTTCTAAAATTTGTCCCCCACGTGGCAAAATCGTCCTCTTGAGCATATATTTACTGTATGCAGTTATCTGGATTGTTTTAGATTTTGCTACACATCAACAAATCTAGTTCATATCATTAAAGGTGGCCAATTAATATTTGTCACAGTGTATTTATTTTTATTTTCTATGTCATTTGATGCTATCATTACTACTGATTGTGCTACTTTAGCCAAGGTGACATAATTGTTCAAATTAGTTGTTCCTCATGGTGTGCCAAGACACATTGCTTGAGGATCATAAACAATACAGTATGCAAGTGGGAAATAGGGGCTGGGTCAGATAGCATCTTCTCATCCCCAAAATGTTGAAGAAGTAGTAATTATTTTTTTGAGACAGGATCTCACTATATAATTCCAGCTGAATTTGTATTCACTATAAAACCCAGGCTGACCTCTAACTCATCACAATCTAACAGCTTCAGCCTCCAGCGTGTGGGATTATGAGTGAGCACCACTAAACCCAGCTAACATGTTGAATCTTGCAACAGACTCAAAACCCAAAGCCAGCTACACCTGGAAAACATCTTTAGAAGCAGTCATTTCCTAAGGAATCTTCATGCAAGGAATAAAGTTATATGCCATAAGCAATTTATAAGCATCAAGGAAGTAAACTAAAAAAAAAAATGGAAATAGACAAGACATGGAACCCCAGACTTCTGGTTCACCAAAGGCAAATCTGTGGCACAGTGAGGCAGAACAATTTGAAGGCCACCTATCTGGACACTGCCGTGAAGACAGCAGAAGAGCCAAAGCAGATGAACAAGGCTCTAGAAATAAATCAAATCATAAATAATTTCTCAGATAACTATAGATATGGTGACCATAATTAAGGACATGGTTAGTGAATCTATAGCAGATACAGATAAAATAATAGAGGAGCTTAGGAAAATGATGGAAACCATGAATGCCTCACACAGGAAACAATGGAAGTCATGAAACAGAGCCAAGCAGATGTCAGGGAGATTAAAAGTCCTTTTAATGAAAGTGTGTGCAACATAATGAAGCAATGTGAGGACAGAATATCAAATATACAAGACAAGATTTTGGTTAGCAATCATGAAAAGAGAGAACTCTTAAAAATATCAAGGGACCATGAAAATCTGATGTTGGATGCAAAAAAGAATACAACAAATTCATTTGGGTCAGTGAAAGAGCAGAAGATGGCTCAAATGCCGTAAAAAAAGCTGTTCATAAAAGTCAAATTAGCCATGAACAACAGCAACACAAATCCACACCAAGGCATGTGTTAGTTAAGATTCCAGAAATTTGACACAAAAATAGGATATTAAAAATTGCTAGAGAAAAGAAACAAGTCACCTACAAAGGAAAGGCCATCAGAATCACAGCTGAGATCTCAATGCAAACCCTCAAGTAAAGGAAAACTTGAATCGAAGAATGGAACCCTAACAGAAAACAAACTCCAGCCCAGATTACAGTACTCCACAGAACTATCTTTCAAAATTGATGGAGAAATAAGATATTTCCCTGATAAAGAACACTTGAAGAAATTCATGATTACCAAACCAAATGTTCTGAAGGACATTCTGCAAAGAGATGATGAGTTCTACAACTCTGTGGACACCAACAGAATTAATCTACCAGGGGAGGCAAGTAATTAAACAGAGCAGGGAAAGGAAACCAACAAGGAGAAAATAACACAAGGGTAAGTTATTCATATCAGTATAACCGTCAATGTCATGGTCTCAGTTCACCAATCAAAAGAAACAGACTTACAAAATGGATCAAAACACAAGATCTAACAGTATAGTGCACAAAAGAAAAACATTACGTTCAAAAACAAATTTATAGTACAGAAAAAAATTGCTCCATGTGACAGGAACCAAAAAAAAAATGCAGGGGTACCTCTTTTATTTTCAAATAAAGTGGATTTCAAGCCAAGATTGATTGAGAGACAAAGAAGGTCACTACACCCTTGTAAAGGGAACAATCGAAGAGGAAAATATAACAATCATAAGTATGTCTGCACCAAACACCAGTACATCTATATAAAATGAATATTAATGGACATGAAAAATCAAATAAGCATCAATACAATTATAATGGGGACCTCAATACCCCACTGTCACAAATATACAGATTAACTAGATGAAAAAAATCAATAAAGAAATATCAGAACTAAAACAAAACTTTGAACAAATGTACTTAGTAGATGTCTACAGAATGTTGCACTCCACAAATATCAGAATACACCTTTTTTCTCAGTTGCATATGGAACATTCTCTGAAACATACCACATACTAGCTCATAAAACATGCTTAAGTAAATGCAAAAGATTTGAAATTATCCCATGCAGTAAAATTAGAAATAAATAGAAGAAAAAAAAGCACAAAAGTGTCACAAACAAATGAAAATTAAGCAACACACTCCTAAATAACAAATGGGTCACAGATGAAATTAAAGAGGAAATTAGACAGTTACTACAATTAAAGAATAACCCCAACACAACACACAGAAATTTATGGGATGCCATGAGAAAAGGCCTATGAAGGTAATTTATCGAAATGAATTCCCATATCAGAGAAACAGAAAGAGCTCAAATAAGCAACCTAATATTGAACCTCAAGTTTCTAGAAGAAGAAGAGCAAGTCAAGTCCAGAGCTTTTATGAGGCAGGAAATTATACAGATCAGAGCAGAAATTAATGCAATTGAGACTAATAAAACAAAGAATCAATGAATCTAAGAGTTGGTTCTTTGAAAGATTAAATAAAATTGGCAAACCCTTAGCCAACCTTATTAAAAAAAAAAGGAAAGAAAAGACGCAAATCCATGCAATAAGGAATAAAGAGGAAATCACAACAGGTCCTGCAGAAATTCAGATCATCAATACCTACTTTGAGAACCTTTATTCTAACAAGATGGAAAACACAGAAGAAATGGACCAATTCCTAGATACATATGAATTACTAAAGCTGAATTAAGGAAGTATAAAATCCTAAATAACCCAAAACCAAGCAGTAAAACTGAAGAAACAATTAAAAACTTACCAAAAAAAGAAAACTCAGGTTTTGTCAGATTCACTGCTAAATTCTACAGGAAATTTAAAAAAGATCTAATGCCACTATTTCTCAAACTCTTTAATGAAACTGAAAGAGAAGAAATATTCCTAAAGTTGTCCTGGAAGCAAGTACTACCTTAATACCTAAACGGGAGAGAATCCACCAAAAAAGAGAACTGCAAGTCAATCTCACTAATGAATATAGATGCAAAAATCCTCAATAAGATACACACAAACAATGCGGTGAATCATCAAGAAGATTATACACCATAATCAAGTAGGGTTCATCCCAGGGATACAGGAATAGCTCAACACAGGCAACGCACTAAATGTAATACAGCGTATTAACAAAGCCAAGGCAAAATTCAAATTATCATCTCTATAGATGCAGAAAAAGCATTTGACAAAGTCCAACACCCATTCATGATAAAAACCCTATGGAAAATTAGAATAGATTGTCTTTATCTTTATCTGATAAAAGTCATCTCTGACAAACCAATAGCCAACATTACACTTAATAGACAAAAACTGAGAGCTTTCACTCTAAAATCAGGAACAAGACAAGAATGTCCATTATCCTTATTGTTATTCAATATAGTTCTAGAAAAATCAACCACAGCAATTATATGAGAGAAAGACATAAAAGGAATAAATATAGGAAGAAGAGTTAAATTAACACTACTTGCCGATGACATGATACTCTACGTAGAAAACATCAAAAACTCCACCAAAAGATTTCTAGATTTAATAAGTAAATTCAGTAGCATAGCTGGATACAAAGTCAGCACACTCAAAAATCAATAGCATTCCTGTACACAAATAACAAACTCACAGAGAGAAATTAGGGAAACAACACCTTTCGCAATAGCAACCAAACAAGTGAACTACTTAGAAATCAATCTAATGAAGAAAGTAAAAGATTCTATATTGAAAACTATAGTATTCTGAAAAAGGAAATTGAAGAGGACATCAGAAAATAGGAAGATATCCCTTATTGTTGAGTAGGAAAAACCAAACATCATGAAAAAGTCCATACTTCCAAGATTGTTACACAGACCTAATGCAATCCCAAGCAAAACGCCAATAGCAAATCTCACAGAACTAGGGAAAACAATCCTAAAATTAATTTGGAACCAGAGAGATGTAGAACAACCTAAGTAATTCTGGACCATAAAGGAAAGGCAAAGGTCCGTCACAATCCCTGACTTGAAATTATGCTAAAGAGCCAATGTGATCAAATCAAAACAAAACAAAAATAAAAACAAAAAATCGACTCATGGATCAATGCAACAGATTAGAAGATGCATAAAGAACTTCAAACACATTCATAAACTCATGTTTATAGCAGTATAATTTGTAATAGCTAAATCTTGGAAAGAGTCCAAATGCCCATCATTGTTACTTTATCTTGGACAAAGGGGCCAAACACTTTGACTGGAAGAAAGATCATCTCTTTAAAAAATGGTTCTGGAAAAACTAGATTTCCATGTGCCAAAGACTAAAACTAGACTCATATCATTTACATGAATTAAATTAAAACTGAAATGGATCAAAGACTTAAATGTTAGAACAAATTCTCAATCTGCTGGAAGATAAAATAGGTAAAACTCTCAGACACTGGTGTAGGCAGAGACTTTATAAACAAAACCCCAAATACCACAGGAAATACCACAAAGAATAGACAACTGGGATCTCGTCTTATTAAAAAGATGTTGCACAGCAAAAGAAACTACCAACAGGGAGAAGAAATAACCAACCCATGGTGTGGAAAGAAGTTTTTGCCAGCTGTTCTCCAAACAAATAAATATTATCTTGAATATATAAAGAGTTCAAAAAACTCAGACCAAAGTGTAGAACAGATCTTGGGAAATGGGGGGAAAATGTCCAAGTGGGAAGGAGAAGACGTGGGGGTGGGGAGAGGACAAGGAAGGAAAGAATAAAACAAAGAGAAAAGCGGGAAAAAACAGAAATGAAGGTTTAGTAGGTAAGAAGGGGAAGGAAGGGGGAGAGAGAGGTGGGGAGTGGCACAAACAGTGAGCTATGTCATGTGCAGTTCCAAGTTCTCCACACTGAGTGAGATCATCACATATAGCTAACAAGACTTTACATTACCTTATGCATAGCTAACAAATACAATTTTAAAAGTGAAAAATAATTTTTAAAAATTTTAAGGATGAATAGCCATGGAAGAACAGGGATCGAGATAGATCATAAATAAATAGATCGACTCAAGAAGGGAAAAGGGAATTTAAATGTATTATAGTCCAGAGGCTGAATTTCAGAGAACTGTGGCGTGCGACACATAACTAAGTGTTCAGTTACCAGATTCCAATAGCTGAGTGCACAAACATTCAACCATTCTTTAATTCTCCACTGCATACAGCCCAGTCTTGATTCATTAAAAAACAAAACAAATGTTGCAACTTGAGAGTTCATAATTATTCCTAGTTAGAAAATAAATTCTATTAAGCAATTTCTCCACTCAGACAACTAATTCAATGATCCAGTCTGATTTGCATCTCAGTGCGATATTCAGTCATTGTCTTCATCCATCTGTCTCCCAAACTGAAGTCTGAATACCTGGGAGAGATCAGATACATCCTCGGCTGGCATTCAGGAGCCTCACATGTTACCCCCACTCCGTGCTGAGCTGGTGCCTTTCTCGTGGGCCACTGAAGAATTATAACATTTCAAACTCACACTTTCATTGACCCAAAAATTCTCATGAGGTTAACAGTTTGTTTCTATACTCAAATATTAAGCAACACAAAACACAGTAAGAACAAAATTGAAAAGTGAATATTTTTAAGCTTCATAAGCACTACTGTCTAACTTTTAATTAGCTGTTTTAATACTCTATGACAAGACCTTGAAAAATCACAGAAATGATTTTGATATCAAAATAACAAAGTGATCCTGAAGTTATAATTCATTTTTCTGCTTGAAAATGGTCAGAATACATTTTAAAAACATGACAACATTACGTTGCCATGGACACAAGTTATTAAGTAAAGTCTGGTATGTGAAGGTGTTTAGACTTTCACACTCTGTTATGTTATAGTTTCACTAAACTCAATATGAAAGGAGAATGGAGAAAGAAATAAAGTATTAATTTTCATTTTGATTCAAAATGTGTCTGAAACTTAATATCCCAATGTTGCTAGAGATATCCATGACCTCAATTTCGAGAGACAACGTGTAGAGGGAGAATTCAATTGTACCGCAGAGATTTCATTCAATCAACAGAACAATGCAATGAAAATGCTCTTCAGGAAAATGCCAAACGGCTTATTGCCCAGTGTGATAGAAATTATTGGAGCAAATAGAAGTTTCAACCTATGCGACTCGGCAGCCTCTTTACACGAAGCCAGCCCGAAGTGGTAAGAGATGGGAGCAGATGCAAGGGCTTCACGTGAACATCACTGAAATTCAGGACCGCTGAGGAAGGAAACACTGAAATGTCTTCATCCCGCACACCTGACAAATTTTAATCAAGTCAGATATCTAACTCCGTTAAGTTTTAGTTAAAATGTTTATGATTAAGTTCAAAACTTAGACTTTTCACATATAAAGGTAAAGATATTGGTTTTTACCAAAAATTATTCATCCATAAAACCCTCACCCATCTCTCAAGTCAAACTCCAGTCACTGCTCCCTAAAAGCAGCCCGGCCTTTTATCCTAAAGTGGCCCACAGCTGCTCGGTGCCGGTGCCGTTTCTCTGCCTATGTGGGTTCTTACCCCACATCCATCACCCAAGGGTGCCGGGTCCTGATGTGTTCACTGCCGCTGTCAGGAGAGAGAGCGCAGCAATCAGACTCGGCATCATTCCCTTCCCTTCAGTTACCAGGAAACTGAGCCGGGGAGCTCCCCACACCCCGGACAAGACAGCGCCTTCATTCATTCAGTGGGCCTCCCTCTGTCCTCTCTGCACAAAAATGGGATAGGCTTGGCCTTCCCGTATTAAAGATTTTTCTACTGATAAAGATTTTTCTTCAGCAGAACGTGAAAGATCTGGAAATCTTTTTCATATACTTTTTTTACAGCAATCATAAAAGATATGTGACTGACCTGTGCTGGATGACTCAGGAAATGGACTCTTTAAAAAAATTGTTACCATAATTGAAATCCAAAAATATGAACTTGTCATTTGAGGAAGGGAAGGCAGAGTGTGGTTCTCCCAGGCATGAAAACCTGCGGATGAGGAAAAGTGGGCTCTAGCTACAGAAGGGGCCAGAGGAGCTGGTCTACCAGGAAATGAGCCAGGGCTGGAGGATCTTACCTTAGATCCACTGGGAAATCATTTAAGGACTTAAGCATGTGAGTGCCATGAGCATCTTCAAAGTTTGAAAATGTTACTTTGGTTGTTATGTGGAAAACTATCTACAAAAGATCGACACAAATTTAGAAGGTAATAATGACATATTGTTTGAGCTTCACACTATCCATATGTTATCTGCAACCTGCGTAAATTTAACATTGCCCTAAGACTTTAAAGTACTCATCTCATCTGTTTTTCTGAAGAAATCATTTAGAAGCAAAATCATGATATTAATACACAGAGAAAGTAAATATATTTTAATATAATTCATTAAATATTTATTTTAATAATTATAGATATCATAGTATTAACAAAATTATGAACAAGAAGACTCATCAAAATTGAACACATATGATGAATGTGCTTATGAATGAGATGATTTATTAGACAAAATTCTCCTTGCAAATGTCACCCTTGGTGTGTGTCTTTGTGTGTTGTTTCTACTCAGAGGGAATATTAGGATGAACCATTATCTAATTTACTCAGATGCCACCGAGCTGTTTTCAAGGTCATTAGTAGCGATCAGCCCCCCTCACGCTCCTGTCCCTCTGCTTCCTGAGAACTAATGAGTGTAATTGATCACGACAGACTGTTGGCATTTTCTATCACTAAAGGAAGCTGTATTCTCCCTGAAATGGTTCCAGTCATGTCCCTGGTTTGAAAAGGTTTAGTGTAGGACATATGAGGTGAGCCACGGGAGCCTGTTATGCGCACCACTGCAGAAGGTAAGTACATATAAAGCGCTCTCTGTCCCTTCAAAGGCAGATCTGTGGCTTGCAATATCCCTTTAAGAAAAATAAGATAAAATTATGAATCCAATATGTGATATGAAAGTAAATATTTATACTATAAAAGAAAGCATGTCCAAAAGTGTTTAACTAAAATGAGACCAGTATTACAAGCATTATAGTCTCAGAGGTAAAGATGCAGTATTGATTAATTAACTCCCTGAGAAATTGCTAGCACATTATCTGCCCAAGTATTCTTTAGTTAGCTCTGCATGTGACACTTATTTCCTGTTAAAATTTTCCATCAAATGAAGAGAAAGACAATTTGTTCTGTCTTCCACTGTGGTTAAAAATATCGATAGCTGATGTTTGTGAAATGTGTCCTAATTCACATAGAAATGTTTGTGTTATTGCTTCACAAACACCATGACACTGAGAAACAATATTCTGAATAACTTCTAGCATGAAAGAAAAACTACATAGTACTTTTTAAAAAATTTCCCTCTGCATTTTTAAATATATAACTTGAAGTTTTCATTCTGAAAAGGTGTCAAAGTGACCTATTTCTTTGCTTCAATAGAAAAAAATTTCCACAGATTAGAATCCAGCTTTGTACATATAATAAACTCTACTGCTTTTTCTTCCACTGCTCCTGTACTTCCAGTAGCCGGTACTATAAGATCTATTTGGACCTGGAACTTTATGTTATTTAGACAGAAAGAGCCAGCACCTAGGCTCCACGGGTCTTCCTAGTGGTCATAACTCGAATAACAGAGTAACGTCAGGTCTGAAGATGGGATTACCAACACCATGGTCCTCTAAGCTCAAGAACCCCACAGCTAATTCACTTTATCTGGATCCATACAGTGCCCATGGTTACCCAAGAGGAAATACACATAATAGGAGAAATTGGAAAAGAACATGATCTATTTAAACATTACCCTATCCATGTTCAGAAAACATACAATGTGAACACAGGGTATGCGACCAACCCAGGAGCGGGTTTCATCCCTCTCTGGTGTGTGAAGACCTCATGAGGCTGTCTTTCTACATCCTTTTCACCCAAAATTTCTCCTTTTCACTTTAAGAAATAATAAGCTGCACACACACACACACACACACACACACCCAAATGCACACTTTTGTACTCTCTCTAATAGTTTGGGACTTGAAGTATTATTTTTGATTATTTTTTAAAATTCCTTACCTAAAAACCATTTCACTGAGAGAGCCCCAATATTTGAGGTCACATATACACCCCAGCCAAAGTAAATGAAGCTAAAGCTGTACTTTTTCAATGCACAGGTTTATGGGTCACAGCCTTGTGGCTCCACACAAGCACACAGTGCAATGAGCAACCAGAGATGTTACCAGATCATGTACCAAATCAAGGGACCTGCTATTTGTGTAGCCTTTTATGTTTTATTATTTATACTTATTATATGTAATATTATGCTCATTTTGTGGAGTTGGTGCATTTTTATGTCCTATTTTGACTCAGATATGTGTTCATTTTCCCTCCATCCATAAAAGCACAGCTGCTTAGTAAAGGAGTTTACTGAAACTCCTCTAAGTCTGTCCAATCGCCAGTCATTCTTTGCTCAGATGAACTCTGTTAAATTTATTGTATCTCAAGGTTCCTTTACATGTGGTTTTCCCCACATCATGTCTACTTTTCTTAGACTGTTAATTTGCCTAAAAATACTGTTATGCAGCCATTCATAACATGCCATATTTTTAGCAAGAGTCCCATGCGCTGTCTCCTCAGCTTTTTGTCTTAACTGTAACTTCCCTGCCCAGCCCTCTCCCACCTACCCTGTGAGCACCATTGTTCATAGGGCCCATTGCTTTCTGTCATAAAACTTTTCCAAGGTAGTAATTATTCTTTCATTGGCATATTTGATCAATAGTCCCCTGGTTCTGAACAGTGTCTGCCGCATTAGCAAACATTAAACGAGTATTTAGAATGTGACCCTTGGCATGATCAATTCAACCATTTGTCACTCTTAACATGGTGAAGTCATCCCCTTGGAGAATCATTACAAATGAAACAAGGCACTGACACCCCAAGAGAAAGACCCCGGGAGTGACAGGCAAATCTACCACACAAAAGAAGCCTCTGGTCCTCCCTCTGTGTCCTTCTGCCTTTTCTACTTGGAGGCAAAATAGTGGGAACCAAATACCCACAGGGTGCCTAAAATCCCTGATATTATTGGAGCTCCAACTCAGCACCCCAACCCCAAACAGGAATTAATTCCACAGATTTTTAAATCAGGAGACAAGCCTGCTCCAATCCACAGTTGAGATCAAATGTTGGTGGACTTTCAGTTAGTAACCACTTCCGATCGTTCTACTAAACTTAAGAATGATGTTCTGAATTTATAAGACAAGATTTTCTAGAGTACAATGACTATTTCAAGGCAAAACTTTTTTCTATTACATAAATGAGTGAGTGAACCCAAACATAGAGGTGTTTTTCTAACATTTTAAATGTAAGTCACATGGTTGATAAGAGATGGTAACACGAAATAATTTATTTTAAAATGAATTTAAAATATGGCACTGCTTTGAGGGAAATACAATCATCTGACTTTGTAAGTAAAATATTAACTATCAAATGTTTTGAATTATTTTCTTTTTGGGAAAGTCACATTGGACACACTCATAATTGACATTCTTGGCAATCCTATGACTGCTTCTATTTGCATACATGACTATTTACAAAATTTAAAAAGGAAATTTATGTCTATTTACTCACTTGAGCATAGTTTATGAGCTAAGTCTACTATATGGCATGTAGATTCATGTATTCTTAATTTCAGCTCTATTTTCCCTTTTTAAAAATATTTTAATGCTAAAAATTAATCTTTCTAGACTGTCTTCAACCTTGCAAAGGCCATGTGACACCATTCCAGCCAACAAAAACATGCAGAACTCTCTGAGATTTCAGGAAAGTGTTTGTTTCTCAATCTAGACTCTTCTCCCTCCTCCTCCTTCTCCCCACCCTCTCCCTTCTCATCCTCCTGTTCTTCCTCCTCTTACTCCTCCTGCTTTCCCTCTTCTTCCATTTCCTCCACAACATCTCTTCCAGACTTATACATAGCCATAACGACTGGAGACACCAAAGTGCTGATGTGGCAGCTCTGAAGCCAGGACTGCCATCCTAAGAGCCTGGCTTTGAAATCCTTGAGGTACCGTGGTAGACAGCTTTGTGAACCAGCCAAACATAATCAACAAAAGATATGCTGGTGCTGGAGTGTTACTAACAGATGGGTAAACTGAAAATTCAGTAGAAATCCCACAAGTTTACACGTACAATAAGAGTTTCATTCTGGATTTCAGGAGTCAGAGCGAGAGAGCGAGAGAGACAGACACAGAGACAGAGAGGAAGAAGAAGGAGGGAGAGGAGGAGGAGGAAAGAGGAGGGGAGAGGGAAGGAGAGAAAGATACCTGTTCGCTAGGAGTTTAGAATATAGAAGACAAACAGAATTTAGATTAACGCTTAGCCACTGAGTTATGTGCTAATTTATTAGAATGAAGACAACACCAGCAGCGAACACATTTTGAGTAGTTACTATGCACCAGGCCATTGCCATAGTTTCTTTTCCCTCTCAGCACAGCGCTTTCCACGGGGGCTCTGCAGGGCATGGTTTATCAAGGAGAGAACAGAGGGCCTGCCAGTGTGTCACTGATGGGGCTCTCGGGAGTGTCCCGGCCCACGGGTGACAGGGTTGGTGCGAGGATTCGGGCATCTGGCTCCAGCAGCTGTGCACCTGGCCGTGCTCTTACAGGACTTCTCTGCTTCTATGGCCTTACACTCCCTCCAGAAGACCATTTCTTTACAACCTAACATTAAGATAAGGTGCTTGAAGCTGGAACAATTAAACAGAGGCTTGAAATGCAATAAGCAGAGAAAACATGAAGACTCATACAGCACTTAGTACCCAGCAGCCACTGTTCCATATCTAAACCCAATTAATTCTCATAACAAAATAGCAATTGATGAGACCCGAGCTATTTGCTGTCTCCCTTTTACAAAACAGAAACCCGAATCACCGGAACACAAAGAAACTTCTCCAAAGTGACTCAGCTAATAAGTAGTGCAGCTGGGATTCTAATCCAGGAAATCTGGCACCATTTTTGGACTCATAAGTGCTTCAGGAACAAAGCAAACGACATTCCAGTCCTCTGCACAGAGAGCGAGGGCCAGTCCGAGTGTACAGAAGAGTCAGAAAATACCACTGCATTGTCAAGGAAAGTTTTATAGAAGAAGCAGCATGATCCAAATGACCTTGAAGAGAAAAGTAAGTAGAAATGAAAACTAAAAATTTTTCAATAAACTGTGACTCTCCTGGTTAAGTACAAGGATGCTAGTATTGCAAGAGAACCATTGCATTTTAAAAATCAATAGGTTAACCCCAATTTCTCAATGTGAGTCTAGAGAAACCACCCAAGGGTAACAGTCGACCTTCATGCAAGCTTGTTCCTATCAATTCTTGAGTATTACTAACTTATTCAAGTTAATTGTATGATAATTCATGTTCTTGCTTGCTGCTCTTAGACCCTTTGAAAATAAAATTTAAAACCTGATTTCTGCTCTTAAGGAAATTGCAATTTTCTGAATTTTTGTGCCATGTTTGCCATTTCTCAGTCAGTTATTGGTTCTGATTCCAAAACATTAGTAAATAACTTAACAGAGAAGTTCAGAAATCATTTCCAGAGCAACTACTGTCTTCTGCAAACTGTGAGAGCTGCTGGGCCAGTGAGGCGAGGCCACCTGGGCAGTGGTCACCTTAAAATGGGGTTGATGTCATACAGTAGCACAGCCACCCTCTCTGACCTCAGTCCAGCGCCTCAGGACAGAGGGACCAAATGGAAACCACAAAATTTGGGAAAGAATTTTCAAAGCTAATATTAATGCAAGAAATATTAGTGGAAGCTTAATATAGATCAGATGGTGGCAGTGACAAAGGAATGAAAAATTCAGAGCCCATCCCTGTCCTTCTGACTCTGAGAGGCCAGCAGATTTAAAGCAGTGCTCTTACTGATTCCTAGAGTGTAAAGAGAAGAACAAAGGAAGAAAAGAATGAAAGAGCAAGAGAGAGATCAGGCAAAGGGTGCTCCAAACCTGGGGTTTCTTCCATCTCTGAATCTGCTGTTTCCTAAAGCGGGGGATCAGGAGGAGCCAGTCAAATGGGAATCACAGAAACCCATCAGTCTGATAGCTGGAGACAGGTCAGCTACCCAGATACACCTGGAAGGAGCAAATATCAGGACATGCCGGGGATGCCTGAAAGGCACCCTGGAGGGGTGGCTTAGGTATTAACTGTCGTTGGCAGTGATGGTCTAGGTCTTCCGGCTATATTCTTCTTCCTTAGAGTAGGATTTTTCTTGGTTCTCATGGAGAAGCTTGTCAGAATCCATGGGAGTGAGGGTGGGTTTCACTCTACAAAGGTGCTGACAACAGCGATGCAAACTGAAGTTCATTTGAATCGCTCCTGCAGACACTGTGATGAGGAGAACAGTCCCTTGGCCCCTTTGCAAAATGAGGAGCTGTTTCCTACGAGGACGTCTGTTCACATCCTGTGCTACACTTACAGTTCAAGCCAAAATCTTTACTGATCTTTCAATAAACCCATTTCATTTTTAAGTGCCATGTTAGGCCTTGTATAGTATTCTGTAGTGTGAAGATGTAATCTAAAGCTTCTTGTCAAGAAGTTTTTGGAGGCTTGGGCTTTGAGGAACTCCCTCTGTTCCAAGGACATAGTATGATGGATAAAATACAAAGGAAGTAAGACAAACGTACACAAAACTCAAAAAGATATGCAACTCCATAAACATAGGACAGCAATATCAGCTTCAGTAATAAATCTGCCATCAGAAGACAGCAGAGATGGCTAGGAAAAACATTCTTTCTAGAATAATAAATACTCCTTAGGTGCAGAAGAAATTGGATAGGCTTCATGCAAGGTAGTAGACTAAGGCCAGAGGCCCTCCTACTAATTCTTGTGAAAGGAAAATTTTTTTTTTTTAATTCTGCTATTAGGTTCTCCTGGGGCTCTGGCTTATAAAGCTGGAAAGAACATAGAGGAACTTTCCAAGCCAGCATCCTATCAAGCCGTCCACCAACTCGGTATCCAGATGTCATGACAGGAAACTGTTCTGCTTCCTGTGCAGGTACAGGAGACGCAACAGAGCACCGATTGTGTTGTGAATATTTTCTCCCAGTTTGTAGTTTGCCATTTCATTTTCACGACTGATTCTTTATCCTAATAACATTTAAATTTTACCAAAGTCCAATTCAATTTATATGAATTATGTTTATATTAACTAAAATTTATGGTGGCTCAGTGGTAGAGTTCTTACCTTAATTAATTAAAATGTGTATTAATTTATATCCTTTATATTTATATTTTTAATATTTTTAAATATATAATTTACTGTAATTGCTTTCCAAGAAAATTTTGATCACTTAATAAAATTTGCAAAGATTTTCCTCATATGATTTCTTAAGAACTATTTAAATCTTTAATTTTCATATTACTATCTGTGATTTATTTTGAGCCAGTGTTTGTGTATGATGTGTGACAATGGTTCTAATTCATTTATTTTTCCATGTGGAAAGTTAATTGACACAGTAGTTATTTAATTGCCCAGAAGGCAGTATCTTGTTGATCTTTTTGTCACTTTTTCAAGTCCTGCTATGGCGATTACTTCCTGGCATGTGCAAGGTTGTGAGTTCGATACCTGGTACAAAATTAATTAAATAAATAAATAAAATGTTAAAATGATTACTCTAGTTTTAAAGTATGTCTGGAAAGCAAGCAAAATGGGAAGATCTACTTTGTTGTTTTAAAGAATTTCTTGAGTTATTTTAGGTCATTCTCATTTTCCATATAAATTTAAAAATCAGATTATTGAGTTCTACAAATTTTTTCTTAAACACGTGGGAAGTGGCTGAGCTGGAAACCAGCCACACATCTGTGGACTGGGCAAGGCTGCCTAGAGCACGTGGGGCTCCAGAGGAGGGCAGTGGGGTCATGCTGTTGGGCCTGGGTAGGGCCAGTCCAGCAGGTGTCGGCGCCGTGCTCCTCCCGTGAACTACATCGCAGGCAGCACCGAGAAGGCCTCACTTTCAGTGTTCTTAGCAAAACACTGAGACTGAGCTTTCGGCCCGTGGCACGCCGCTTTCCCTAGCTGGAGAAAGCGTGAGTAAAGACGCAGACCGTGCTGGGTTGGCGCTCCCCCTCACAGAGGTCAGCTCCCAGCTGGCCCCAGATTCTTTCTTTGTGTCTTGTTTTTTTTTAATCTCTTGTCACCCACGGCTCAGGGGCCTGCTGGCTGCTTTAGTCTCTGCAAAACAAACAAACAAACACCCAACTGCTTCAATTTTGATTGTTCTTCTTAGGTTTTATGGCAATAACATGTCCGTTGTTGTTTAGCATATTATCTTATAATCAGCTAGATGTTCAGGAAGACGAGCAGATATTTTCTGATGGAATAACTGGAGGAAGGGCATTTCACCAACTCAGTCATACCCAGGCATACTACGCAGTGTTGGACCAAATAAGATCTGGGGAACACTGCATTCCCTGCTTACTGTTTGTGATAATGATAACATCTGTATCTTTAGAAAGTAGAAGGAACAGACATGATCTGACATTCTGCAAGCATCTGCTGAGTGGTCTGTGTTGGCTCATGCTTGGGAACTATTCTCACATATCTGGTGGCGGCTTTTTATTTTCCACCTCTGATTTACTTTCTGTGTCTTCCTCTATCTTTGTGTAGCCACTGGTTGTGATAAAGTCAATTTAACTGGAATAAGAGATGTCAAGAAGATTAGCAGTTGTTGTGTGTTTCTGTGGATGGCTGAATGTGAGCCAACCAACCAAGAGGCAGAGACAGTGGGTGGAATCATCCAGGCTACATCCAGGCTCGTAGCCTGGGCAGAATAAAATACGGAAAGAAGGCGATGTGTCCATTAGAAACAGCCCCAGCGTTCTTGAGCAGGTGCGTCCGTTCTTGCTCTTGTGATTAGATATTGGTTTCTGGTTCTTCAGTTTCTTCAAAATTAAAATGCAAATTTGCTTCAGCAACTCTCCAGTGACCTTCCAGACCTTCGTCCTTGAGCCGGTGCTGCTCCTAAACTCCTCTTGTCCTGTAACCTCCATCTTCTCGGCTAGGGCAGGTTCTGGATCCCCACTCTCCAATGCACTCATGGCTAATGATGGATTCTTCTACCTCTGGGTCTGCAGGTGACCGTTTTGGGCTGTCCTGTTTTTGATCCTGCAATCTGACCTAATAAACTCCCTTGCATGATTATACAGTTACACATTTCTTTAAAGAACACTAATCAACACAAAGTTTGGTACCAAGAGTGGGGTCACTGTTATGACTATACCTGCCCATATGATTTATACACTCTTATAACCTTTGCAGAAGAAAGTTAGACAGATTTGGAGAAGGCCTAGAATATTGTTAGCTGATCTTGACTAATAACTCTGGTCAGAATTCAGAAGACAAGAATTTTCATAGGAACGCAGATAAAGGCTAGACTGAAGTGGTTTTTGTTTTGTTTTGTTTTTTTTGGAAGAAGAAGTCCATTGGCAGTTGGACTAGAGTGTACGTGTTACACTTTGGAAGAAAATTTCTCTCTATTCTTTATCCATGTCCTGAGAACTTGCAGGAGACTGAGATTAAAGAGGGTGAACTAATTAATCTAGCAGAGGAAATTTCAGAGCATCCCAGTGCTCAGGCTCTGGTGTGAGGAATTCAGGCTGCTTTTAGACAGGTTTATAGTAAATATCAGAAAAACAAAAAGCTGAGAGATCTGAAAAGTTTTTGGTTTTACCAGAAAGGAAGGATTTGTAAAGTCGAGGCCAAAGTGAACATGATAACTGGGAAAAAAAATTAGTATTAAAATGAAGTCAGTTACTTCATATGAAAATAATAGAAAGGATTCTTTAAGGGCATCTCAGGAAGAGGCCAAATCAGAACTGTAGAAGAAGCTTTTGTAGACTTAAAAGCTATAAAAGGATAAACTCCTTGGAAAGGCTGTTTTTAGAGAGCCCCAAAGCAATGTATTCACTCAGTGGACCCTAGGTGAGTGTTTTCCTGATTCAGCCAGTCAGAGCTCAGTTATTCTGGTGCTGAGAGGGCACCACAGCCATGACCCACTTGGGCCCAGCTGCTGCTTGAGCTGGCAGCAAACCTTGGCATCATCAACATGGTGCACTTTGGTAGGTATGCAGAATGCAAGATTTTCAGTGTCATGGAGCCTTCCAGCCAGATTTCAGAGGGAGCCCTAAGAGGCCAGAGGGGAGCCCTGCAGTGAGCACTATGTGAAGCCTTGAGAGTGAAGCCAAAAATGAAGTGGACACTCCCGGAAGTTGACCAAACCAGGAAAGTGGAACATCTACCAAGCAAACCAGTGAGCAATAAGCAAAACCTGCCCACAGCAGAGGCTTTGTGAGCTTCAACAGTCAAGGTCATGCTGAGGAGCTGCCCAAGCACACATCTGACAAAAACCAGCCTGGGTGGTGGACGTGGAACTGCATGATTCGATGTTTGTGCTGCCCAGTTTCAGTTTTGCTCTAGTCCAATTCCTTTCTATTCTCCTGTTTCTTCATTTGCAAATGGAAATGTTTATTCACTGTGTGTTGAAAGTGTTTAACTTCATTTTATATTTGTATAAGGAATCAGAGATAAGAGCTTGCCTTGAGTCTTGGGGGAAAGTTTGGAGTTGGACTTTTCAATAATGGTGAAACTGTTAATAATTTGACAATTTTTAGAGATTGATTAAATGCATTTTGTACAATGAAATGGTCATGAGTCTTTTGGGGTCCAGGGGCACAATATTATGATTTCGATCTAAAATGTCCCGCAAAGACTCATGTGTTCAGAGGCACAGAGCTGTGCTTTTGGAAGGTGACTGGCTCACAGAAGTGCTGTACCTAAGAGTGGATTACGCCATTGATAAACTCACGTGCTTTCTGGAGGTGGGGCCTGGCTGGAGTTGTGGGTCCTGGGAATCTAAGTGGGAAGGGTGTATTCTTTTCCTTGGCTCCTCCATTCTCTCGCTCCCTGATTCCTGGCTGCCCTGGGGTAAGCAGATTTCCTCTGCCATGCTGCTTCTGCTTTGAAGCTTCTGACAATGCACAGAGTGACATCTTTGAAATCATGAGCCAAAATAAACCTTTCTAAATTGCATATGTTAGTATTTTATTCCAGTCACCAGAAAGCTGACTAATAAACATTTTGGATTCTTTCTTTCTCTCTTTCTTTCTTTCTTTCTTTCTTTCTCTGTTTCTTTCTTTTCTTTCTTTCTCTTCTTTTCTTCTTTCTTTTTCTTTTTTTTTCTTTCCATTTTTATTTTCTTTTTGAGCATCATTTTACGTTGACTATTTAATCTTTATCCTGTTTTGGAGTGACTGACTTCTGATGGGATGATATTCAGCCTGGATGACCTGCTAGGTGTGGAAGCCACCATAGCATATCAGTAGGTTCACCTCTGTCCCCAGAAAGTTGTGATGGAGTTGTGGAGTGTATCTAGCAGAAACATATGCTAAGGCATAAGGCATACCATCAAGTATTTGAGAATATATTTTATGTAGTATAAATTTTCCTTTCCCAGCGTGAAGCATCTTCTCAAAAATGTATTTATAAGCCCATTAATGACTGCATGTTCTGCTCCCAATAATTACCACAATCTTTATACAGTCATGCTGCAAGCTGATCTCTTTTAGAATTTCTGGGTTATGAGATTCTATGAACATTAAGAACAACACTTGTTCAATGGAGAGGTTTAAAATGAAGGCCTTTTGTAATGCTTTTTAAAATTAAGCAAATGGACTGGATACACTGGCAAATTCCATGTAATTTTGTGTACAAGCGAAGAACATTGGGATCTAAATGAGCATAACATTAGCTTTTTAGAGGAGAGACGGTTTTCATTCGTGCTCGCACTAGTCGCCTGGCACAGTGCCTTCCAGTTTCATATTCTCTGTGCATTATTTATGTTTCCTATTATTATCCAGGAGTTGGCTGAAATTTTTTTAAAAATCAAGAACAAAATCAAGAAGCTGAATTGTTCCAGTATATATATATATATATATATATATATATATATATATATATTTAATTCTAGGCAACCAGTGTGACAAGAGACCTAGAATAAAAACTAGAAAATATTTCCTGGAAATACATTGCAAATAAAGAACATTATAATGGTAACTAGAGGAAAAATAAAGCGTTGTCTTTCACTAGAAGCTATCGTTTTCTTAGAGTTTAGGAAATTATATTCTGTATCTTCAAGGTATAACCTAATAAGTCTTTGGTTAGTTTGACATTTTGTTTTAATGCACCTAGCACATTCTAATCATTTCTCACCCATTTCACTTTCTACTATTCTATTCTATTCATCATTGTGAAACAAGGCTTAGATTTTAAAATGTTGTAAATACATTTTATGAGGAAAACCTCTCTCCTACTGAACATAATGTTGTTGATATTGGACAAATTCATATGGCCACAATTTATTTGAGAGACCATTTCTGTTGTTGCATATGTTCAGTCTGAGTTGTTAGCATTTAGCTGGAAAGTGATAACTATGATTTTCTTAGCAATGACCCTTGGATTGTTTCAATTGTTAGTCAGCCGCTAGAATCAAGAATAAATCCACAAGCGAGGGTTAAAGTTAACAACAAGACAAATAATACTAATTTGACATGAGTACAATTAATTATTTTTGTTTTGTTGTTATTTTCTTCTGTTTTTAATTGACATGCAGTAGTTGTATGTATTGGATACAGTATGATTCAATGATGAAATCAAAGTAATCAATATTTTGCTTCCTCAAATAGTTGTAAATTGTATGTGTTGGGATGCTCTGGACCCACTTATTTTTCAGTAATTATTATCTTTCCTTAAATTTATAATTTATTTTCTGCTTATGAAAACAGCAGCTACTGACTGGAATAGGAGTCAGTCCCCACGGGACATTTAATGACCTTTGAAGAGATTCATTTTGACTTTTATTCATTGGTGAGTGATTCTAACATGTAACTGTAAGATACATACTCAGTACTTTTCTTTTGTTAAGTCAAGAAAGGAAAGGAAAATGGAAACAAAATATTTTGAAAGTTATTTCAAAATTACCTATGCAATTTTTATTTTTAACTAAAGTAGACTGAGAAAAATTGGAACATCTTTTTGTCTAAAGGAACTAAATATGCAGAAAAAGGAATGCATGAAGTTATTTGTTAAAATTTATGAAGTTACGCAATTAAATATTGGCAAGTTTTAGTTTCTCAATTAATTGTGAAACTGTGAACTGTTTTTAAAAATACTTTATTATAAAATTCTCTTAATTTCCACTACATGATTAGCTGTAGACACTTATGCTACTGAATTCTGAGTCACTAAGAACCTCATTATGTTGACTGGGATACAAGAACTAATGTGCAAAAAACAATCTACATTGCTCTTCTCTAAGTCATTAATATCATACATCATTTTATTCTCAATATAAATGGTTAAAATGGGATTATTTCCCAAATCCTGAAAACAGTTAAAATATATACTGTGAAATAAACTATCCAAAAGCATGTTGTACGTTTATTAATTTTCAGGGTCATTTAGTCTTAATAGCTTGAAGGTAGGCTTATGTGTTAGGCATATCAGAATTCATGTTGAAATAAATACAGTTTTAAAAATTTCGAACTAGCTTCCTACATATGCGTTCATCCCTTTCAATTACTTTGTTAGATAAGGAGGCTAAAGTACTTGATTTACTTGTAAAATTCCTCCTTTTCCTTTCTTGCTTATTTTCTGCATTTAGGAGGATAAAGTATTAGTGTATCTTCATAGTTAGAAAAAGACAGCAAAGAGCTATTTAGGTGTCAATCAACTAAATCAATGTCTTGTTTTGTTTTCTAAAATTGAGGACACAGTCAGGCTCCATAGGCACTTACTGCTCTAACACAGTATTTTGAGTAATAAATTAAACATCAGTGATGAACGGCATGGTGAAATCTGGCTTTCTTATTGTTCTATGTGAGGGGAAAAAAGAAATTTGCAAACTACTGAAGTTGTTTATACCCTTTGATTAAAATTATTTCATTTTAAAAATCATGATGACTCTAGTAATTAATACATTCATTTCCCTCAAATTTCATATTGTTTTCTTTGTATTACATTGAGTGAAACATTTCGGGCCTTCAAAGTTTGCACAAACAGTAGGAAAATAAATATACTACTACCTAGCAGTACTATTATTAATAAAATACACACAGGACTAAGATACCAATAATGATGAATCCAAATAATTTCTCTTTTCATCTCTTCTCTATGATCTTAACTCTACAGAGACAATAACTTCTCTTTCCATTTTTACATCTGGGTGTTACTTATATCCACATGATCAACATCTTATGTTAGTTTGCTCCTACCTAACAGTAACTTTGACCTCACTGGTCACCGATTTGCCCTGCCTGCCCTTTCCCGCTCTCCCCGGCCTCTGGTAATCTCGATTCCTATGAGATCAACTGTTTTAGACTGCACGTAGGAGTTAGATCGCATGGGATCTGGCTTTCTATCCCTGGCTTATTTCACTTGAAGCAATGATCTCCGGGTCCTTCTATGTGGCTGAAAATGACAGGATTTCATTTTATATATCCAGATAGTTCAGTTGAGTGTGTGTTCCACTGTGTATTTTATATTGTTCAGTTGGAGGACACTTAGATTGTTTCTGTTTCTTGGTTACTGTCAACAATGGTGCAATTAATAAAGGAATAAAATAAATCAACATGCTAATTTCATTCCCTTTGGATATGTACCCAATAGTGTTAGTTTCTGTTTTAATTTTTTGAGGAACCTCCATGTTGGTTTTTAATGAGAGTAATATTGTTTTAAATTGCCACTATTGTCACGGGAGGGGTCTCTTTCTTCCCACCTCCTTACCAGCACTTGCTATAGTTGGTCTCTTTGATAATAGCCATTCTTACTAGAGCGAAGTGGTCTCTCGTTGTAGTTTTTATTTTCCTTTCCTTGATAATTAGTGATATTAAGCATTTATAAATATGCTTGTGTATGATTTATAAATATATCTGTTGACAATATCTCTTGAGGAATGTCCACTTGGACCTATTGCTGATTTTTAAACCAGTTTATTAAATTTTTACTATGGTATTCTTGGAGTTCATTATGTATTTTGCATATCAACCCTTTGTCACATATACAGTTTGAACATATTTTCCCCCATTCTTTAAGTTGCTTTTCACTCTGCCAAGAGAACATTTGCTGCACAGAAGGCATTTAGTCTGATATAAGCTCATTTGTCTGTATTTGTTTGTGTTTTTTGTGCATTGTGATTCTGTCTAAAAACCCTTGGCAAGGACTTACATCACTTCTGCTAGGTTTTTATCTAATGCTTTATAGTTTTAGGTCTTAGGTTTAAATCTTGAGTCCATTCTAAGGGGAGATTTTCAACCATAATGGGAAAGTTCTTGTTCCATTGTTCTGTCTGTCTGTATCAAAAATTCCCAGCACAACTTACTGAAGAGATTATTCTTTCTCCAGTATGTGCTTATAGCAACTTTGTTGAAATTCACTTAGATGTAGATGTGTGGTTTTACTTCTAGACTTGGCTACTATGATTCTCTGTCCTGTGTACCTACTTTCATGTCAATACTATGCTGTTTTGATTTCAACCATTTTGTAATATATATAGAAGTCAGCTTGTATAATGTTTTGTTCTTTTAGTGCAAAAGGACTCTGTTGAATTTTTTTTTACCATTACATAAAAAATTTAGAATTAATTTTTCTTAATCTATGAAAACTGTAATCAATATTTTGATAGGGATTTCATTCAATCAGGAGATCACTTGGGTAGCGTGGACATTTTAATACTATTGATTCTTCTAATCTGTCTGGGATCTCCCATACAAGGGTAATGACATTGGCTGAAAAATCATCGTATTATCTTTCTTTCCTAAAATATATATATAAATATACAAATATATAGGCAGACTCTGAATACAACAACAGTGAATTCTCTGAAAAGGAATCAGGTGAGAAATTCCACTAAAAATAGATGAGGAATAAGATAAGGCAAAAATAAATGTTTAGGAATAAATTTAAACAGCCAACTGGCAGATATCAACAATGAAAATTATAAAACATTTGAGAAAGAAATTCAAGACAATGCAAAAAATTAGCCAAAGATAACCTATTAATCCCATGAGATCTCGATAAATTTAGTATTAAATAATTTTACAAGTTTTTTTTTTCCTGAAGCATATAAGTATTCTTTGGCAGACTGTGTATATATGCTACTGATTAATGTACATTTTTGTATACTACTAAGTTCTGAATTCTTTTATTAGTACTAATGAATTTTTATTATTATTTTAGGAATTTTCCTATATATATATATAAAATCATATTTATAATTCAGCAAAACTGTAATTCAAAATTTTAAAAATAGACAAATTTAATATTTAGCTCAAACAGAATATAAAAATGATCTATAAGGATTTTCTCCTACTTCATTAGCCTTTCGGAATGTGAATTCAAACCAAGAGAGATACCAGAACACATTGGAAAAATATGCAAAATGAATCAAACAAAAATTGAAACAGGAAAGAAAGCCATAAGGCAGCTGAGACTCTGGTCCACAGCAGATGGGAACGGTCAGTGCTACAATGTCTTGGTAAAGAAGTCTGGAAAAATCACAGAAACTTAAACATATTCTCACCACACAGCACAGACATTCCACTTCCAGGTATTTATCCAGAATCAAATAAAAACCCTGACCATCCAAAGATTAGGTCACAAAACAGCATTATTTTAAATAGAAAAATTACATATAATCCAAATACACAACAATACATGAAGGACTAAACCAATAGTGATATATTGACTCACTGATGCCTAAGTATAGAAAAGAATTCTAATGTATGTTATAAAAAGACTTGTCGGTGCTAAGTGAAACTCACAAAACAGAACAGAAATCCAATGAACCCAAACAGCAATCATAAGAGGAAACGTGTACACATTGTATAAATCTGCTTATATAAAACTCTCGAGAATAAATGTCTTATATGAGATGCTCCTATATGCTGCTATAACAAAATACTATTCAAGGGTGTTTTATGAACAAAATAAAGGTTTTCCTCACACTTTGGCAGGCTGGGAAGTCCAAGATCAAAGTGGTCATGGACTCAGTGTCCAGAGAGCTGTTTCCTGGCTTTTCATGGGGCCTCTGCCCTGTGACCTCGAAGTGGTAGGAGCTGTGAGCTCCCTTGGTTTCCCGCTGGCTGCAGTAAAGGGTTCTCTGACTACCATATAATCACCTTCCAGAGGTCCAAGCCTCCCACTGCTGTCAAGTTGGTGCTAAGATCTGGAGCATGTAGATTTTGGGTGGATCCAAACATCAGATCGTAACAATCAACTAACATATGGTGACAGAATGCAAAGCATAAAGGGGAGGAAGAAGTGATGGATTACACAAGGACACAAAGAAACTTTTCAGAAATGGTCGTGTTTCTTATTCTAATTGTAGTGGTGGTTTCCTAGGTGTGTATGTTCCTATCAAAAGTGATCAATTTACATACTTGAGATGTGAAATTTTGTTAACTTTAGTAATGCCTCAAGGAACTTGAAAGTAGCCAATATTAATTAAAATGAATATAAAATTACATTCGTTTTAGGATAGTGGATAATGCTAAAAATAAAACATGTCTAGGAAAAAATGTTTCAAGCTGATATATTGAGGCCATTTTCCCTATCACTAGCATGTAATAACTGCTTCTAAAATATACCAACCATGTTATAGAATAATTCCTTTTCTGTTCAGATTTTTTTTTGGATTGGGGAGATATTTTTATCATTGTAAGAAAACATTAATTTATCTACCTTTGAACTTATTTTGTAACCCTAGTTTAAAAAAATACTAAATTTAACCCATTGTAGAAATGATGACATTTCTGCCTTCTTGTATATTTTGTTTTTCTATTAATGAAAAATTATTTTCAAAATTATGGTTAATCGTATTTAAAAACACTTAACAGTATGTACTTTGAGTGAAAAGCAAAATCTATTCACTGGTATTTGTTTAGCTTCAATGACATTCTAATCGGAGACGTTAGAACCGTCGCTCAGTGGTTGCAGGGGATACTGAGAAGGGAAAATCAGAACAGCTTCTTTCCCCCATGTCTGACAGAGCAAATTCTCTAGCACGGAACTCCAGGGTAGTTCAGGAATGGTACGAGCTAAAGTGTTGATTCTTGAGGATCCCAGGCAAGTTATTCAGCAGAGAGCCCAACTATTCAGGGAAACCCGTCCAGAACCTTCTGGAGGGGCCTGGGTCTGGGACGCTGCTGCACTGCGGCTCAGCATTGCACGGCATTGCTGAAGTCAGGCAGCGGTGACTCTTAGGGGTTTACAGGAGGGGCCCTGTACTGGGCACCCCACATCTCCTGCCGAGCAACTGCTGGCTTTCTTCTCTCTTCTCTCCTCTCCTCTCCTCTCCTCTCCTCTCCTCTCCTCTCCTCTCCTCTCCTCTCCTCTTCTCTTCTTTTCTTTAAGAGAGAAAAGAAAATTAAAACAAAATAGAAAAAAAAAGAAGAAAATGTAGAATACAGAGTTCAAAAAAAATTAACATCATGACATCACAAGCTGATTTTCTTTCTGTCCTTCCGTATGTGTGTGCTGCAAAGGGTGATTTCCCAAGACTTTATTTCACTATAATTGATGAATAAAAGCTCTATCATTTTACAGAGCACAATCTAATGTTTTGAAATATACATGTGCAATGACTAAACTGTGTTAATTAACTACTCATTACCTCACACTCTTTGTAGTAAGAATATTTATGTCGTCTCAGCAGTTTTTCAAGTTCCACTTATTGGTAGCAGTCATAATGATCACAGTGTACAGTAGACACCCAGAATTTACTTGTTCTTCTAAGGAACATGGGCCCTAACCCACCTTATCCACCCCCACTTTCTACATCGCAAGTCTCTGCAATCACCGTCTCCTCTCTGCTTCTGTGGATTTGAGTGTTTCAGGCTCCACATGGAAGTGAGGTTATACAGCAACTGTGTTCCTGTGCCGGGATTATTTTGCTTATTATACTGTCCCCCGAATTTCCTCCCTGTGGTCACAATGACAGCATTCTTTTCTTATTTTGGGATGAACAATATTCCACATATGTACATTTTCTTCATCAACACTTAAAAATTGAAAATATGGTAAGAAAATGTTAGAACATTTCCGAAAGATAATATTTTATCTTCTCGTCAACAAATTGTGTGCATTCCAGTTTCCCTATGTCCTTGTCATCGTTCATTACAGTGTCATTTTTTGGTGCTGTCCTAATGAGTAGGAGGGGAATTTTTCTGATTTTTTTTCTGCTTTTCGGTGAGAATGTTCCTGAGAATCTTCCAATGCAGTTACTGGCCATTCATAGACATTCTTCAGATAAAGCCTTATAAATTCTTTGCACATTTTAAACAAATTTTAAATAATTATTGAGTTCTAAGTGTTCTTTCCTACTTAATTTATGAATTTTGTTGATAGGCTTCCCATCAATTTTTTATATGACCCAGACCCTCCCAATAAATTTTCTGCACTTTACTTGAGCACAATTTTAATCTGCTTCTTGGAATCAAGAAACAGATAGTAACTAGAGAGATACATACCTAGAATTTTCCAAATAAAATGGATATTTGATTTTTTAAAAAGCATATGAGATAAGAGTATGTAAAGTTTAAAGAATAGCAAGGGGCTGGGGATTTAGCTCAATGGCTTAAGCTCCTGCCTGGCAAGTGCAAGGTTGTGAGTTTGATCCCCGGTACCCCAAAAAAAAAAAAAAAATAGTGAGTGAGGACTGGGGGAATAAATGGTGATCGTGTATATTTAAAGTGATGATGAAGGAAACAAGAGAAATAGAATAGTAGTTTGAAGGGTCAACATATTTGTTTACTCTGGAAAAAATGCAAAAAGAAAGGAGATATCAACCATGAAGTTATGGGAGTCACGGTGAAAGGGATTCTTGAAGGAGATGGGAGGCAGAGGAGAAATTAATTTTTGAAGGGAGGAGGGATTCTCTTTCTTAAAAATAATAGTAATAACTTCAGGGATGGAGGCAAAGCAATCTG